>JAGWCC010000280.1:0-584511 GCA_022651775.1 Drusus annulatus
AAGAACAGTACAACTGTTCTAATAGAATGTCAATGAAGGCGCGCGATTGGCGAAAGTTTTCCGACAGTGCTCCGGTGCCGAAGGGATCAATTATGCAAGTTCGTTGGAGCATCTTTCATTGAAATATCAGTAGAACAAGGACAGCATTCCCATCCGACGTCAGTGCTCCAAATATTGTAATCCGTTTGTTAAGAAAGGAGAAAATATCAAACGAACCGCCCGTTTCTGCACAGAGTCAAGGGTTTTTTTTTGTATTTAGGGGCTCCAGACCAGAGGTGGCTGCCAAATTCGACAGTGGAAACTGAACTGAACTAAAGCAGTATTACTTTTATTCAATGCATTTTGATGTGTATGTGTGACCAAATCCATGTAATTTTAACTTTAACAAAAGCTTGTATGGAGGGATGTTGGTACATTCCGTCATTAAATTCCATTGGTAAATTCTTAAAAACGAACTAAAAAAACTATTTTCTTATTAAATTTTACTGTCATTCTAAATGTTCGGCGAAAAAATGCGAGATTACAAAAGCAACCTCACGAAAAAGTATGTTATATATGTTTCAATCATATTGTAATGAATAATCTACGAACGAATTCTCTTGAAAGATGTCTCCGCACTTAAATTGTACTTTGAAAAAGGTAATACTGCCTTGCATTCTAAAAATTGATAAACGAAGAAATCTGTAAAAAGTTTTGATTTTAGAAAACCGTATCGTATTTGCGACGGACGCATACGAGGCATGCCCTCGTAATCTCATATACGATGCAGCCGCATCTATGAGGTTAACAGCATAGTGCGAAGTTGCAATAACTAAATTACTCTGTACGTTGCATTTCGAAATGCATTTTGCAGTTTTCAACTATAAATCATGGCACTACGTTTATCCCGTCAAACAAATCCGGCATCAAAGGAAAGCAAACAAATTATTCCGAAATATTCAGTATTTTCGAATAATGCTGCATGGCGTACTAAATATTTCCATTAATTCAAATTTGTAACGCCATTCAATATTTTGAATAATTTCAAAAAATGTAGTTGAAATATTATTTATTTTAAATCACGACAAACGTATTTTACAGTAACTGTGATATTTTCAGATAAATCATTTATAGTATTGCGTGTCTTCTGTGCTTGAAGGCATTAGGTGAAACAGCGAATCAATTGATAATAAAGATGGGTACCAACAGATGTCACTGATTACGATAAGCACTGCCTAGACACTAACAAAGATACTAACACAAACGAACCACTTGAACGCGCAACAGCTCACAGCATACATATTTAGTGTAGTCTAGTGAACATAGTTTTTATTTACTTTTATAGTGTATACCGCACAAGAGGTCCAACTGCTCCTAACCTTAGAGTAACGTAGAGACCTAACATTGCGAAATTTTGAAGCCGCTTTTTGACCAAGGATTGACCAAAGGAGGTATGACGTATATGCTTCCAGCCAATCGGATGCGAAGAAAACCGTAAATATAAACATTATTCCGTCTTTATCTGTTCGCGAACAATTTTGAGTTGCTACATGAGAAAGAAAGAGACATGGATACGTTCAGATGTTGGACTAATCAGGGAATCCCCATTCTTACAAATTTACGTCAGAATCCTGAATATCTCTCGAAGTAAAACATATTGAGAATGCATTCAAACTCATTTTAAACGGGAGTTTATTATATCGAAACAAATAATGCAAAGATTGACTAAATATTGGTGTAGGTAACAAGTTGTTTTGTAGGTTAGCATGTAAAATATTTGAGGTCAAACTAAAAAATACGAATTCTTGGATAAATATCTGTGGAAACTGATTTTTTTAGTCCTTTGTTACTTCAGTTGAAACAACCAACAACTGCACATATAGCCATATCGTTTTTTTTTAATATTTGACCTAATTCACTTAAGTAATTTTATATTTTAAGCTTTTTGTCTGTCAATTCGACTGACATGTAAACTACTGTGAAGTTAGTAATACATTGAAAAATGGCTACATTGTTTTTAGCACGCCCCAAATCATATGTTCTTAATAACAATTGTTTGTCTCTTTTTCTCATATGTCTATAGAAACGAGCATAAAGAGAGAGCTATATTTTGCGAGTATGAACGATTTGACTCATAATTAGGACGGTCTCTCTATATTGTTACCCCAAGCTCCCAACACTCTAGGGAAAATGAAACTATGGCATCCCCAATTGGGGCATGTTGTGGGGTTGAAGGTTGTGGAGAGAGGAAGGAGATGGAGATGAGGAAAGTAAGTACCTAGAAGTAGTATAGAATAATCTACGCTGACGTTGGCGGTGTTTGGGCATATGTAGTTACTGCTTTTGACACGTTATAGTAGGACGGTCGGTGTGGCGCTCGGGGCGGTGCGATTAGCTGAACTTTAGGGGTTTTTTGGAAGGGTAGATTATTTTTTTGCTACAATTTCATATCATTAAATCTAATAAAAATTTATTTTTTTCGATTATGGCAGGATATTCAGTGTTTTGTGCTTATACGGAGTGCACGCCTCTGTTTGTCTCAGAATATTATAATACAAAGTGACATTCAACGCCAATTTTAACTGCTGAAGCCTAATGTGAATTTATAATTTTTTCGTGATGTTTTAATATGATTTTAAATTATATTTTTATCCACCCATTTTAAAACGACATCGTAACGTAATCCAATGGCGCTCTATTAAATCGGCGATCCATCATCGATCATTTCCTCTCCTCGCTGGTAATTCAGGCGGTGCACGCGGAAACTCCGCCAGAATTTTATTTATATCCCCATAAACCACGCCGCACAAAGCAATTCCACAGCGGGAACAAAGGCAAATCTAGTTGGCTGGAACGGCCAGCAAACGATTAGTTTCCTCATTATTCTATCTGGAAATAAACGAGAGTCAAAATTCAGTATTTATTTCGGCAATTCACACTGAAGGAACCGCTGGAAGAAGTTTAAACTTTACTTCATATTAAGTATAGACTCAGAGCAAGAATATATATGAAGAGAGAGCTACATACTTTTCCCAACTTATACAAATTTACGATAAATCACTTTCTCCGAGTTTTACGTCGTTAACTGCCAAAGAGAAAGAGACAAGACAAGTTCTCACATAATATGGCACTACAATTCGGTACGTAAGAATGTCTTTCGTCTCCGGTGACTGCGCTCACTACGTTTTGTTATGCGACATAACAGGACATATCCTATATTTTTGTTTATAACAATACTTTTGACAGCCTCCATGGTCGAGTGGTAAAACGCTCGACTACAAATCTAAAGTTCGCGGGTTCAAACCCGGCGTGCGCCAATAACTTGTATTTAATTAATATGTGTCATAACACATTTCATTCATATAAAAATAATAAAAAGTATATTTGCGGCATGTTCCAGAGTGGTAGATACTCATAGTATCGCCCTGGTGAAAGACCACCATTCAGAATCGAAACGTTGCTTGAAATGGCTTTGGCCGTGTTTGGTGACCAGATCTGAATAGCCAGGTATTTCCCTACCTTTCTCTTCCCAATCTCCTTCCCCTCCCCAAAACCTTCAGCCTCACAACATACCCTATTTGAGGATGCCATAGTATCACTGGCTCTTGACGGCTGGGAGCAGATGAAACTCTTGTGCGGTATTCATATAAAAATTTTAAAAAAAAAACTGTGAAAAAGGAGTAATACAAATAAACAAAAACATTATGTCGACATGTGCTATCAATGAATGTATAAATGCTCTAGCCCTAGTCCTAGCCACGCCTTCGTCAGGAAAAAATCATCAATACTGACTAAAAAAGCGCTCCCTCTTGTATATTTTTGCTCTGAGAGTACAGATGTTTGATATTGAGCGTCTGAAACGTGTTACAAGTTAAAAAGTTATAATAATTAAAATAAAAAGCTTCTTGCATCCATTTCTAACTAACTTATAAAAAGTCCTGTGAATAAACAGACTTAGCAACTAAAAATGCAGAAATCAATTTTTTTTAAAGTCTCTCAGAAGGTAATAAAACTACCCTAACTTAATTTTTAATGTTTTTGTAAAGCCTCCTCTGTCAGAAATAAAACAAAACCCAAAGTCACAGATGTTCACTTTGACTCAATAAGCGTCTATTCCGGATATTAATAGAAGATATATATATAGAAATATATATATATATTTATATTGATATTTGAAACCAACCAAGTGAGGCATAGAACTGGCAATAAATTAATAAATGAATGCTCTAGAAACAAGATTTATGAGACGTATATGTGGTAAAACCGTGTATGACCGTGTTAAAGTTTTAAGTCAGTTTTTATTAATCTAAAATATAAATATTTTCGTATAAAGCAATCGAAAATGATTAAATTATTTAGAAACACTAAAAATAAAGAAAGCCATTAATATTAATAGCCATAATAGTAATAATAATATTTGAATAATTTGTATAGCGCCGTTTTTGTAAAAAATCACCTCAAGGGCGCTGAACAAATCTTAATTTCAACTTAATATTAATTCTCAATAATCAGTTCAATTTGTCCATTCTGTCATATTCTGTTATAATTTGTCATATTCTTAATAATCAGTTCAATTTGTCCAGTTCTCCAATATTAGGTATATTTACTGTAAACTTATAAAAATTATCATTGAGTCACCTTCTCAGTTGACGTTTTGCCTCTTTCAATGCATATTATCTGTCTCTCTCTCTCTTTCTGTTCCATTGTTATAATTAAAATGTTATTCTATTGTAATCTCATCATTCTTTTATTTTATTTTATATTGTGTTCTCCCTCTGTATGTTTGTATAACCGCACACTTTGTATTTTTTGTTTAGTTTAATTTTGTACCCTGCCTATGCTTAGCTGAGCAAAACCGGTCGGTCGTAAAAATTAAATTAAAATCTGTGGTCTTATACAAAGTTTTTTTTTCATTAAATAAAAAATCCCAAATAAGGTCCGATCTCTCAGCCTTATTTTTTTTATTATTAGTCTATAAATCACATTTTAAAAGCTTCTTTCTTCCGAAGCTACATTTGGTTTTTTTAATAGTTGATATTAATTTCAATTTAAGCGATTATTTTTTTAAGTGCACTTTGCTTGATACATCAAATGGCTAACAGTGTTTGGGCATAAAGAATTTGATGTTATACCAATTACTTTGATAACACAAATGCCAGGTTCACTAAAAATAAGAATCAAAAATGGTGTACAGCTTTTGTCCATCACGTTTTAAATTGTTTAAAAAATGCATGTAACTCTGTACCTTTTTTTCATACTCGTAAAATACTCCAGAGTGGTAAATAGTTTGAACCGTCACTTAAAATGGCTTTAGCCGTGTTGGGTGACCAGATCTGCACGACCAAGTTTTTTTTTGTTTTGTTTAATAGTGAATACCGCACAAGAGTTCCAACTGCTCCCAACCGTCTGGATCCAGTGAGACTATGGCATCCCCAACTGGGATATCTTGTGAGAATCAAGGAAGTGGGGAGGGGAAGGAGATTGGAAAAAGGGGGGTTGGGAAGTACCTGGCTATTCAGATCTGGTCACCAACCACGGCTCAAGCCATTTCAAGCGACGTTTCGATTCTGAATGGTGGTATTTCACCAGGGCGATACTTGGATTATCTACCACTCTAAAAAGACTTTTCAACCTTCCTCTTCCCCATCTATTTTCCCTCCCTACTTTCTACAGCTTCACAAGTATACCGAATGAATTTTCTTTAGACATTTTTAACTTCTTGGGAATAAAATACCAAGAAATTTATTTTTGTTGTTCTATTAACATTTTAATAAATACCCCAATACGGGATGCCATAGTCTCACTGGCTCTAGACGGTTGGGAGCAGTTGGGACTCTTGCGCGGTTTTAACTATAAAAATGGAAATGATTAATGGAATCCCCACTGCATATAAATTAAAAGTCATAATCATAATTCAACTCATCCAGTTCAATATTCCTTGCCGTAGATTCAGAAACAGTGAATTGCTGTTCCTCAATCATCACTCTACTAATTATGGGTATCATTCTCCTCTGTCCAGAATTTCGAGACTTGTTAACTCAAGTCATTTTTTTGAAATTTTCGGTACCAGTCCTAATGATTTTTGTCATTCTTTACGACTCTACCAAAGCTTCGACTTGACCTTGGCTTTGATTTTAATGTTCATTATTATGTATATTTTGTCCTAGTTTTGTCATTGCTTCATTTAATATTTAAATAAGTTTAAAGATAATTCACGTTGAATTTCGACAAACGACGTCTCAATCGGTTTATTTGGTTACAATGAAGACACCGTACGAGGGCAGGCCTTCTGCACCTTACTTATTTTATAATTATTTGTTTGGGTAATTTATGTAGGTTTGTGCTTGTTTATGAAAGCGGATAAATTATACAAAGCATCTACTGCAAACAGCAGCTAGAAATAAGTTAAGTGAAATGCCCGTCGGGTTCCGGGAGGATATAAAATGAAAATAATGAGATCTTAGAATAAGTTAATTATTTATGGCGACGAGAATAACATGTTTGTCGGAGGTGGCAACGGAGGGATATACAGGCGTATCACACATAATTCCTTCTATTCGTAGAATTAAAACAATATTTACGTAGGATTCCTTATACGTTTATAAGAATGTGTGTTGGATATATTTATTATTCCATTTTGCCTCTGATGACCTACGGATGAAATAACAGTGGTGTGGAAAAGGACAGAATTAAATTATAATGTTGTTATCTTGGAGTAAGAATATATATGAAGATGTACCTTTGTGAAACAGAGAAGTCAGGACGGTTGACTTTATACTGGACACGATAGAAAGAGACAAATATATATTAAAGGACGTTAGATAGCCTATTAGTTACCTCCCACATGGAATTCGGACATTTTATTAAACATATTTGAACAGATTAAACAAAACAATATCAATACACCATTAAAATGATTTACAAAGTCAAAATATCACACAAACACTAATAACAGAAGGTTTACCTAAACAATGATGGAAGCTTTTTGTTGATTTTATGTCTTTATTACATAAAATATGTGAAAATTCTAATGTTCGGTCAAAAATATTTAGAACTGTTAAAATACCTCTGAAAAGTGATGTTTTATAATCTTTGTTTGGTCTTATTTGAACATTCACGCATAGCACATATCACCATCATGTTTGATTTATTTGTATAAAACCACTGCAAGTTTTTGTTATCAACACAAATATAGTGAAATAACCTCAAAATCCGTTGGCCTAAGTTATACGACTCGATGTTGTGAAGTTAGCGCGGACGGAGAACATCCTTACATACTCAGAAGTGCTGCAATATTGTGTGAGGACTTTTCTTGTCTCTTTCTCTCTCATGAAAACACAGAGAAAGTGATTTATCGCAAATTTGTATAGGTTGGGTAAAAATATTTAGCTCTTTCTCCATATATATTCGTACTCCGAGGTTGTTATATTGCCCAGATGAAAGCACAGTTGTCTGCGAAACCAGTCGGAGTGTTATTTAATTAAAGGAGAGGTGTGCAAAAAAATACAAAGTTTAATATAACAGCCTTCCACGATAGCAACTAAATTCAAGCGTGCAATCTAGGAGTCAATCGAAGATCAGAGCCTTAATAAATAAATAAAAAACGTATCACCAATAGTAATAATAATATTCGGATGATTTGTACAGCACCGTTTTTGTGAAAAATCAACTCAAGGGCGCTGTACAGATCTTATTTTCTATTATTACATATTAATTCCTAGTTTAAATAAGAAAATACACAGAAACATACTTACCCGGCAGGTCCCGTCAGATAACTAACCGTCACACCGTTTCTCCGCAGGGGTAGGCAGAGAGGACAGACCGCCATACAAATCTGTTTTGACACACACTCGTTGCTTCATTCACATCCATACATACTCTTCTGTTATTCTGACTCTTCACATGGCCAGACTCAAATATCATATTTGATTTACTCGATCGTGCCATACCTTCTTCAGGCGTCCCCGATTTCTTTTTCCATTCATTTTTCATCATAAGAGATATTCTTTTCACAGTTTTTTCTTCTTTAATTCGCTTTACATGCCCAAACCATCTACGCGTCACTTTTTTGACCATATTCATTACGCTTACATCAGCCTTGCATTCTTTCCGGATATCCACATTTTTAACACGTTTCGCTAATCACAGATAACAATAGGCATGAGCGAAAACACCATTGTGTTGGCAGCACTGGACTTGACTTCTTGCAGATTTCCATTGGAGCCAATGGAACCAATTCTTGATGTCTTGAAACGAATCTATTTCATAATATAAACACATCAGTGACGTGTACAGAGTTTTTAATCAGGGCAGTAGGAAAAACAGCAGAACGATTGATAATAGAGATAGGTACTAACAAATGTCACTGATTGCTATTGCATTTGTTCTGTAAAGGCACTGTCTAGACACTAACAAAGATACTAACACGAACAAGCCACTTGAACGCGCACACAGCTCGCAGCATACATATTTTATGTAGTCTAGTGAACATATAATAATCTACTCTAACGTTGACTACGTTTGGGCATTAGTAGTTACTGCTTTTGACACGTTATAGTAGGACACGGTCGGTGTGGCGCTCGCAGCGGTGCGGTTAGCTGAACTTCGCGCGTATTTTTTTTTAAGTGTAGATATATTTTTTCCAATAATTTCATTTTATTTAATCCAATGTGATTCATATTTTTATACGATTATAGCAGGGTAGGCAGTGCTTATGTGCCTTTATGGAGTGCACGCCTCTGAAACACATACATTTGTTATAAACCACTTAATTCTAATATATTGATCGACTGGTTTCAGAAGAACCCTTCCATCATCAGTAAAATATTAAAACTAACATAAAACAGAAAATATTGACAGATATACATAAATATTTGGGTGTTGGCGTGAGAGACGAGCAAAGGGGAAGGGGCAATTAAGGGCTTTACTAGAATAACAGAGTGGCTTACTGGAGATATATCTAGAAGGGGACTATACTTATCACCGGCGTATCAAAATATTCCCATATTTCAGAGCACCACAAAAAATCTTCACCAGCTTAAATGTCCCGAAAAAAATTAGTTTTAGCTTAGCTGGATGGTATTTAAATCAATTGACGGAATGGCTCCGGCTTATTTATCGGAGCTGTGTATTTCTGAAGATTCCAATTGGCGACAGTCAGAATGATAGATACTCTAAGTATCGACCTGCTGAAAGACAACCATTCAGAATCGAAACGTTGCTTGAAATGGCTTTAGTCGTGTTGGGTGACCAGATCTGCATGAACAAGTTTTTTTAAATTTTATTTTAATAGTGAATACCGCACAAGAGTCCCAACTGCTCTCAACCGTCTGGATCCAGTGAGGCTATGGCATCCCCAACTATGTTGTGAGAATAAAGGAAGTGTAGAGGGGAAGGAGATTGGAAAAAGAAAGGTTGAAAAGTACCTGGCTATTCAGATCTAGTCACCAACCACGGTTAAAGCCATACATATCTAAAGTCTACGGCAAGGAATATTGAACTAGACGAATTGCAACAAAGAAGGTGAATGTACATTATCCTCCACGCTAGGAGTTCACCTGTGTTGTGAAGGACTCACCTATGTAGAACGAAGGACGCACACTGCAACATAGTTTATAAATGAGTGGCTTAATTTTCTATTTCTATTTTATCGCTTGTTGGTAATTAATCTACGTTTTTCTCAGTATAGAACGCGAGATTTACGTGGGCAGGCACATTTTTGTACTAAGTGAAGAAAAGCTGGATATATACAAGATTCTGCGCCATCGAAAGGAATTTCTTAAGATTTTATTATTGGCTTCAGATGTATACCAAATACAAATTACGGTCGATCAATATATGAAAATAAAGTAGTTTAAAACAAATGTATGTGTTTATGTTATAATTATGGCAAGCCACAAAGTTAATGCTATTTACTAATACAAAGCTAGTTCAAACAATTTTTTTGTTATTCTTACATTATGCCTATATTATTTTTTTTAAACATGTTTTATTTTATTTGTAGTTAAAATTTGTAGAACTCCATTATATTTTTTTGTAATTAAAATTTAACAATGTTATTATTAAGTTCTGCCAAATATTAGTTCACAGTCAGCTGTTAAGGTCATCAAATTGGTACTCTATGTATAATAAGAACATGATATCATCGCCGCAAAAGCAAAAGGGATGATGCCCCATTTTGGTAAATTTACACCAGAGCACTTTAAAGTATTTTCTGTTTTACAATAAAATTCATAAGTCTTCAGTTCCTGGTTGGATTTTGAAATAAAAAGTTAACTCATGTAATTCAATGCTCTCACTGCATCAATGAGTTAACTACAGCGACAAAAAGCTAGAAAAAGTCCCAAACTTGTGTTGCTCGAGTCAAGCCTTCTTCCAAACTAACTAACTAACTATCACGCCGTTTCCCCGCAGGGGTAGGCAGAGAGGACGGACCGCCATACAACTCTGTCTTGGCACACACTTCTTGCTTCATTTACATTCATACATCGTCTCATACATACTCTTCTGTTATTCTGACTCTTCACATGACCCGATTCAAGTATTTGATTTACTTGATCGTGCCATATCTTTCTCGGGCGTCCTCGACTTCTTCTTCCATTCACTTTCGCATCATATATTCTTTTAACACTCCTTTCTTCATTCATTCGCTCTACATGCCCAAACCATCTAAGCGTCCCTTTCTTGATCCTATCCATTACGCTCATATCAGCCTTGCATTCTTTCCGGATATCCACATTTGTAATACGGTCATACATGGTTTTACCGTACATCCGTCTCAAAGATCTCATTTCCACAGCATTCAGTCTACTTTCATCCTTCCTCTGCCAGTTCCATGCCTCACTGTCATACATCAGGGTTGGTATAAGTACTCCATTGTGGACTGCTAGCTTCGCTTCTTTGGACAATTTCTTATTTGCCCCAACAGCGTTCAATCTTCCAAACGGTAAATGTATTTTAGATGGCTGAAGGGCTACAAAAGTCTTCATAATCAAACAAGAGTCAGAGCATTCAATGCAGAAAATAAAACTGATCAAAACAAATTAACTATTTTTTTATCAAAGTTTCGCCTACAACCTTTTACCTTTCCGACTAAATGTACGTACACCTCAAATATAGACAAGGTATTATTTATCCAAAGGAGTTATATAAGTACAAACTGAAGTAGTGTGACGCACTATATATGATATATTAACGTAAATAAGGTTATCAATGAAAAACAAAAAAAGATAAGATTTAAGAGAGGTTCATTCTTACACATATACCATGAGAAAATCGTTGAATTGGCAAGTGTAAAAAGGTGTGCAAAAAAATTATATTTTATTTAAGATTATGTTGATCGTTCTGTACCTAACGGTCACTCTTGTACGTATATCGAGAGATAATGACAGAACTCTTTATATTTATAAACATAGCGAAGATATTATGAAGATACTTAAAAGTCCATTATCTCGGTTTGATAGATTTTAACTTATTGCGGTATAGATGTGCGTACGTAATGTGACATTTAGTCATCTTTGAAAAATATTGATATATGTTCCCATGTCAGTTCCCCTATCTGGCTCCCAGCGACCACTACCTGTTTGCAGACTGAATGCTCCAGGGAAGGGATTTGGCTCCAATGAAGAAGTGATTGCCAAAACTGAAACCTACTTTGAGGCCAAAGATAAATTGTTAGAGAAGCGTTGGACTGAATATATTACTCTTCGACATGAAGCACTCACTTTGTGGAAAGACATAATTAAATTTAAAATCTCGTTTTTAACAACTTTATTGGATACATAAACCAACCGGTTTCGGCTCTACCTGAACCTTCTTCAGGACTGAACAAATATGTATACATATTTTATTTTATTAATACATATTTGTTCAGCCCTGAAGAAGGTTCAGGTAGAGCCGAAACCGGTTGGTTTATGTATCCAAAAAGTGGTGTTAAAACTAAGTTACTTTTATTTCAAATTTGAATTAATTACTAAAATCTGGTCTTTACCGTTTTTGTTATTTTCGAACAATGATTTAAATTTTAATACAATATAATCGTAGACTCAGAAACAATTATTTGCTGTTTCTCAATCATCACTATACTAATTATGGGTATCATTCTCCTCTGTCCAGAATGTCGAGACTTGTTAACTCAAGCCATGGTCTTGAAATTTTTGGTAGCAGTCTAAATGAATTCTGTCATTCTTTACGAATCCACTAAAACTTTGACTTGACCTTGGCTTTGATTTGAATGTTCTTTCTTATGTATATTTTGTCCTATTATTGTTGTTGTTTCTCTGTCGCTCTTTTTCCCATTTCGTGTTTTATTTTATTTATGTAATTGGACTTTAGCACGTTACTGTTTAAATATATAAATATTCTTTTTACGGTAAGAATTCGAATGGTAGGGGTTACTTTTATTTATCTAAATTTAAAATCATTTACATCCCGAGTAAGTATTCGGAAAACATTTGATATTTTCGTTACATATTCATCAGAATCAATTTGAATGTGAATCTCGAGCAAGCCCCCGGTTTTCGGAGTGGTATGTCGCCCTAAATTTTAGATTGAATCCTGGATATCGTGATATTTTTACGTGATTTTGGTTTGGAGATCCTTGAATTTATGTGAGAGTATGTTGCATCAAGGCAACGCGAAAAACTAATATTGCTTTTTTTATATTTATTTATGGAATATTGACAGGGCGGATTCCGTGGCAAATGAAAACCCGCAAAAGCATTTATCTTCTTCACGGGGACCCTTTTCTATTGCAACCGACATCTTTTCGGATGGAAAAGATAATTTATGCTCTTTCCTACCCGGCTTTATGGAAATAACGAATGGGTTTGTATTAAATGTAAATTGATGCCAGAATAATGTCCGGTTAGATGCTACCCTACTTTGCGAGTTTTTCCACATATCGTCGACGGAAAGGCGGAAGGGCTGAAGCGCCATTTTGCGAAGTTTACACCAGAAAACTTCTTATTTTACAATGAAATTCACAAGTCTTCAGTAACTGGTTGGATTTAGGAAAATAATCAGGTAACTCAGTGAGCTACCTGAAATGACAAAAAGCTAAAAAAAATCCAAAACTTGTGTCGCTTGAGTCAAACCTTCTCCCGAATGGTAAATATATTTTATATGACTGCAGGGCCACAAAATTCTTCAGAATCAAACGAGAGCCAGAGCTTTCGATGCAGATTAAAAAACTAATCAAAACTTGCATATTTAACTCATTTTTGACCCAAAGTATCGCTTAAGCCCTTTTGCCTTTCCAGCGACGATATTATTATGCAGACTAAAATAAATGGATTTTTTTTAAATACGGTATTACTTTTTGACACCTAACAAAAAGTCTCAAATTAATATTGAAATAGAGTACAGTACCCAAGTTCGAGTCTCGGTTGTGACCTTAAAGAATAAAGAGTGGTATCTATCCAAGGCAGTGTAGTCAGTTTTTGATGATTTTTACCTGACTCGGCGAACCTGGGCGTGGCTAAGACTAAGGCTAGGGTATTTATACATCCATTCATATCACATATCGACATAATGTTTTTGTTCATTCGTATAACCACTTTTTCAGAGTATCGTTATCAACAAAAATATAGCATATGACCTAAAAAACCGTTTAGTTGTGTCAAGTTTAGTGGCATAGTAAAAAATGTAGGCGGAGCTCCGCAGTGACCCAGAAGCTCAAGATTATCGCGACAGTACTTGGAAGCGGTGTATTATATTTGTTGTCTCTTTCTCTCCCATGGTGTACGAAGTAAAAACCCGGCGAAAGTGATTTATTTTTTTATAGGTTGCTTAAAAGTAATTAGCTCTCTCTCCACACATTGTTACTCGAAGGTTGTGACCATTGTCTTTTTATTTTCTGACTTTTTTTTGTTTCATATTTGTTGTTTGGATTATTGATATTATTAAATTTAAATATACATCTTTTTGTTTTGTGGTTGGTTCAATCAATAACATTGACTTTAGGTCATTGCTAAATCCAAATTTTTATATCAAGTTTGAAATTTGTTAATGTTTTACTTTGTTTTGAATTTTATGGAAGATTTTTGAAGATTCTTGTCGCATGGAAGGTCATTAAAAACGAGTCAAAATCTCATTTGAATATCAAACTTTTAATATTCATCAACTGAAAAAGTTTACCACTTAAGTCTCTCTGAAACATGGAAGCTTTGGGTATACGGAAGATGAACCTCGAATCTTTGCAAATGTAAATAATGGAACCGTCGCTGAAAAGATAAATGTGTCAAATGAAATACGTAAAACTGCCGGAGACCGTTGAATTATGTATGCAATTTTAGCGAGAATATTTTTCCGCTACGTTGGTACACGTGCAGCGGACGATTTATCTTATTCTTGGATAATATTTGTATTCAAAGGTGGTTTACGAGAACGTAAATTCAATCCCGTATTAAAAATAATACAATTTAGGTAAAAAACTTATTGATTTATACACTAACGGACTATTAATAACAATAATAATAATATATTTTTTTTTTTTACATGAATACCGCACAAGAGTCTCAACTGCTCCCAACCGTCTAGAGCCAGTGAGACTGTGGCATCCCCAAATTGGGTATGTTGTGAGGCTGAAGGTAGTAGGGAGGAGAAAGAGATCGGGAAGAGGAAGGTTGGGAAGTACCTGGCTATTCAGATCTGGTCACCAATCACGGCTTAAGCCATTTCAAGCAACGTTTCGATTCTGAACGGCGAGACGAGCTTAGAGTATCTACCACTCTGGAAATAACAGTGAACTTATATAGCGCAGTTTTGTGATATTTCACATCAAGTGCGCTTCATACTAAATCAATTATGCTAATAAGATTAACTAACAAGAAGAAAATAATACATAATATGTATACAAATTAAAACTATCTAAAATCATGATCGTTATCATAAATCATGAGAGAAAAAGGTTCAGAACTGGGTATAACAGTGCATGTGTACATCAACAGATTATAAAAACAATTTACCAGAAGCTAAGGGTATAAAAATTCAGATGAAACGTATGAATTCATATTAACAAATTTGTCAAATCAAAGAAAAGGAAATTAGATTGAAGACAGCTAATATGTTGGTACTCAAAACATTCCAATTACAAACAAAAAAATCCACAACACTAAATGGAAAAAAGAGCAACAGAGAAAGAATAGCACAAACATAATATTTTAATGAAGCAATGACATAAATATACATTGGAAAGAGCAATCAAGTCAAAGCCGGGGTCAAGTCAAGGTTTGGTTAGAGTCGTAAAGAATGACAAAAATCATTTAGACTGGTACCAAAAATGTCATGCTTGAGTTAACAAGTCTCGACATTCTGGACAGTGGAGAATGATACCCATAATTAGTGGAACGATGATTGAGGAACAACAATTAATTGTTTCTGAGTCTACGGCAAGGAATGTTAAACTGGATGAGTTGGAACAGAGAAGGGAGTCGATAATAAAATTAATCATTTTGAAAATGTAGAATTAAATCAAAGCCTTTCCTACGCTTTTCTAATGACTTATTAAAAGATTACTTTTTTTCCTAATAAAGAATTCCTGAAGGAAATATTTACTTACAACTACGTGTATATTCACGTAGTAGAAATATAGATCTCTGAGGCGTATGTGCGGTAAAACTATCAATGACCGTGTTAAAGATGTGGATATCAAGAGAGAGTCCATTCTGGCGGCGTTAAGATTGATGGGGCCAATGTCTGACTTTCCACGTGCTAAAAATGGTACGGATCCTGCTGTGGGATTCAAACTCGATCCATCTTCCTGCCATGTCTTCCTCGGGCGTCCTCAACTTCTTCTTCCATTCTCTTTTACGTCATTTTTTTCACGCACCTTTCGTCGTTCATTCGCTCTACATCTCCCAAACCATCAAAGCGTCCCTTTCTTGATCCTATTCATCACGCTCACATCAGTCTTGCATTCTTTCCGGATATCCACATTTTTAATACGGTCATACATGGTTTTACCGCACATACGTCTCAAAAATCTCATTTCCACAGCGTTCAGTCTACTTTCATCCTTCCTCTGCCAGTTCCATGCCCCACTGCCATACATCAGGGTTGGTATAAGTACTCCATTGTGGACTGCTAGCTTCGCTTCTTTGGAGAATGTTTTATTTGCGCCAACAGCGTTCAGTCCTCCATTGATGGAGTTTCCTGCATTCACCCTTCTTTCAATACCCTTATCAGCCCTTCCGTCTCTCTAGAACATACTTCCTAAATACACAAACTCATGCACTCGCTTCAAATGTTCATCATTAACAACTATATTGCACGCTGTTTTCGTACTCTCTCTTTCAAACACCATGACTTTGGACTTACTTACATTCATCATTAGTATTTACCGGTATAGTATGAACGACCAAAGTTTAAAACGTGTTTCCACTATGAAGGATCTTGGGATCATGTTTGATAGTAGGCTAACATTTCATGCTCATATCGAAATGACCTGTGGCACTTCATTGAAAATGTTGGGTTTCGTTATACGTACTGCGAAAAACTTTAGAGACAACCGGGTTCTCACAATATTATTTAGTTCCTTGGTAAGAAGCAGGCTGGAGAGTGGATCAGTGATTTGGAGTCCGCACGAGGAGAAGTACTCCCTCATGTTAGAGAGGGTTCAGAAGAAATTTCTGAGATTTCTCTACTTGAGGGAGTACGGTTACTACCCGTGGCTCTATCCGACTAAGTTTCTCTTGGGTATGCTGGGAACAAACCATCTACGGGTCAGAAGGGATGTGTACATCGTCACCCATTTCTTCAAATTGATACGTGGATGTTTCGAAAACTTAGCTATCATGGAGAGCATTAACTTTTATGTTCCCGATGGTTATCGCCGTCATCGACAGCATAGATTGTTTTATCCCCCGGCCTGCAGGACTAATTTTCCAATGGTCATGCCGGTGGGGAGGGCACTCTTGTTGTTGAATCGAATCGCTTCGGATATCGATATTTTTTGCATCAGCGAAACTGTATTTAAACAGCAAGTTTTATTGCTGCTTGCTTAACTTGTATTTACCATATATCTATTCTGTTTAATTATTAAATCTTGTTTTATATTGTATATTATATGCAGTGTACTCTGTTTTTTTGTTTACTCCATATATATTTATTTTGTACATATCTTTAATAACGCCTTAAAATTTTATTTTGTAATGTTATTAAAATGAATAAAGAAATTGAATTGAATTGAATTGAATTGAATTGAATCATCAACTCATTTTTCATACATACTTGGTTCATCCTAGACACGATTATTCTTTGTTTACGAACACATGCCCATTTAAACATTCATTTTCCTTGTTAAGTCATTTGAAATAAATTTTAAAAACTATATAAAAGACAATAAACTTCACAAGTAATGACACGGAAAAGTTCATTCGCCAGCTTGACGTGTGCCGATCTATTTCCAGCAGCCTTTTACCGACCTGACACAACGTACACGTTAAGACCTCACGGCGGGCGCGTGGGAGCCTTACATAAACTACGTGTAGGCTGTTGGAATAATAAAAAGGAAGGGGGGACATACGTAACCACCCCTCTGCCCGTAACCCTTCTAATAATGCTGCAGTCTTCCGGCCAGCGTAAATGACAAAAGCCTTTCAAAGAATGGAGGCTTCGTCGATTGGAAAAAAAACTACCTAGTAAAATGTGTCGAATTTTGGACCCGAGTAAAATGTGACTTACTTTCTGTGAGTTATATAATGCATAGAAAAAATACTGGTAGACTTATTTTATGTTTAAATGTTAATAACAGCACTTCACACCCGTTTTTGAATTATTGTTAAAGCTATATATAAATAAATATTTATATATTTATGTTCCCCATAAAAATGTTCATGGCAACATATTAAATAATTTAGAAGCACTAGAAATAAAGAAAGCAATTAAAATGAATAGTCATAATCCTTAATAATCAGTCAAATTTGTCTAGTAGTTCAATATTAGGTATATTTTTCGTACACTCATTTTTTTTATCACGTTCTCAGTTAACGTTTTGCTTCTTTCATTTTCTATAATCTGTCTCTTTCTCTCTGTTCCTTTGCTATAATTAAAATGATGTTTTTTTTCTTTTCTCAATGTTCTTTTATTTTATTTAATATTGTGTTATCCTTCTGTATGTATGAGTATATATAACCACACACTGTGTATTTTTTGTTTTGTTTCATTTTGTACCCTGATGATGCTTTGGCTAAGCGAAACCAGTCGGTCATTAAAAATAAAATTATATATGTGGTATTTTACAAAGTTTCATTACTAAATCTATGTTTCAATCCAAGATCTAAGTCATCAATCACAAAAAACGTCTAAATTAAAGATGTTCAAAATTTCTATCCGGTGACTTAACGGTCACTGGAACCTTCGATATTATTTCTCCGAAGAACCGGTTATTTTGGAACCGGTTGTTTTGGAACCGGTTATTATGGAACTGTTTCTATTATTTTTTTTTAACGTATAAATCTAATGCTTGAAATTTAGCTGGCCACGTCACTTCTGAGAATTGCAAACATTTCATCGGAACGTCGTGACCGCACAAGAGTCCCAACTGCTCCCAACCGTCTGGATCCAGTAGAACTATGGCGTCCCCAATTGGGGTATGTTGTGAGGCCGAAGGTAGTGAGGATAGCAAGGAGAAGGGGAAGTGGATAGTTGGGAAATACTTGGCTGGTCACTAAACACGGATAAAGCCAATTTAAGTAACGTTTCGATTCTGAATGGTGGTCTTTCACCAGGGCGATACTTAGAGTATCTACCACTCTGGAACGTGTGGCAAATATAATATTAATTGGTTTATATGTGTTATGATACATGTAAATGATTTATTTTTGTGCGCATGCCGGGTTTGAACCCGCATCTTCTGGGTTCGTAGTCGAGCGTCTTACCACTAAGCCACGGAGGTAGCCAGTAAATATATAAGGGTATAAGGTTATAAGTATTAAGATGTAAATTGTAAGGCATTTGGTAAATATAAATTAAAATTTAAACATGAAAATAAATAGAAAATGTTTTTTTTTAGGGTTGCAGAGTTGCTTATTAGTTTTTTGCAAATTATAGTTATATTAACTAACTGACCATCCATCGTCACGCCGTTTCCTTGCAGGGGTAGGCAGAGAGGACGGACCGCCATACAACTCTGTCTTGGCACACACTCCTAGCTTCATTCACATTCATACCTACAATTTTGATGTTTTGACTCTTCACATGGTCCGATTCAAGTGTTTGATTTCCTTGATCGTGTCATGTCTTCCTCGGGCGTCCCCAACTATTTCTTCCATTAACTTTCGCATCATATAATATTTTCACACTTTTTCCTTCGTTTATTCGCTTTATATAACCAAACCATCTAAGCGTCCTTTTCTTGATTTTATTCATTACGCTTATATCCGCATTAAATTCTTTCTAGATATCCACATTTTTAACACAGTCATACATGGTTTGACCGCACATACGCTTCAGAAATCTCATTTCCACAGCATTCTGTCTACTTCCATCCTTCCTCTACCAGTACACTCACCTCACTGCCGTACATCTGGGTTGGTATAAGCACTCCATTGTGGACTCCTAGCTTCGCATTTTTGGATATATTTTTTTATTTGCGCCAACAGCGTTCAGTCCTCCGTCAATGAAGTTTCCTGCATTCACCCTTCTTTCAATATCCTTATCAGCCTCTCTATCTCTTGTAAACATACTCAAACACCAAATACACAAACTCGTCCACTTGCTTTACTTAACCTAATCTTACCTAAGCTAACTAAATAAGGCACTTAAAAGGCGGCTCATCATTACAATCAAGAAGAAAAAACTATTTGTTTTATTCCCAACCAGAAACATACCCGTCTAATCTATCCTAACCTTACCTAAGAAAGAAGATTCGCTTCTTTAGACAATTATAGTTTAAGTATTCAAATACAAAATTACATGATTCGACAGTCATAAAAAACGAAAATTAATTTTAATATTCCACTTTTATCCCGCTTAAAAATACCTTTAGAACTAAAAAGTTTGAATATTTAAAAAGCTTTGTAAATTTTTCTATTTGTTTTTAGTCAAAACCAGTTATTCCGTTTGGCATTTGATATTCTGAGGACTTTTAACCAAAAGTTCGAACGAAACAACGGAGTTGATAAGGATACATTAATACTACATTAAATAAATATTTGTACACATCACACACACACGCGTACATATGTCAAACAGCTGACGATAAATTAGAGAATGTTGCCATACATCAAAGAAATGAGAATGAGCCAAAAATGTTTGCTGTTTGATGTGTTCAACATCAATTTAATTTAGTCGGCTCTTCAAGATAACTGGGAAATGTCAAAATGTTCATTATAAGGTATTTAGCAAATACGAATAATTTGATAGAAAAACATGTGTTTATATTTTCGTAGAAAGAAATCACTCTGCGGTTTGACATATTTAATTAAAATGAAATATCAACTTTGCATAAGACCTCAGATTCCATTTTAATTTTTATGATCAACCGATTTCGCCTAGCCTAAGCATCATCAGGGTACACAATTAAACTAAACAAAAATAACAAAAAAAGGTGCGGTTATATATAATCATACATACAGAGGGAGAACACAATGTAAAATAAGAGAACAGTGAGAAAACAATAGAATAATATTTAAATTATAACAAAGAAACAAAGAGAAAGAGACAGAAAATATGATTTGAAAGAGGTAAAACGTCAACTGAGAATGTGATTAAATAATAATGATAGTGTACAGGAAATATATCTAATATTGGACTAATGGACAAATTGAACTTGTGGTTTTTCTGTCCAAAAGATGTGTTAAATATTGGAATGTTGATTTTATACAAGGTTTTTACATTACAAACAATGTTTCGATTCCCAATGTTGGTCTTTGACTAAGGCGAATTTGAGAGTATTTATGTAAGTATCACTGTCGCTTCTTCGTGTTTGTTGAGTTTTGTTACCTTTGTCGCAGAAAGAGACGACTAGCTGTGAAGTCTGGCATCGTGAAATTTTGCACAGATCTTACCGTATTGAATTTCAGTCAACAAAAATAATGGATTTTAATGAAACAGTTAAAGAATATCTTCGTGTATTTTTTGTTGTTCAATAAAAAAATAGGAGTTTTCTGAAATTAATCATTAATTAATTAGGAGTTTTTCAAAATAGCATCAGATTATTCGTAACCCAAGAATGTTTGTCTATCTTAAACAATAAAATATATAGTATTCTTTAGACAAAGGCATATCTAGTGCGCTTTTAATGTTAACGGTAAAGTTGATTTATGTATTCTTTCTTAATACTTCTAAATTATTTAATCTATTGCCATGACCATTACAAAAAATTAACTTCATTAAAAATACAAAGTGTGCGATTACATACATGTATACATTCAGAGGGAGAACATAATATAAAATAAAATAAGAGAACAATGAGAAAACAACAGAATAACATTTGAATTATTTAAAAAAACATACAGAAAAAGACGTATTAAATTGAAAAGGCAAAGCTTCAACTGAGAAGGTCTTGTACAAAGTTATTATTTTATTTTCTTTAAAATGTATGTACGTTACATTTTAGGTTGCCACGCTTTTTTATCGCGAATTCGTAATACTCCCTATTAGCAATTGGTCGCTAGTTTGGAGGGTTTTTAGTGTAGTTATACTCTTGTTTACACCCTTTTTAATATACTTTAACCCTTTATGTTTATATTACAGGTTGTTTTGGCTCTTAGGGTCACATTCAGTTTCTTTACTTACTTTCTGCTTTTAATATTTTTTGTTAATCTTAAGGCTTCTCTTCAAGAGTTTATACTCAGTATTCCATCTTTTTAACTTTCCAGTAGCCAAGTCGGCAACTTACGTTAGCATTTTTCAAAAATATTCCAATCAATAATAATCGTAAAGAAACATTAATATTAAATTTTATAACATGTCACGAAATAACTATTTCCGCACGTAACCATCGGAATGTTTCAAAGAAAGTTAAGAGAAATGAGTGTTTAATGAAACCAGATTAATTATTTAAGGGAAGGTTAATAACTCTCGAACAAGTAGAATCGTAAATAAATAAAAACGTAGCGTACAATATAATACAACAAGATTAAATGTAGTGTTTAGACCGAATTAAGATCTTAAATATTACGGTAACCCTGGCGTGTCATTTTGAAATAGGAAGGAAATTTTCGAGCTTGGTGACGGGAAGGAAGAAACTCTAAAAAAACTAGAACCCTGAACAAAAAGACATCGTGTATAATATAACAAGACTAAAAGTAGCGTTTACACAAAATTAATATCTCAAACATTAAGGAAACGCGAACGTGTCATTTTGGGATAGAAAGGAACTTTTCGAGCTTGATAACGAAAAAAAAACTAAAAAATAAGTAGAACCGCGAATAAAAACATAAAGTGAGCATTATAATTGTATAATAAAACGAATGTGGTGTTTACACCGAATAAACATCTTAAATATTACGGTAACCCTGGCGTGTCATTTTAGAATGAGAGGGAAATTTTAGAGCTTGGTTACAGGAAGGTTAACAACTCGAAAACAACTAGAACTCTTAATAAAAAGAGAAAATGTACATATAACAAGATTAAATGTAGTGTTTACACCGAATTAACACCTTAAATATTACGGAAACGCGAGCGTGTCATTTTGGGATAGGAAAGAAATTTTCGAGCTTAGTGAAGGGAAGGTTAATAACTCTAAAACAATTGGAACCGTAAACAGTAACTATATACTCGTATAGAGAGAGATCTAATTCTTTTTACCCAACCTATACAGATTTGGGATAAATCACTTTTCTCCGGGTCTTTACGTCGTACACCATGAGAAAGAAAGAGACAACAAATTTCCCAGAATTATCACACCGCTTTAAAGTATTGTTAGAATGTTCTTCGTGTCCCGCGTCTCCGTTGACTCCGCCCACACGTTATGATACGCGAAATAAATTGACCTAACTCAACGGTTTATTAGGTTATTTATTATATATATATTAAACAATACTGTGAAAAAGTGGTTATACGAATAAACAAAAACATTACGTCGACATGTGACATAAATGGATATATAAATACCCTAGCTCTTGTTCTAGCCACGCCCAGGCTTAGCCGAGTCGGGTAAACCTCGTATAAACTGACTACAGCTCTCTCTACAGCGCTCTCTCTTGTATATTATTGCTCTGAGGCCGTAAAAAACAAGACATCGTGTGCATATAACAAGACTAAGGGTGGTGTTTACACCGAATGAACATCTCAAATATTACGGTAACCCTGGCGTGTCATTTTGGGATAAGAGGGATATTTTCGATCTTGGTTACGGAAAGGTTAAAACTTTAAAACAACTAAAACCCTTAATAAAAAGTGTACATATAATAAATAACACGACTAAATATAATCTTTACCCCGGATTATTTCAGAAGCAAGTCGACCCCGTGGTAAATTTTTACTCCCTTGCGAAATGTAGGGTCCCTTTTGTCATTAAATTGCGAATTCCTTTGTGTTTTGGTGAAAATTGGACAGCGGCGACCCCTTAGCGAGTCTCACGAACAGATATTGTGTTTATCTTTTGGATGGCTTTGGGCAGGGGACTCTATTTGTTCAGAAGTTTTGTTTAATTTTGAAATTAGTTGGTTGGTACCTATTTATATACGTGCACACAGTTTAACAAAATAAACTGACAATGTAAGACGAGAGAGGGCTATGTAGCATTATTTTATAAGCAAAAGAGTAAGAACATGTATGGAGAGAGAGCTAAATATTTTTACCCAACCTATACAAATTTACGATAAATCACTTTCTCCGGGTTTTTTGTCGTAAACCGTGAGAGAGAAAGAGACAAGACAAGTTGTCAAATAATATCGCACCACTTTTAGGTATTTAAGCGTGTTTTCCGTCTCGCGCGTCTCCGGCGACTCCGCCCACTACGTTTTGTTGTGCGACATAACTCGACGGTTTTTGAGGTTATATATTTTCGTTGATAACAACACTGTGATAAAGTGGTTATTCAAATGAATGCTACGTTGGGTCGACATGTGCTATGAATGGATGTAAAAAGGTGTGTCCATGAAAACCTTAGCCACGTCCGAGTCAGGAAAGAATCCACAAACCTGACTACACTGTTTCGCAAAGCTATCCCTCCTGTATATTATTGCTCTAAGGTCTAGCTACTAGCATCGAGAGCATCTACGGTGAAGGATATCTAAACACTTTGCTCGAATTTAGTTTTTTTTTTTACATTAACTCCACACAGGAGAAAAATATTTTGGTAACAAGTTGTTTTTATTTTTATTTTATGTATAAATACCAACGTGTTTAATGTCAGTATCTGTTTCACTGTTAACCAAATTAGTTACGCGCTATTCTCATAAAAAAGTATTAAAAAACTCTTTTTTGTTATAATGATTAACCCTCCCAAATAAGTTGGAGAATTAATCCCCTGATAAACTGGACATCATCGTATCTGTTTACTGTGTTGGTTTGCTATTCAATTGTTGTTATCTCTTGTACTATTTTTTTGTCTATTATTTTTGTATTTTTTATTTAAATGTGTGCAAATAATGTTTTTGACACATCTAGTAAGAAAAAATATTTATACTAATTTAACCATCAGTAGGCAGAGAGGACAGACCGCCATACAACTCTGTCTTGGCACACACTCCTTGCTTCATTTACATTCATACATCGTCTCATACATACTCTTCTGTTATTCTGACTCTTCACATGACCCGATTCAAGTATTTGATTTTACTTGATCGTGCCATGTCTTTCTCGGGCGTCCTCGACTTCTTCTTCCATTCAGCATCGTAGAAACTTTTTGTTCATTTTGCCCAAACCATAAGCGTCCCTTTCTTGATCCTATCCATTACGTCAGCCTTGCATTCTTGATATCCATTTGTAATACGGTCATACACCGCACATCCGTCTCAAAGAAATTTATTTGAAAAATATTTATACATTTCATAATAATAGAACAAAGCACATAAGGTTCCCATACAGCAAATATAAATTGAAATCTTAGTAATCTTAAGAATCACAGGTTTGTTTTTAACAAATTTAGAAGGAAACTTTGCCTAAAATAGCTTTAGCCTCGTTTGGTGACCAAATCTGCAGTACTCCCAGGTACTCCCAACCTTCCCCTTCCCCATATTTTTCCTCTCCCCACTATCTCCAGCCTCATAACAATTGGGGATGCCATAGTCTCACTGGCTCTAGACGGTTGGGAGCAGTTGGGACTCTTGTGTGGTCACTGCGAAACAAACAACAACAAAAAGTCTGTCTTAAATTTCACCTGCCCTACGAACTGCAAGTACAGTATTTTGCTCTGGGCCACGTAACCACAGACACACTTTGGAAAATAGCTTCACCATTGCATTCAAAACACAATTCCATCGATGTATTAATTGGTCAATTTACAAATCTCTAAAATTTGATATTTCAGAACTCCTGAAAATCGCTATTTCACAGCATTGATATAGAATTCTAACTTCAGAGCATGACCCTTTCCAGTGACAACTCTTCAACATAGCATGGAAGACAAATATTTTAACAGAATCTATGTTTCAAATTTACATTTTTCACGTAAACATTCTTCGAAAATATATTCGTTTCCAGCACTACAAACCACTACTCTGCTCAGGACTATACAAAACACTTTCCACAGAGGTGTGAAAAATCTACCAACGGGTAGCCACGGCGTTTACTGGGGGGAGGTTTTACACCACCACCCCCTGGTGACGTGACAAGATCTACAATATTACCATCAATCCCGTAACTTCCACCCAGGAGCAAACTAGCCAGTAAATCCACTCCAACAACTATAAAATAGGATTTTTCTTTTTTTAAAATTAAACCATAATAATGTGAGTATTGAGAATTAAATACTAAACCATATTTATTCTGATTCTCCTTTACTTTGAAGTTTAGTTTTTGACACATGCCTTTTTCAAATGTATCCAGCTTCGTAAATTTTGGTCGGTTTATTTGACATTTAATTGGCGTTGGGAAAAACTTCAATGTTTTGTGAATGCTTCACTAATTGCTAGTTCTTTAATTGAACCCTTCGCAGTGAACACTTCAATTGAAGTCGAATCACGTTCCTTTAGATCTAAGTAATAATAATAATAAATAGATAACTTTTATAGCGCCGTTTTTGTGGGAAAATCACCTCAAGGGCGCTTTACAAATTAATTTATCTAACCTATAATTTATCACTTAAGCTTATAACTGAAGCAGTTAAGATTTATTACTAATGGCTTACACCTAATATTTTCAACTAGTGACTTACAATAAAGACTTATAGCTTGTAACTAACAGTAAAATAGATGCTAACATAAAAAAAACATTAATATTTACAGACATTTAAAAATGTCAGACGAACTAAATTAGCTAACAGTGAAATAGATGCTAACATTATAAACATTAATATTAACACATACAATAAAAGTTAAAATAAAACTTATAACCAACTTATTACCAAATTATTTACAACTTGGATATTCACAGACATAGTACAAGGAAATGCAAAGAAATCAAACTACCAGAAAGAATAAATCCAATCAACAAAAACAGTTTACTCTATAAAGAGATGAATTTTCACAATGCGTTGCCGGAAATCATGAAAATTATACTAAGTAACAAATTAAAAATAGCCTGCAATAACCATATAAAATACATGAGTATGTTATATCAAGTAGTATATAACATTAGTTGTGACATCGAATAATAATAATAATTGGCTGATTTATATAGCGCCGTTTTCGTGACAGTGATAAGACTTCAAGGGCGCTTTACTTTGAAGATAAACTTCAATTGAAGTACTTATAATAAAGTACTTATTATAGGCTTTAAAGTTCAACTAAACTGCTGCAAATTAAAGTAGTACTTTGTAATCTAACTTCCATTGAAGTATCTGTTTAATGAAATGAATTAAATGAAGTTAACGAAATGAATGAACGCTAAAATGAACTACCAACTTCAATTGAAGTATTTGTTCAATGAACGATGAATGAAGTAGGAACTGCTGCCAAAAGAAATAGTTCTTTCAGAGCGGTCACAAAGCTACATTTAATGAACACTTTGTATAAGACCACAGATTTTATTTTTATGACCGACCGGTTTCGCTTATCTTAAGCATCATCAGGGTACAAAACTAAACTAAACAAAAAAGCAAAGTGTGCGATTTTAAATACATACAGAGGAAAAATACAATGTTAAATAAAATAAGAGAACAACATTTAAAATTACAACAAAGGAACAGAGAGAAAGAGACACATGTTAAGAAATGAAAGAGACAAAACGTCAACTGAGAAGGTGATTAAAATAATGAAAAAAAGAAAAATACCTGATATTGAAAAAAATACTGATTATTAAAAATATGACTATTAATTTTTAATGGCTTTCTTTATTTCGAGTGTTTCTAAATAATTTTACATGTTGCCATGACCATTTTTGTGAAGAATACAAGCACTGGTGCTTATGTAATTTTTTTTTAAAGTTTTTAATTGGGAAATAAAATTAAATCTGTGGTCTAATACAATGTTATTATTTAATTTTCATTAAACACGTCAAACCACAAAGTATGTGTGGATGAATGGTGTTGAAAAAGGAGAATACGAAGCACACTGTCAAATTCAGCTGTGGATGGTCTTGAGCCCCTCGAATTAGGAAATAAGTTCGCGAAAGACAAGAATACAGGTAACACAGGTAATGCAACAATTGGTAGACTGAAAGCAATATGAACGAACTCTAATGTGCCAAACTAAGCTATGAAACCGATAGAGGAAGGATGAAAGCTGACTAAACCCCGAAGAAATAAGATTCCTGAAACTTACGTTTAAAACAGTTTACAGGAAATATATTTGCGAGAGACGAAAAGGTTTAGCAGCATTTTGACAAAATAATTAATACAGGTAACACATCGAATGGTAAACTGAAAGCAGGTCTGAAGGAAGTAACGATTCCAACCCTGAAGTATGACAGCTAACCATGGAACTAGCATAGAAAGGATAGGAGCTGACTGAACGACGAAGAAAAACAATCAACAAGGCGTATTTTTAAAACCATTAACGGACAAATTAATAATCGAGAAAGCCAAAAAAATGCAAGGTTGATGGATTCACCAACTAACTAACAAACCATCACGCCGTTTCTCCGCAGTGATAGGCAGAGAGGACGGACTCTTTGCTTCATTCACATTCATACATTGTCTCATACATGCACTGCTGTTTTTTGATTCTTCACATTCCTCCGACTCAAGTATTTGGTTTATTTGTTCGTGCCATGTCTTCCTTAGGGCGTCCTCGACTTCTTCTTTCATGCAATTTCGCGTCATATATTCTTTTCACACTACTTTCTTCGATCATTCGCTCTACATGCCCAAACTATCTAAGCGTCCCTTTCTTGGTTCTATTCATTACATCAGCCTTGCATTCTTTCCGGATATCCAAATTTTTAACACGGTCATACATAGTTTTACCGTACAGGAATCTCATTTCTACAGCATTCAGTCTACTTTCATCCTTTATCTGCCAGTTCCATACCTCACCGCTACACATCAGGGTTAGTATAAGCATTCCATTGCAGACTGCTAGCTTCACTTCTTTGGAAATTTTTTTATTTGCGCCAACAGCGTTCAGTCCTCCATCAATGGAGTTTCCTGCACTCACCCTTCTTTCAATATCCTTATCAGCATTTCCGTGTCTCTAGAATTAGAACATACTTCCTAAATACACAAACTCATCCACTTACTCCAAGTATCCATCATTCACAACTTTATTACACGATGTTCTCGTACTCTCTCTTTCCAACACTATGACTTTTAACTTACCTACATTCATAATTAACACATTCTGCATACATACTCGGTTCATCCTAGACACGAGAAACTGTAGATAGTGATTTGAACACTCACATAGCAAATGGAAAAAAAGAGGATTGTCAGATGAACCTATGAAGAGCATATGAATTGAAGAAAGGTCAGAAATGCCCCAAGAAACCTTTATCCAAATAAGATATATACGGTCATCAGGGCTATACAGAAATGGCTAAAGCACAAGTTGTTCCGGGGGTAATGAATGTAATAATTTTAGGACCAGATCCGCATTTTACTTGATAAGGTCTTACTTTTCTCATTTCCCAAAAATATGTTTTCACTTAACAACAGTTTGAAAGCAGATTACTACCCGGCGAATATTAAAAAAAAAAGTTAACGGTCGATTGATAAAATATATCAAAAGAGCTGAAGCATCATTTTGCGAAGTTTACACCAACTACTTTAA
Source organism: Drusus annulatus (assembly GCA_022651775.1). Lineage (NCBI taxonomy): Eukaryota > Metazoa > Arthropoda > Insecta > Trichoptera > Limnephilidae > Drusus > Drusus annulatus. Next base: position 29,238 of record JAGWCC010000280.1, read on the forward strand.
AGTTTTTTTTTTGTTTTACAATAAAATTCATTAAGGTTTCAGTACCTGGTTGGATTTTGAAAAAAAAGTTACCCCAGTGCTCTCACTGAGTAACCTGAAACAACAAAAAGCTAAAAGAGTCCCAAACTTGTGTCGCTCGAGTCAAGCCTTTTCCCAAATGGTTAATATATTTTAGATGGCTGAAGGGCCACAAAAGTCTTCAGAATCAAACGAGAGTCAGAGCATTCGATGCAGAAAAAAAACTGATCAAAACTGCATTTTTAACTCATTTTTAACAGTGTCGCTTAAGTCCTTATGCCTTTCATGTGTGGCTTAAAGTGAGGTAAAATTGACCTCGACTTACTAGAAATTTCTGACTCTAACCCTGGTTTGAACGTGATCAAGACGGTGAGGGGGGCGATAGAATTAAGCCCGAAACCACCCCTCCACCCTTCTACTCGAACACCCCAAGCGCATCCCACCACTCTCCCCCCCCTCCCCCGCTCGGGGATGAAAGCTTTTTGTTTATAGTACACGTTATTATTTTCTCGTCTCAGACACAATAATAATAATAATACTCGAAGCGAGATTGCCAAATTCTCGTGGCACAATGTGTTTTGAAGAGGGTGGGTTAGGTTATACAAATATAATTATAATCTTTCGAATATCAGCACCTTTAAGACATCATTAAATTATTCATTACTGGATATAGCTGTTACTTTCTGTACTTGTGTAACTTTGTTTGTGCGAACACGATAACCGGTTTAGGCAGAGTCGTGCCTTCGCGATGGGCGATACAAAGTATAAAATAATGAAAACGAAATAATTGCTTTGTATAATACCTCTATTTATACGACGATTTAATTTTCTAAAAAAAAAAAACCGGTTCCAAAATAACCGGTTCTTCGGCGAAACAATGTCGGCGGTTCCAGTGACCGTTAAGTCACCGGATAGGAATTTCGAACATCTTTAATTTAGACGTTTTTTTGTGATTTATTGCTTAGATCTTGGATCGCAACAAAGATTTATTAATAGTTTAACAATAATGTAATTTCAATAAAAACTTTGTATAAGACCACAGATTGTATTTTAATATTTATGACCGACCGGTTTTGCTTAGCCTCAGCATCATCAGGGTACAAAATTAAACTAAACAAAAAATACATAGTGCGCGGTTATATATACATACAGAGGGAGAACACAATATAAAATAAAATAAGAGAACAGTGAGAAAACAATAGAAATTATAACAAAGTAACAGAGAGAAAAAGACAGATAATATGAATTGAAAGAGGCAAAACATCAAATGAGAAGGTAATTGAAGAATAATGAGTTTTTTTTTGAGTTTTCAGGAAATATACCTAATATTGGACTACTAGCAAATTTAACTGATTATTAAGAATATGAATGTAAAAAAATGTCGTGATACATGTTTGGGTTATTATGGCGTGTTGTACATTCTTATCCTTTATCAGGGCAGATGATGGACACTGCAAGTGACGGCCTCCATGGCCGAGTGGTAAGACGCTCGACTACGAATCCAAAGGTCGCGGGTTCAAACCCGGCGTGCGCTAACTATTATTTAATTAATATGTGCCATAACACATTTAATTCATATAAAATAATTTAAAAAAACTATATTTGCGGCACGTTTCAGAGCGGCAGATACTCTAAGTATCCCCCTGGCGAAAGACCACTATTCAGGATCGAAACCTTGCTTGAAATGGGTTTAGCCATGTTTGGTAACCAGATCTGAATATCCAGGTACTTCCCAATCTTTCTTTTCCCCATCTCTTTCCCCTCTCCACTGCCTTCAGCCTCACAACATACCCCAATGGGGGATGCCATGTCCCACTGGCTCTAGACGGTTGGGAGCAGTTGGGACTTTTGTGCGGTATTTACTATTCAAAAAATATATTTAAAAATTAGCTGAACTTTGCCCCTATTTTAGTGAGGGTAAATTTATTTTTTGCAATAATTTCGTACTCTTCTATATTATTATTATTATTTTTATTATTTTAATTGAGCATACATTTTTTATTTGTTGTTTAATTGCCCATCCCACTAGGCATAAGCCTGTGTTGGGATGGCAATTTGCAAAAGTGTTTTTTTTAGCTACATAGTAACATGTTAATATTGAAAATATAGTACATACATAATAGAAATAAAAATAATATAATTAAATGACAAATTTGAAGATATAGAATCTACATTTTAAGAACTAAATTAAACTTGGTTTTTAAGGTGAGTAATGATATTGCTTTTAAAGGAGCTTTTGGTTTGTATGTTTCTGATAGTGCTGGGCAGAGAATTGAATTGCTTAGTGACGTTGTACTTAAAAAAAATTGGCCGAAAGCGGTTTTATAGGCTGGGATTTACAGAGTTTTATGTGTGACTGCCTTAAGGTTCAAAATTTTTCCTTTCTTCAAACATATTTTCCTTTCTTCATATATATGGAATACATATATGTTTTTATGCGAGTACGGCAGGGTAGGCAGTGCTTATGTGTCTATATGGAGTACACGCCTCTGCAGTCAGCGTAACTATTTATTCAGAAACACGAGTAAAAACAAAACCTTTAACTTCAGGCTTCGTATTATTATCCGCATAAATACATAAATATGGATCAGAGTTAAGGGAGTATTATTTTATTAATGTTCAAGATTTTCCAGAGCAAAAGTTATCTGTACATCCTTTTAATTCTTAGTTCCATGGGTTGGCTTTTTATAGTTTATTTAATCATGGTTTAACATGGTAAAGCTTGTAGCAGGGAAGCCCGGCCAAAGAGAATAATCAATGAGAAGAATTAAGTGAAAAAATTCAACGTTTGCGGTTATTTTTTTTTTTACAATATAAATTCCAAATAAACAGAAAAAACAATGGAATAACAATTTCATAGGGCCTATGTGTTCTTTTATTTTATTTTATAGGGTTTTTTTTACTAACCATCAAGCCGTTTCCGATTTTGAATTACACAGTTATACATACTGCTGTTGAACATAAGAACTAAAAGCGACTCGCAGCCGCAAAGGCAAAATGTTGGGCGCGCGGTATGTATGTTGTTAGATTATTAGAAATTTGAAATCTTCATTGAAATACCTGTAGCACAAGTATATATATATTTGTGCTCCAAAGTTTATTTTTTTTTAACCAACTCTATCAAACCGGCACGCCCGTTTCTGCACAGAGTCAGGGTTTTTCAGGTATTTAGGCAGAGAAGACGGACCGCCAAATTCAACAGTGGGGCGTACTTGCGATTGGAACACACTCCTGCTTTATTCACATTCATACATACATACTCTTCCGTTATTCTGACTCTTGACATGGCCCGACTCAGGTATTTGATTCACTTGATCGTACCATGTCTTTGTTGGGCGATCCCTTCCGTTGAAGGAGACTTCTTCCATTTGGATCCCTTTTAGTCGTTATCAGACATAAATTCTCTTTGAAACATTAAATTCGACGAGATTATTCTTACATGCCCAAAACTCGTCATATAAGGGCCTTTCAAAAAATTGAATTATTCATTTCGCTTTTATCAGCCTTGCATTCTTTCCGGATATCCACATTTTAAACACGGTCACACATATTTTTACAGCACATACGCCTCATTTTGGATTATTTCTACAGCATTCTGTCAACTGGAAGGTTAGTCACGTTTTGCCAGTTCCATTTACCTCACTGAAAAAATGGATCAGGGTTGGTATAAGCACTCCATTGTGGACTGCTAGCTTCGCTTCTTTAGACAATTTTCCCGACTTCTTCCATTCACTTTCAAGGCATACGTATATTCTTTTCACACCCTTGTCTGTGTCCATTCGCTCTACATGCCCAGTTGTATAAAATGGACTTAAAATGAATCCTCTCTCAGCATACACGTTTTTTCTTCATTCATATTCTAACATTTTAAATGTAATTCTATAGTTTTCTCAGTGTTCTTTTTGTTTTATTTTTTTGTTTAATATTGCGTTCTTCCTCTGTATGTATATATAATCGCACACATTGGATTTTTTGGTTAGTTTAATTTTCTACCCTGATGATGCAAGGCTAAGCAAAACCGGTCGGTCATAATTATTTTTTTTAAAATCATTTATATTTTAGTTAAATAATAAAGTTAAAGCTTATTATAACAGCTTTTATAAGCTGTGCCCAACCTCGGAGAAAAGTTAAGAACAGTTCAAACCTCAAAGCAATAATATGCAGGAGGGAGCGCTTCTGTAGTCAGTATTGATGATTTTTGCCTGACTTGGGCGTGGCTAGGACAAGGGCTAGAGTATTTATACATCGATTCATAGCACATGTCGACATAAAATGTTTTTATTTATTTGTATAATCACATTTTCACAGTATTGTTAATGACAAAAATGTAGGATATAACCTAAAAAAACGTTGAGTTATGTACTGTTATGTCGCATAGCAAAACGCAGTGGGCGGAGTCGCCAGAGACGCGGGAGATGGAAATCATGCCTACATACCTAAAAGTGGTGCGATATTTTGTGACAACTTGTCTTGTCTCTTTCTCTCTCATGGTTTACTATGTTAAAACCCGGAGAAAGTGATTTATAGTAAATTTGTATAGGTTGGGTAAAAATATTTAGCTCTTTCTCCATATATATTCTTGCTCTGAGGTTCAAATGAATGTATTACTTTTGAAATTCGTCACCAAAATAACTACGTGAACTTGGATAGCTTGACTCAGACACTAATTGCATTAAATTTTGTCTTTGTAGTTCGAACACAAGGTAAGCGTAAATTTTACAGCGAGCAAAGTATAATTTTGAAATTGTAAATATAATTTTAAACTTTGAAGCATTAATGCTTATTTTTTTATCTATATGGAAGAAATTAAAATAATATTCATAATTTTCAATGAAAATATGAGATCAATTAAAATGTTTTGTTTAAGGCGTTACTTCCAGATAGAGTAGAGGATCCGAGTTCAAGTCTCGGTTGTGACAATTGTCTTCTTATTTTCTTGCTTTTTTCTGTTTCACATTTGTGTTTTAGGTTATTGATGCTATTTAAATATTTAGGTATTATGTTTTCTTCTTCTCGTAAATTTGATTATTCTTATTCAAAGTACCTTTACGCGAACTTGCAATGTATTTGTAAATTATCTGGAATGAAGAACAAAATCAATATCACCGCCCACCCGGGAAAAGTGAATATTAGCTTTGCTTTATCCGTTTTGCCAGAATTCAATACCTCAAAGAGAGAGCCCGAGGGCAACATATTGAAACAAGATATTCGATAATTTGTGTCTATAATTCCCTAAATATATCACAGCGTTATATATGAATATAACATCAATACGTAACAACGATAAATAATTGATATCTAAATAGGAAATAACTTAATGCTTATGTTTTTCTTAATATTTAAATAAAATCAATAATCTAAAACACAAATATGAAACAGAAAATAAAAAGACAATGGTCACGACCGAGACTCGAACTCGGATCCTCTTCTCGATCCGGGAGTAACGCCTCGACCAATTCGGCCATTGGGACCTTATTAGAAAATTATTAATTTTATTTTTTTTATGATTTTTGTAGCCATCTTTGTAATTGAATCAAAGCTCAACCCGAGTTCATTGAATACCCAAATGACGTCTTGGATAAATATCAATTTTAAAAATAATATTCATAAATATAAAAGATCGATTAAAATACCACTTTCTAAAAAGGTCCCAATGGTCAAATTGGTTAAGGCTTTACTTCCGGATAAAGTAAAGGATCCGAGTTCGAGTCTCTGTTGTGACCATTGTCTTTTTTATTTTCTGGCTTTTTCTGTTTCATATTTGTGTTTTAGATTATTGATATTATTTAAATATATAAATAATTGATGCAGCAAACTTTCTTGAAAATCGTAATAAAACACTGAAAAATTTAAAAATATTCACACAATACACTATCACCCATAATAGGCCCTACTCACGGTCCAACATGTTGGACCCGACATGTGTGGAGTGGGGGTATTCAAGTTAAAATGAATCGCACGCGGGCGGCCCGACAACGGAATAATAATAATTCGTATATGTTCGTAAAAACAATAACTTTGTGGTTTGACATATTTAATGAATTTAAAAAAATATTTTGTATTAGACCACAAATTTATTTTTCATTTGAATGACCGACCGGTTTTGCTAGCCATGCTTCTGCGTCAAATGCTCTAACTCTCGTTTGATTCTGAAGAATTTTGTAGCCCTTCAGCCATCTAAAATACTTTAAAAGCGCTCTGGTGCAAACTTCCCAAAATGGCGCTTTAAATCTTTTGCCTTTCCGACGACGATATATTTAAGCAGACATTATTATATATTTAAAATGGGTGGATTAAAGCAATACAAAAAAAAAGAAATTGAAAAAATACTAGTTTAAAACTAATTTTACAACATTGAAATTGGAATTTAGTTTAAAGCATTAATGCTAATTTATTATTAAATATTTTTAAACAATATTAATAATCTAAACACACAAATATGAAACAGGAACTAAAAAGAACAATGTTCATAACTGAGAAAATAGATATTTATCCAAGACACTATCTAGATATTCAACATGTGTTCGGGTATAACTTTCAATATCGTCAAAAGATGGCAGCCTGTAATCGGAAGAAAATCAAATATTAAATAGTTTTCAACAGAAGTATGAGATTAATTAAAAATGCCGCTTTCCAATAAGGTCTTGATGGCTCAATTGGCAGAGTGTTACTCCCGAATAGAGTAGAGGTTCCGAGCTCGTGTCTCAGTCATGGCCATTTTTCTTTTTTAGTTTCTGGCTTTTTTTCTGTTTCATATTTGTGTTTTAGATTATTGATAATATTTAAATATTTAATAATTTTACAAAATTTAAAAGCCTTTCAATCCCGCATGTATTGTAAAGAACTTAATTCGCCATATCGTTACATGCGAAACAAATTGTGAAACTTTCACAGTATTTAGATTAGGTATTTTATTTTCGAGGCTCCTTCTCATGGAACTTATTACCATAAACAAATAATAAATACTCCCCATAGACATGTAGCTGGAGGCTATTTGAATCGTGGTAGACCAAGCAAGCTCAGAATTGGCCTTCCGTATAAAGCTGCTCACATTGGTCTGGTAGAAGGGAGGATTATATAGCAAAAGGGGATGAAAATTTTCATTAAAATTATCTAAAACTACAAAAATTTTGTAAAAAATATATTTTTTACCATGGAAAAAATGCCACGGAAAACCTTCGGAGTTTAAAAGTCCTCCATAATAATGAAGAAATTCTGATAAAAGTTTTGCTCAACCTAAGATCAAATCGAAGTATTTATTTATTTATATTAGTTACTTGTAAATCAAAGTTAGCCGTTAATGCTATAAGATTAAACTAGAATTTGTTTAAATTTATTGTATTTAAGTTATAACGCCTTTCTTAGAGAGATACACCTCCATGGTCGAGTGGTAAGACGCTCGACTACGAATCCAAAGGTCGCGGGCTTAAGCCCGGCGTGCGCCAATAACGTTTATTTAATTAATACGTGTCATAACACATTTAATTCACGTAAAATAATATAAAGTATATTTGCGGCACGTTCCAGAGTGACACCATCAAGCAACGTTTCTATTCTGAAAGACCACCATTCAGAATCGAAACGTTACTTGAAATGGCTTTAGCCGTGTTTGGTGACCAGATCTGAATAACCAGCTACTTCTCAACCATCCCCATCCCACTACCTTCAGCCTCACAACATACCCCAATTGCGGATGCCAAAGGCTCACTGGCTCTAGACTGTCAAAGAGAAGTTGAGACTCTTGTGCGGTATCCACTATAAAAAAATAAAAATAATGAAAAAAACAAAAAAACGCGTGGTCTAAAAAAAACGAAATTTTATAAAAAGACATTTAAGGCTAATTCTCTTTATGTGGCGAAAATGGCTTCCGACTTTACGAACAAACTCTCCTCGAGAACGCATTGTTATTTCCTCCCCGAAACTTTGCCACATTCGAACTGAATGCGGGTAAAACTGTTTAACATTTTCCAATTCGGGAAAAGGAGAAATCTGTACACGCTTTGCGTACGAGCGCCATTACTTTTGGAAGTCGTAAATGACTTGACGCGGTTCAACCCACTTTGAAAAACCAGCAACCGTATTAATGATTTCAATAATGCCAATTTTTTATTCATTCCACTATTTTTTATTTAACTCTTATTTGACTGGAGGAAACCAGACCTTTTTAAAATTGATATGAAGGTTTCTTTTACAGTATATAATTTGCTGGACCACTTTTTTTTTTTACATGAATACCGGGGGTAGTGGATGGGTATTTCACTTAGTACCATCTTTTCTTGGAGCCAGTGAAAATATAAAAAAACTCCCTAAATAACCATCATGTTTGAGGCTGAAGGTAGTGGGCAGGGAGGACGGACCGCCATACAACTCTGTCTTGGCACACACTTCTTGCTTCATTTTACATTCATACATCGTCTCATGCCATACTCTTTTGTTATTCTACGACCTGATTCAAGTATTTGACGCACTTGATCGTGCCATGTCTTTTCTCGGGCGTCCTCGACTTCTTCTCCCACTGGAACGTGGCGCAAATATATTCTTTCATTATTTTTTATGCATTCGCTCTACATGCCCAAACCATCTAAGCTGAATAAAATTCATTACGCTCGCTCAGCCTTGCATTCTTTCCGGATATCCACATTTGTACGGTCATACATGGTTTACCGCACATCCGACTCATGGATCTCATTTCCACAGCATTCAGTCTACTTTCATCCTTCCTCTGCCAGTTCCATGCCTCAGCTGCAATACATGGGGGTTGGTATAAGCATTCCATTTAGGACCTCTTTAGCTTGGGGTTTTTAATTAAATATGTGATGAAAAATAGTATTAAGGATACAGGTGATGTATTTTGAACACAAGAGTACATCATATTTATCATTGAAAATAAGATAAAATGATTAATAAATACGGACAAGCTTCAAATTCCATATAAAATACACGAGGGTCCCCGGGTACCCTTTCAGTCATCAGAAGTTGTAAATTATACTTGTGCGTTTTCCGCTAACATACCACCCTCCACATATCCAACGGTTATGTTCAATTGTTCATTTTCACTATTGTGGAGAAGTCAGGAAGTTTAAGCCGATTAGACTTACTGGAACATTAAAATCTATGTTGAAAACCGAAAAGGGTACCCGGGTACCCTTTTAATCACATAAAGGTTGAGACCTGACCGGTTTCACCCCGATACTACCCAAAACTACCCGTAACTACCCGTGACTACCCTAAAAAAAATTTGAATGTTGTTGTAAAGCCGCATCTGTCAGCAATAAAAGTAAAAAAAAGTGCAAAATGAGTTGATGATGAATGTAAGTAAGTCAAAATTCATGGTGTTTGAAAGAGAGAGTACGAGAACAGAGTGCAATATAGTTTTGAATGATGAATACTTATAGTAAGTGGATGAGTTTGTGTATTTGGGAAGTATGTTCTAGAGAGACGGAAAGGCTGATAAGGGTATTGAAAGAAGGGTGAATGCAGGAAACTCCATCAATGGAGGACTGAACGCTGTTGGCGCAAATAAAACATTCTCCAAAGAAGCAAAGCTAGCAGTCCACAATGGAGTGCTTATACCAACCATGATGTATGGCAGTGAGGCATGGAACTGGCAAAAGAAAATGAAAGTAGACTGAATGCTGTGGAAATGAGATGTTTGAGACGTATGTGCGGTAAAACCATGTGTGACCGTATTGAAAATGTGGATATCCGGAAAGAATGCAAGGCTGATGTGAGCGTAATGAATAGGATCAAGATTGAGACGCTTAGATGGTTTGGTCATGTTAAGCGAATGAACGAAGAAAGGAGTGTGAAAAGAATATATGTTGCGAAAGTGAATAGAAGAAAAAGTCGAGGACACCTGAGAAAGACATGGCACGATCAAGTAAATCATATACTTGAATCGGGTAATGTGAAGAGTCAGAATAACAGCTGAGTATGCATGAGACGATGTATGAATACGAATGAAGCAAGGAGTGTGTGCCAAGACAGAGTTATATGGCATTCCGTCCTCTCTGTCTACCCCTGTGGAGAAACGGCGTGACGGTTAGTTAGTTACATTTTAGAACTTGTACACTTGTCCCGTTTTCGTTAAAAAAACAAAAGGCAGGCGTAAACGAAACAATTAAGCTGTTTCTTTGTGACGTTTGGCAAGGACTTCACTGTTGGAAGTGAATAAATATGCACCAATACACACAATCCTATGTTCGCGTTGTCTCGGTCAACTCTAATTATGCAACCTTCATACGAAATTATACAAAAATCATCGATTCGCATTATTGCGGTGAGGTTATTTGACAAGGCGTGAGTATTCTATTAATAAAATTTAATGGTCGGTCATGAATCATGACGCCAATGAAAGGATTTCAGTTTTAGCAAAGTTACGAGTAACTCGGAGGCGTCGAGTGAGTTGTTTACTCCCACTCCCGCCTCCTTCATTCTTATCTCCACATCAGCGACTAATGATGATGGTAACTACCAGAATATTTCGTGATTAATGTTTCAGATTTAAAAATGAAACGGATAGGACTAAAATAGCAATACTACAAATTCAGGACCGTTGCAAGGGATATTTGTGGACCGTAAACAATAAACTAAACTACTGTATGGAAGTGTCTAATTGTAGCTTGTGGAAAGATTATGCAGTGAAGGAAAAATAGGAAACCATTCGCTCACCGATGAAGTTTTTTTTTTTACAATAACGCCATACAGAAGGCCTTGTGGGAAATAATTTTACGTAGGACCTATGTCATCTTTGGGGATGCTGCGTGGAGTGGTCTTTTGTGAGGAAAAAAATGAGTGAACTTGGGTCTTGAAGTGGCCCATGTTGAAGGAGGGAGGAAACACAGAGGCCGGAAAATCGTTCCATAGCCGAGCTGTTAAACATAAGAACGAGTCGTAAAAGCAACCCGTTCTCATGTATTGAATGTCAACCGTGTACAAAAATGTTGGGCGCGCGTTTGGCAAGTTTCCCGACTATGCACGAGTGCCGAAGGGATCAATGACGCAAGTTCCTCGGAGCATCTTCCATTAAAACACCTGTAGAACAAGGACAACATTCCCACCTGACGTCTGTTGAAAGTTGAAGTTGAAAGTTCTTGAAGTCTTCTTTACAACTGTATTGTTAACGAAACTAATCATAACAAAACACCACACTTAATCTCATATTATTTGGAGATCAAAACAACAAACCGACGGACAAGCGAAAAACCAACGAACAACGCGTTTTTTTTTTTCAAACCAAACTCTTCTGTTTGATTGTCAATTGTTTCGAACATGGTTTTGTTGAAAACAGAAATAGAATAGCGAAATGGTTGGATAGGTAGGAACTTGAGTGAAAAAACATCAAGGAAAGACCCTAACAAATTATCGCTTTGAAATCCAACAGGAATGAAACGTTAAATCATTTTAAATAAACCACTTCTTGGAAATTATGTAGTCTTGTGAGGTTAACAATATATTTGCGGCGAGTGGTAGATACTCTGAGTACCGCCCTGGAGAAAGACCATCATTCAGAATCGAAACGTTGCTCGAAATGGTTTTAGTTGTGTTTTTTTTACAGTGAATACCGCACAAGAGTTCCAGCTGCTCCCAATCTTTTGAAATCAATAGAACTATGGCATCCCCAATGAGGTATGTTGTGAGGCCGAAATTAAGGTGGAAAGGGGAAGGATATGGGGAAGAAAATGGTCGGAAAGTACCTGGCTATTCATATCTCGTCATCAAACACGACTAGAGCCATTTCAAGCAACGTTTCGATTCTGAATGGTGGTCTTTCACCAGGGCGATACTATGAGTATCTACTACTTTGGAACATGTCGCCAATATACTATATATTATTTTATGTGAATCAAATGTATTATGACACCCATTGATCATTATAAATAAAATTAAAAAATGTGCACGCCGGGCTTAAACCCGCGACCTCTGAATAATTTTTGGTGACCAGATCTGAATAACTAGGTACTTCCCAACCTTCCTCTTCCCCATATACTACCCTCCCCACTACCTCACATTATTTTTTAGTATTAACTTATTGGTCCAAATAAACCTGACCCCAAATCGGCCTTAAATTGTTTTCAAATCTCATTTGTAATTCAGTGATGTGTTTTATTCCCACATTTGTCCAAAGGTAGCAAAAGGTAGTTCATACTTTTGTCATTAAACGACATAATATTATCAATTAGTCTTGGCATTCGCTTTCGTATCCGCGTGAAGAGCGCCGAATCAATAGCGAAAGGTACAGAAAAGTATATTTAAGGAGCCGCCCCTTATTTCGTCCGCCCGCGTGTAGAGCGCAGAGCGCCCAGTGCACTTAAGGATGCGGCGGCCCTGTGTAGACTGGTAAACAACATTTTCCCTTGAATTTATCAGTTCCTGGACTAGCCCAATTTGCGATTTTTCTCCAACGGCGAGGAAAAAAAAACACGCGGTGTGTTTAGTGAAATCGCATCGCGTGTTTCATGTTTACACTGCCTTTGGTGGACGTATACAATATGTAAGTAATCAATTCCATTGAGATTCTCCGTTTCGTATTTTTAAATTATTGAAATCGCCGGGTGAATATTGTAAAAGATCAATAAGATTGTGCATTTGGAATTACACAGATATACATACTTATCTGTGCAGCCAGAAAGGAAAACAAAAAAGAGTGTTTTTTTTACAACGCCGCAATTTTTTTTTAATTTGCAAAATATTTGCTTTGATATATTTTTCTTTTATTATTTAAAGCGAAAAAAAAACATATATAAGTACAAAAAATCTATGAAAATCGATTCACGAAATAATTTTATTTACATAGTTCATGGAGGCTAAAAAAATGCAAAAAGCTGAGAAAAATACCATTTCGACCCCTTGGAGTAACAAGATTTTATCTGACACCGCAGTGCTATGCGATAATAAACTCTAAAGTGGCTTTCTGTAGAGCCTATTATCGCTTGACATTGCCGTGTCAGATGGAACCTTGTTAATACAAGGGGTCGATTTGATAAAGCGTGTGTAATTACAAACGACAATTTTAAAATTTCATCCCACAGGAAACACATTTTAGTTTTTAAAAAATACGTTAAACGTCTTTCAAATCGATGTTGGATGTGGGGAGGCTTCGCGCCCAAATGAGCGACAGTTTCTGTGGAAATCATTTAAAACTTCAATAACACGGCTAAAAATAGACATATAGCGTCGCTATATATTATTTTTTAATTTACATTTACACCGTGTTTCAGAGTAGTTGAAAAAAGATTTTTTTTACAAAAATAACTTTACTTAATCAGTGAAAACAATTAACAAAAAATTACATAATTATAGTTGGTTTTAAAATCATCAAGTATTGTAGTATTAGGTGAGTATTTCATTTAACTTTAGGTTTGTACAGTTTTGACAGTTGAAAAATACTATTAACTAATGCTACATTTTAACCGCCGATGAATGACGCACTTTTCGGAAAATGAAATTTAAAAGGTATATGTACATTTTTTAACTCTTCAAAATCGTCTGAAATTTTCATCAGAACAGCTGTTCTCTGATCAAACAAATGTCAGTCAACGGAAATGCCTTTTTTGCATTTCTTCAGGAAATTAGATGTTTGATTTCTGGAGCCAGTTGAACTGTTGCATATCCAATTGGGTTATGTTGTGAGGCTGAATGTAGTGGCGTGGGGAGTAAATCAAGAGAAGAGGAAGGTGGAGAAGTAACTGGCTATTCAGATCTGGTCACGAAACTAGGACAAAAGCCATTTCAAGCAAATGTTTGATTCCGAATGGTGGTCTTACACCAGGGCGATATATGGAGTATCTTTTTTTTACAGTGAATACCGCACAAGAGTCCCAACTGCTCCCAACAGTCTAAAGCCAGCGAGACTATGGCATTCCCAATTGGGGTATGTTGTGAGGCTGAAGGAAGTTGGGAGGGGAAAGATATGAGGAAGAGGAGGGTTGAGAAGTATCTGGTTATTCAGATCTGATCACCAAACACGGCTAAAGCCATTTCAAGCAACGTTTTGATTCTGAATAGTGGTATTTCACCAGGGCGATACTTAGAGTATCTACCACTGTGGAACGGTGCCGCCAATATACTATTTTTATTTTATATGAATTAAATGTGTTATGACACGTATTAATTAAATAAAAGTTATTGACGCACGCCGGGTTTGAACCCGCGACCTTCGGATTCGTATTCGAGCGTCTTACCACTCGACCATGAAGGCCGTCAAAAATCAAATCTCCGAAACGTGCCGCAAAATACTATATATTGTTGTTAATGATTCAATTGTAAAATAATAGATATTGGATACAATATATTTGCGCACGCCGGGATTTAAACTCGTGACCTTTGAATTCATAGTTAGCATCTTAACCACTCGACCACGGAGACCGTCAAACAGACAGGCTTATTCAGACAGGCGACTATATAAAATTACCTTGACTTTTTTACCATCATGCCATAACTTGCCAAATGTCTTATTGATTTTAAACAAATTTCCACACACTCCTAACAAAATACGCTTATGTCGAAAAGACAGAATCCAGAGCGAAACTGAAAAACTTTTCCCATAAGAGGGGAATCTTTTAAGAGATTCATAAAAAAATAAGTTCAAAGCTTTATTTTGGAGCTAGTTCGTTTTATCTGCATCATGCCACATTATAAAATTGTCTTTCGCCACTTTTAACAACTGTCAAAATTTTAATTATTTTTGTGGCTTCAATGTTTTTTTTTAAGTTTATTTCGTATCGAGACATCTGCGTGTATCTAAACATAGACACAAAATACAAGACACGTCATATTCATACAAATCTTATGAAAAATCTAGCACCACTGGTACCATCTTGTTTTACGTTTCACCCGCGTATGAAAAAGATAGCCATTCAAAGAATATGTGTGTAAGGATGAGATAGCTATATGAACGTCCCACGCTACTCTCTTTCACACACTTATGTATTTTTGCATTCGCTATCTCACACCGTTCGAGTACCTAAAAATCTTGTGAACAATTGTATTTATTGAAATAATTAGTGATTTGTGGGTAATTACGAATGGAAAGAAACTCCATGAGATATATTTTTTATTCCCAAATGATTTTTACACCTCTTAAAGCATTTGTGTTAGAAAGAAGCCTACAGCGACGCGTTTGTGACAGCTGGTGACAGCTTGTCTGTCGAACGAATGTTTGTGTGATACCAAACGCAGTAAATCTCAGGTGTGTCTCGCGGACTCGGTTTAGTGCATTCACGCGTGTTACCTACCATAGACTGCCCCCGACCCTAAGATAACATGAATCCGGCTCTGCATCTTATCTAGCCGTGTCAACGACACCGAATACACTATCATCTACAATGGACCCGGAGGTGGGCTGCACACGACTCCAGCAACGATATCACTTATAAAAGGGACCGCAACATCCCACAAGATGTTAATCTACGACCTTCAGTTAAAGAGACTACGCGTCTAGTTTGTTGTAGATTCTCCATTTGAAAATTGTAATTAATCTCACTTGTACTGTTTTTCTACTTTAAATAAATATTGTGTTTCCATCAACGCATTCATTTTATTAAAAACTAATAAAAGTTAACTCGCGCGTTTTCTCAGTAAGGTACCTTAATTATTTTATTAATCTAAGTATCTAAATGCAAAATCAACTCAATTATGTTTATTTCACTTACCGGGCCATCTGTAAGTAGAAATGGGGTGTCTCTCAGCCTTCGTTGACAGAGAGTTTAATAAATCAAAGTCGACATACCTGAAACAAATAATGAAATTAATAAAAAAAATTGTTCATAATGTAAATAAAGTAACCATTTTTGGTGTGAAATATTGACGAGTGAGAAAAACACGATGATGCCACAGGAAGATAAAAACGATTAAGTGAATCTAATTCATCATTAAGGTGACTCAAGAGTCTTTCAAATCGATACCGGGTGCGGGAAAGCAATCGCGTTCAAATGAGCGACAGTTTTGTCAAAGTCATTTCCAACTTAAATAACTAGGCTGAAAATGGATAAAACCCCGCAATAGCCTCGTTTTAAAGGGAAAAGATGAATGTTTGTAACAGTTGTCAGAGACTAATTCTGTGTGCGCAA
Organism: Drusus annulatus; assembly: GCA_022651775.1. Lineage (NCBI taxonomy): Eukaryota > Metazoa > Arthropoda > Insecta > Trichoptera > Limnephilidae > Drusus > Drusus annulatus. The sequence continues at coordinate 45,326 of JAGWCC010000280.1, forward strand.
GGAAGAACGAAATGAGTCAAGCAACGCAGACGTTTAGCAGAGCCAAAACAAAATTTAAGAATTATGTTTTTTGTATGTAATCATGTCATACGTCACATGCTATTTTTTATTTTTATAATAATAGCACATTATTTTATTTTTTGACTCATCTCATTTTTCCTTGCTAGATATGTATCTAAGGAACAATTCTGCATACTTTACTCATAACTTGATTTTTTTTACTCATTCTGTTCTTACTTCGCACCCAGAATTATTATATACGATATATGAGAGCTAATTACCAACAGCTAATTAACTAACTAACCATCACGCCGTTTCACTGCAGGGGTAGGCAGAGAGGACTGACTGTCATATAACTCTGTCTTGGCACACTCTCCTTGCTTCATTCACATTCATACATTATCTCATACATACACTTCTGTTATTCTGACTCTTCACATGACTCGATTCAAGTCATTTGATTTACTTGATCGTGCCATGTCTTTTTCGTGCGTCCTCGATTTCTTCTTCCATGCAGTAGGAGTTTTTCAAATATTGTCAAGTTGTGCGACACCCGGGAATGTTGGCCCTTCTTTTAAAAGATAAAAATAAAAAGAATCTACCACTTTGGAACGTGCCGCAAATAAACTATATCCCACTAGCAGTCAACAGTTAATTCAAACAGTTTTTTTCCGACCTATCTAAGCTATGCTAAAAATATTAAACGGTTTTTTTTTCATTAATAACTCTCTAGCAGTATTATTTTAGGCTAATTACCAATGATTTACGAGTAATTACACAACACGAAGCCGCAGCTATCGAAAAAAATCATATTGAAGCGCACTGTTTACAATTTCGCGTTTATAGAACCGGTTTGTTTACGGCGCGGAGGAAATCAAACGCGTTTTTTTACCGCGATGGCCGCTGCTTAATATTTATTAAATTATCCCTAGTATTTGGACGACGGCTGTTGCTACGCTGGTTGATTCAAACCTTACGGTGGTCAGTAGCGTTGGGAAAAACTTCAATGTTTTGTGAATGCTTCACGAATTGTTAGTTCTTTAAAATGAACCCTTCGAAGTGAACCCTTCAATTGAAGTCGAACTCGCGAAAAAATAAGATTTGAGAGAAGAAGGATTGATCCGCCTGTTTAGCGTTGGGAAAAACTTCAGAGTTTTGTGAACGCTTCAGGAACTGCTAGTTCTTTGAAATGAACCTGTCGCGGTGAACACTTCAATTGTAGTCGAACTCGTCAAAAGATAGTACTAGTCGGCAGAGATCCCAAATCGAAAAGTGCTAGCAAATCAACAAAAATTCCTCTCCGAAAAAAAAGCACTAGTCGGTAGAGATTTGAAATCGAAAAGTACTAGCAAATCAACAAAAAATCCTCCCCCAAAAGTGCTAGCAAATCGACAGCATTTACCCTCCGAAAAAAAAGCACTAGTCGGTAGAGATTTGAAATCGAAAAAGTACTAGCAAATCGACAAAAAATCCTCCCCCAAAAAGTGCTAGCAAATCAACAAAATTTACTAAAAACGGAATTGCAGGTCGGAATCGACGAGACCACTTTGGGAATCGTCCTATAGACAAAACAAGCACAGAAATCATAAGCAACTGGTTCCTTCATTTTGAAATGTCAATGCCTTCAAATCGGTGCTGCTTCAAAAGTACTTCTTTCAATGGAATGAAGTTAATGAAATGAATGAAGGCTAAAATGAACTACCACCTTCAATTGAAGTGTTGGTTCAGTGAAATGAAGTTCATGAAATGAATGGAGGCTAAATTGAACTGCCACCTTCAATTGAAGTATTTGTTCAATGAAATGAAGTTATTAAAATGAATGAACGCTAAAATGAACTAACGACTTCAATTGAAGTATTTGTTCAATGAACAATGAATGAAGTACGAACTGTTGCCAAAAGAAGTAGTTCTTTGAAGCAGTTCTTTCAAAGCGGTCACAACGCTAGTGGTCAGAAGCTCGCTTATAATAATATGCGAAGCATCGAGCCATTGGGCATTTGACGGAGACGGATACTTAGAGTATCTACCAATCTGCAGCGTGCCGCAAATAAACTTCATATTATTATTATTATTAAATAAAAAAATACTTTGTTTTAAAACCACAGAATTTATTATGATGAAGGCCAACCGGCTTCGCTTGGATCAAGCTTCGTCAGGGCACATATAATAATTAAAGAAAAAATACAGAGTTAACAGGTATATATAGGTAGAACAGTTAATGATAGAGTGAGACAGTATATAATACAAAGGAGGAAGGCTTAAATGGTACCGGGTTCTCTGAATTGGCAAACCATCTAATCTCATAAACCATACTTTCGAAAAAACTACAGGAATTAGTCTTTTACATAAAAACGGGATAGTCATTAGATTAGACAATTTAGAAGCACTCGAAATTAGGAAATCTTTAAAATCAAATTTATCACTTAACCTACTTAGTAATCAAAAAAATGTATCCTTTAGCCCTATTTTAAATATGTTTCCTGTAAATCAACCTTTATCCCATCAATTGTCAACTTCACCCTCATTTGATGCTACGAATCACTCTGTTTTATTCCATAACTCACCCATTTAATTATTATTATGTATCCAAATAGCTTCTTTTCCAGTAACAATGTAAAATGTCGTTTTCATATATAAATTCAATATGGGATCTTTGTCTGCCCCTAACATTACATCATTATCTTTCTATTATGTACACTTGTTTATTTACCAATTCTTCGTAATATATATTAAGCACTTTCAATTGTTCCCTCCCTCTAATATATGCTTTCTCTCTTCCTTCTTTGTTTTATATACTGTCTCACTCTATAATTAACTGTTGTACCTATATACACCTGTTAACTCTGTATTTTTTCTTTAGTTATTATATGTGCCCTGACGAAGCTTGATCCAAGCGAAACCGGTTGGCCTTCATCATAATAAATTCTGTGGTTTTAAAACAAAGTATTTTTTTATTTAATAATAATAATAAAATGAAGTTTATTTGCGGCAAAAATATTATTTATCACTAAATAATATTTTTAATAATTAATAAAAATATTATTTAGTGATAAAAAATTGTTTAAAAAAAAAATCTGCGTTGTAAGTATTTTTACACTTCAAAATAATTATTTAACTAAATAAGTAGTTAAATATCACAAGGGTGGGCAAAAGATATACTGCCATACAACTTTGTCTTGGCACATACTCCTTGATTGATATTCATACCATATCAATAAGCTCTCATGCGGAACAATATCGGCACTGAGCGGAACCGGACGTTGGTGTGAATCAGCCTTTTACCTTCTTTTGCCCACCGGCCATTTTGAAAAAAAAAAAAATTCTAAAGCCTCCCCCGCCCCCCCTATTTTTATTTTCTAAAAGTACTAGAAAATCGACAAAGGTAAGTAGAGATTTGAAAGTGAAAATAACTGAAACTGGTTCCTTGCCCAATAAAACACGAAAATAACGAAAAAATGAATTATCGACCGTCCAGTGACCGGCTAGGAACCGGTTCCTTTTTTTTCATCGCCCCCTATTTTTTTCCAACGCCCTCTATTTTTTTCCAACGCCCCCTATTTTTTTCCAACGCCCCCTATTTTTTTCCAACGCCCCCTATTTTTTTCCAACGTTCCCTAATTTTCTTTTCCTGAAAGTCTCAAACGCCCACGAGGGGGCGTTATCGCCCACGTTAAGAACCTATCCCATAGAGCAAAGAAAAAACATTTGAAAAACAGAGGGTTCGGTCAAAGGGTTTACTGATGATTGTATGTTAGACTAACATGTCGAGGAAATGACGCAATAAGCGTAATTTGAGGATAATATACGGGAGGAGGTGGGGGTAGGTAGATTTATTATTTTGATGAAATGAGGCGTGTAATACAAACATGTAACAACACACCCCCGACGTAGTTGATTAACCCTACCAACGGGGCTGGATCTAGCAGAGGCGGACCCCTTACCTACCCTTTCTCTCAGAGCTTTTCCCACTCCGACACAAAATGATTTCTAATATTTAATATATTTTTATAAAGGAAGCGAATCGACAAAATAAATTAAATTAATTGTTAAAATAAAGTGTTTATAATAATCAATAGAATTGCATGTGACTTTAAGAATATAAAGACTCTAAAAACCCTTTACTGCTCATTAGTTCGCCCTCATCTAGAATATGCTAGTGTAATTTGGTCCCCTTTCTATACCGTTAATATTAATCAAATTGAATCCGTTCAACATCGCTTCTTACGCGGTATTGCATGGAGATTAGGGCGAGAAAAAGGCGATTGTTCATATGGTGAAATTGAACAATTATTGAAAATGTCTTCATTAGAAAAGCGCAGGAAAGACATCGATTTAATTTTCATTTACAAAATCATTAATTGTTTTATTGACTCACCTTCTCTGTTGCAACTTATCCAGTTCAACATTCCTTGCCGTAGACTCAGAAACAATGAATTGCTGTTCCTCAATCATCACAATACTATTATGGGTATAATTCTCCAATGTCAAGACTTGTTAACTCAAGCCATGGTCTTAAAATTTTTGGTAGCAGTCTAAATGATTTTCGTCATTCTTTAAGACTCTACCAAAACTTTGACTAGACCATGGCTTGAATGTTCTCTCTTATGTTTATTTGGTCTTATTTTTGTTCATAGCTTCATTTATTTTAATGTATATGCTATTCCTTCTCTGTTACTCTTTTTTCTATTTCGTGTTTAAAATGTATTTTGGTAATTGGACTTTAGTCCGTTAATTTAGAAATAAAGAAATTGGTATTTTAATCATTTTATAAATACATTTAGAAATTGTTATACATTCAAATATTGAGTCAAACCTATTACGAAAATACTTACACGAGTTCTACAGAATAATATTTACGCAATTAGTTACATTAGCAACAAGTAACTGGATTACGTCAATAAGTCGCTAGTATGATACGTGTTGTATTTTTAGAATCTACGAGTTGGTAACTGACCGTGCGGCACGCCATCGTATAAGCTTTTCACGTGAAAAAATGCGTGCTGCGGCGCAATTAGGGAATGATATATGATCACAGACAACAGTTCGAACCGAGCTAAAAACTTCGGAGGATGTGATTAGGGATGGTTGATACCGGAAATTGGGTGTCACTGCGGTTCCAGTCACCGGTGACTAGCGAGGAACCGGTTGTTTTTGGAACTGGCAGAAGAAGGTTGAAAGCAGTGGCGGCTCGTGACTTTTTAGTGTGCTAGAGTGCTAAGATTGAAAGAAAACGTTATTATTGATGCTGTTGTAGCCGAAAATAATTTTTACTTTTTTTTTTAATTTCATTTTTTGTATGAAGATTTTTCAGCAAGCCGTGCAGTGCACCAATAAAACTGAAAAATCCTGAAAATCCTCATACAAAAAATTAAATTAAAAAATTAAATCATTTTCGACTACAACAACATCAATAAGGTCGATTTTTTTCTATCTTAACACTCTACCACACTCAAAAGTCACGAGCCGCCACTGGTTGAAAGTAGTCTGAATGCTGTGGAAATGAGATCCCTAAGGCGTATAGTAATAATAATATTAGGATGATTTGTATAGCGCCGCTTTTGTAAAAAATCTCCTCAAGGGCGCTGTACAAATTTTATTTTCTTTTATTAGATATTAATTCATGGTTTATATATGCGATAAAACCATGTATGCTCGTATATCCGCAAAGAATGCAAGGCTGATGTAAGCTTAATAAACAGGATCAAGAAAGGGACGCTTATATGGTTGGGGCACGTAGAGCGAATGAACAAAAAAAGAAGTGGAAAAGAATATATTACGTGAAAGTGAATGAAAAAAGAATTTGGGGACGTCTGAGGAAGACATGGCACGATCAATTGAATTAAATACTTGAATCGGGCCATGTCAAGAGTCGGAATAACAGAAGAGTATGTATGAGACGATGTATGAATGTGAATGAAGAAAGAAGTGTGTGCCACGATTGATTTAATGCCGGTCCGTCCTCTCTGCCTACCCCTTGGAAGAAACGGCATAAGTTTTTAGTTAATTAGTTGGTTAGTTTTTGGAACCGATTCTTGGTGCCAGAAGAGTTCCACGAAGAAGATTTTTATATTAAGAAGTCATGTTTGTTATTAATTTCATTGGGAGAGGGGGGTTGCTAGCGATATTTCCTTTATTTTATTTCCATTCCTTTTAACCGGGACAGGAATATAAACCATCTCTAGACACATTGGACAGTAGGAATATTGTTTTTTTGACAGTGGTTCACAAGCTTTTTCAAACGAAAAAAAATGTTAAAATCACTTAAATAATATGTATCCCGGTCTGCATTAAAACTAACACCGCCAATTTATATATGATTTTACCACTCTTAGGCCCCAGAGAGGCGAGTTAAATTGATTATATACTAAAGAAAATACTATGATATTTGGAAATGTTCGATCAATTTTGCAAGAAATAAGGGAATATTGAACTTACTTCGGCAAGCGGACTAGTCGTAAATAGCTTTCTTTTTAGCATTGTGTATGCACAGCATCGGTAGGCATCCATATTCACACTTTGACTATGGCGCATGTCGTAATTCCCCAGATTCAGCTATCTGAAGCTTTTTACTGTCGCCAATCGTACAAGGACAAGCGAAATGACAGACGAAAAATCATTTATCTCTGGTTGACAAAAAACATAGATAAAACATTACAATAGATAAGAATATCTTCTCAATTTAAACGAGTTCCCACCATGAAGGGTGCATTGTAAATTGAATACTCAGAGTAGGTACATAGAATGGTACCTATCCAAGGCAGTGTAGTCAGTTTTTGATGATTTTTGCCAGACTCGGCAGACCTGGGCGTGGCTAGGGCTTGGGTATTTATACATCCATTCATAGCACATATCCACATAATGATTTTGTTTATTCGTATAACAACTTTTTTCACAGTATTGATGTAAAAAAATAGCATAACCTAAAAAACCGTTTAGATGTGTCGAGTTTAGTCGCATGTGAAAACATGTGGGCGGAGTCCCCGGAGACGCGGGAGACCAAGATCATCTTTACAGTAGATTTAAGCGGTGAGTTATTTTTGTTGTCTCTTTCTCTCTCATGGTGTACGATGTGAAAACCCGGAGAAAGTGATTTATCACAAGTTTGTATAGGTTAGGTTAAAATAATTAGCTCTCTCTCCATACATTGTTTCTCCAAGATGGAATACTTAACCCCACAGCGGGAAAGAACCGAATTTTATTTTGAATTCTCGTATATAATTACTGAAACATTATTTTCAACAAATTTAGAAACAGACACACGCACGATGTAACAAAACTCTTCTCAAACACGCGAACACAGCAATAAAACACTAGATATCTGACGCACGTTATGCCTACCCGCTTCGTCTCGCAATTAGTGTAATTGGCGTAGGCTCCACGGAGCTTAGTGTGGAGCCATTGGGACTATGGCATCCCTAATTTGACGTAGTTATGCAGAAAGCGTCCATCCCACAATTTTGACAAAATCGAGTTTTACGTGTTTTCTATAGATTAATACGAGATTTCTATCTGCTGAAGACATCCAAGCTCCAAATGCAGTAGTTTTTTGGTAACTCAAATTTTAACTAACTCACATTGCAGATGTTCGACTTAACCTGAAATTTAAATAGATTAAAATGTTGGATAACATAGGAAATATTTTTTTAAAATAAACACATTGATAGATTATAAATGACCTATTTATAATATGTTTCATAAAGATAAAAAAACACTGATATTCACTTTACAAATGTCGATAACGCGTATAAAGGCTTTTTTATCGTCATATTTTCAAACGCCTTTTTCTCGGTTTCATCTTTTTGGGGTTATGCAACCCATCTCAAGCATCCGGTTTATCCATAGCTACGTCCTATTGAGGTATGTTATGAGGCTGAATTTGAGAGGGAAAAGAAGGAGATGGGAAAAGAAGGAGATGGGAAAGAGAAAAGAGATGGAGAAGCAAACGCCTTTTTCTCGGTTTCATCTTTTTGGGGTTATCTCAAGCATCCGGTTTATCCATAGCTACGTTCGATTGAGGTATGTTATGAGGCTGAATTCGAGAGGGAGAAGAAGGAGATGGGGAAGAGAAAAGAGATGGAGAAGCAAACGCCTTTTTCTCGGTTTCATCTTTTTGGGGTTATCTCAAGCATCCGGTTTATCCATGGCTACGTCCGATTGAGGTATGTTATGAGGCTGAATTCGAGAGGAAGAAGAAGGAGATGGGAAAGAAAAAAGAGATGGAGAAGAGGAAGGAGATGGTGAAAAGGAAGGTTGGGCAGTACCTCGCTATTCAGATATGTTGACCAAACACAGCTAAAGCCAGTCTAGGGCAACGTTGCGACTCTAAATAATGGCATTTCACCAGGGCGATACTGAAATTTTTCAAACATAGCAATAATAGATTCTTATTTCCATTTTTCATTTAGATTTGTTGTATTGTGGTCATAGCTTTGCAATTAATCGGTCGTTATATCACGTCATCGCAAGCAACTGGTAAGAGAATGTACGTGCATTGTGCATAGCCAATCAGTCGTTGGGTTACGGTCGGTCAAACAGATTTCGTATTTAGTGAGCTGATAGCGGTAGATTACCGCCTGTAGTATATGCTGCTCTATACTGCACTAGAGTCTCAACTGATCCTTACCATCTGGAGCCAGTGAGACTATGGCATACCCAAATGGGGTTTTTTGTGAAATTGAAGATAGTGGGGAGGGTAAAGGAAAGGTCTGGAAGTTCCTGGCTATTCATATCTGGTCACCAAACATGTCTAAAGCTATTATAAGTAATGTTTCGATTCTGAATTATTGTCTTTCACCACGGCGATGCCAAGGGTATCTGCCAGAATAACAGAAGAGTATGCATGAGACGATATAGTTAAACGAAGCAAGGAGTGTGTGCCAAGACAGAGTTGTTTGGCGGTCCGTCCTCTCTGCCTACACCTGCGGGGAAACGGCGTGATGGTTAGTTAGTTAGAGCTAAATATTTTTACTCAACCTATACAAACTTACGATTCCTACTCCAAGGTTCTATTACTAACTAACTAACTGACCATCACGCCGTTTCCCCGCAGGGGTAAGCAGAGAGGACGGACCACCATACAAATATGTCTTGGCACACACTCCTTGCTTCATTCACATTCATCCATCGTCTTATACATACTCTTCTGTTATTCTGACTCTTCACATGACCCGATTCAAGTATTTGCTTTACTTGATCGTGCCATGTCTTTCTCGAGCGTCCTCGATTTCTTCTTCCATTCACTTTCGCATCATTTATTCTTTTCACGCTCCTTTCTTCGTTCATTCGCTCTACATGCCCAAACCATCTAAGCGTCCCTTTCTTGATACTATTCATTACGCTCACATCAGCTTTGCATTCTTTCCCGATTTCTACATTTTTAATACGGTCATACATGGTTTTACCGCACATTCGTCTCAAGGATCTCATTTCCACAGCATTCAGTTTACTTTCATCCTTCCTCTGCCAGATCCATGTCTCACTGCCATACATCAGGGTTGGTATAAGCACTTCATTGTGGACTGCTAGCTAAAATTGTTCGTAAAATATAAATAATCAATACAAATGCTTAATACAGATTAGATGAAAAAAGGGTCAGAAAATGAATAATTCATATCCACCATGGATTTATATTATTGTAAATTTGAAGCATTCAAATCACCAAGGTACAAGGTCCGAAAGGGCTAATATATTATTATTAATGCAAAATTCTTGAATAAATTTCACTTTTCGTCTCCGGGGCGACCTGTCTCTTTTAAAAGATATTAATTTTAAATTTGACAATTAGGTTTGCTTTTATTTCCACATTTTCCTGGAGTGAAATTCTACGTTTTAACGAGTTCCCAGTAACAGAGAGCTAACAGTGTTGACGCTGCTTGATGGAAAATAATTATTTTGACTAAACAAAGTGAAAAGCTTTTTGTTTTTCATGCTGTGTTGTTTTGCCACTTTAAGTATTTTTTTAATAGGTAAACTCTAGTACCTCACGATGGACCTTCTTATTTTGAATGTTATTAATATTGAAAAATCGTTGTAACTAAATCAAAATTTGGATAGCTCATCTCGATATATCGTCGATAGATCATCTTTGCCTTTAATTTATTTATTTTTTCATTTTATAATAATGTTTTAAGGTACTATCTAAAGGGAAGTGGCACAGTTGCCCCATTTTACCTTAATTACTAAAGCGTTTTCATGACAAAATCTTAGGACCACAATCTCAGAGCAATACATGTACAAGAGAGAGTGCTGTAGAGAGAGCTGTAGTCAGTTTTTACGAGGTTTGCCGGACTCGGATAGATCTAGGCATGGCTAGGATTAGGACTAGGGTATTTATACATCCATCCATAGCACATGTCAACTGTTTTTGTTTATTCGTATAACCACTTTTTCACAGAATTGTTAAAAATATATACGAGGTTTGTTCAAAAGAAAAGGTGGATTTCGATTTTTTTCGAAAAGTATTTATTTATTCATCAATATCCGTTTTCTTCCCCTTCAAAGTAATCCCCCCCTCAGATATAATGCACTTATGCCAGCGCTTCTTCCAATCCTCGAATCACTTCTGGAATGGCCATCAGCTCGTTCTTCGATTCTGACTTTATCTCATCAATTGTGGCAAAACGCTTTCCTTTCATTGGTCTCTTTAGTTTCGGGAATAGGAAAAAGTCACAGGGAGCCAAATCTGGTGAATATGGTGGTTGAGGCATGATTACGATGTTGTTTTTGGCCAAATAATCACGAACAAGCATTGATGTGTGAGCTGGTGCATTATCGTGATGGAAAATCCATGATTTGTTTTTCCACAATTCCGATCGTTTGAGCCGTATTGCTTCACGCAAACCTTGCATAACTTCCTTGTAGTATTCCTTATTAACCGTACGACCTGTTTGCAAGAACTCGTGATGCACCACGCTATTGTAATCGAAGAAAACAGTGAGCAAAACCTTCACATTTGATCGAACTTGGCGTGCTTTTTTCGGTCTTGGCTCTTCTGGCCGCTTCCATTGGGATGATTGGGCCTTGGTTTCGACGTCATAATCATATACCCACGTTTCATCACCAGTTACGACCCTTTTGAGCAAATCTGGATCGTCGTTGACGTCATTCAACAACTCCTGAGCGATACTAATGCGACGTTACTTTTGCTCAAAATTTAGCAATTTGGGAACAAACTTCGCTGCCACACGTTTCATGCCCAAAACATCCGAGAAAATTGCATGGCATGAGCCGATTGATATGCCAACATCCTCTGCAACTTCCTTAATAGTGATTCGACGATTTTCCAAAACCATTTTCTTCACTGTTTCGATGTTTTCTTCGTTTGTTGACGTGGTTGCAACTCCAGGACGCTCATCGTCATTAACATCTACTCGGCCTTCTGTAAAGCGCTTGTACCACTTATAAACACTTTTTTGAGACAAAGTAGACTCGCCGAATGCCACAGTCAACATTTTAAGTGCGTCGGAGCACTTTATTCCATTTTTAACGCAAAATTTAATACATATTCTTTGATCCATTTTTTTTTCAAAAGTAAAAAATCGAAGAACACACAAAAACGTGACTAACCTTTCCAGTTGTCGAAAACAAACCACCAATCCAAAATGGCTGATAATGCTAACATATGATAAACATATGTGTACCAACAAAACAAAAACCAAAAATCGATAATCAAATATACACAGCCCGCGAAAATTCAAAATTCACCTTTTATTTTGAACAGGCGTAAATAACATGTAACTTAATAAACCGTTGAGTTATGTCAATTTATTTAATGCATCATAACGTGTTGGCGTGAGTCAAACGAGACGCGAGACAAGAAGAACATTCTAACAATACTTTAAAGCGATGTGATAATTTGGGAAATTGTGTTGTCTCTTTCTTTCTTTTCTGTTCGAACAAAAAAATTACATGCGTCAGGCGCCGTTACTTCACGATTTCCATCCACATAAAGCCAAGCCCGTTATAATTAACATTTTTTAATTTTTATTTACCTCATTAAATTGATTTTAGTACCTACTTGCAACAAATTAATTATCTTCCCAGACTTTGTTCTTGAGTGTGTCTGATTACTTGGAAACTCGGAAACTTTCAAAGTTTGTTATAACTTACAAGTTATATTGCTTGCGAATGATTATTATTGTTTCACTGAATGTGGAAAGTTTGTCGTTGGTTAAACAAAGTTCGTATCTTATTTAGGAGGTAGTTTATAGATTGTATCTAATGTAACGAAAACCAATTAACGGTCTTATTTTTGTAAAATATTTTCATAGTTCGGCAGAGTTGTTACGGGTTAAAGCTTCGGGTGAAGTTTGTTCTGATGGTAGCCAGCCTGCGATAAGAAGGGGCACCAGAAAAAGAAAAATAATTCTTATTTAAAGAATGCAATGGGGTAATAATATCAAACCGTAGCAATTTTTTTTTGTGTATTACAGACTGTATATGTCCATTTACAAAACACAAGAAAGTAACATAAAAGTAAATGAAGAGATATTTTTAAGACATTTTATTTAGTAGTACAATACCCCGTGTCATGCTGTGCTGAGTCAATACGTCTGTTCTGCCATGTGGAATGCACAGCAGATCGTGATGTCGCCCCTGGCAGTAGTTGTTTGGCACAAACAACTTATAGCATTCCAGGAGGTATGATTATTTAAAATTTTGTACGCTGTTACTGCAAGGGCCCCACTCCTTCTCGACTGGAGACTTTGATAAAGCGTATCGGAGAGCAAATCTTTATGATGCATAAATTTAATGCTGTAGTTGACTGTGACAATATTTAAGTCAAACATGATACTGTTCCATAGAGAGTGTCTCAAGGCTCACTATTAGGACCATGCTTATTTAATATACTGTTTTTAATCTTAATATGGAAGTATGTTGCATATTGTATGCTAATGATGACGTGCTGATTTTTAAGAGTATAGAAGTTCTACAGTTCCTCGTGTCTATGGTGAACCAAGCATATATGCAGAATGAGTTGATGGTGATTTTAGATATGTTCAAGAATGAGTACGAGAACAGCGTGCAATATATAAAGTGGTTCATGATGAATACTTGGAGCAAGTGGATGAGTTTGTGTATTTAGGAAGTATGTTCTAGAGAGACGGAAAGGCTGATAAGGATATTGAAAGGAGGGTGAATGCAGGAAACTCCATTGATGGAGGACCGAACGCTGTTGGCGCAAATAAAAAATATGTCCAAAGAAGCGAAACTAGCAGTCCACAATGGAGTGCTTATACCAACCCCTTGATTTATGGCAGTGAGGTATGGGACTGGCAGAGAAAAAATGAAAGTAGACTGAATGCTGTAGAAATAAGATCCTTGAGGCGTATCAGGTAAAACCACGTATGACCGTGTTAAAAATGTGGATATCCGGAAATAAAGCAAGGCTGATGTAAGCGTAATGAATATGATTAAGAAAGGGACGCTTAGATAGTTTGGGCACGTATAGCGGATGAACAAAGAAAGGAGTGTGAGAAGAATAAATGACGCGAAAGTAAATGTAAGAAAAAGATGGGGACGCCCGACAAAGACATGGCAAGGGTCAGAATAGAAGTAGTAGATGGTCGATGTATGAATGTAAATGGAGTAAGAAGTGTGTGCCGAAACAGAATTGTATGGCTAAGTCCTCTGCAGAAACCTCTGCGGGAAAACTGCGTGATAGTTAGTTAGTTAGACACTTGTACTATACAAGGAAACCATTTTAGGAAACTATAAAAAAAGTTTATGTTAATTTGATCATATTCGACCAGGTAAGCACAGCTGCAAATTATAATATAGTAAATTCGAGTACTAAAATAAAATCCAAGCTTAATGTGGGGGTGTTGTACTTATTAGTTTCACGTTTACCAAACCCGAGACACTTGTTAAAATGCAAATAAATCGGTTTTTATTTTTTTATTGTAAATACCGCACAAGAGTCCCAATTGCCCGAAGGCGGTGAGACGATGTCATTCGCGATTGGAGTATGTTGTGAGGCTGAAATGAATGAAGGAAGAGGAAGGAGATGGGAAAGCGATAGGTTTGGAAATACCCGACTATTTAGATGTGATCACTAAACACGGTTAAAGCCTTGGAGAAACAATGTATGGAGAGAGGGCTAATTATTTTACCCAACCGATACAAACTTGCGATAAATCTCTTTCTCGGGGTTTTTACATCGAACACCATGAGAGAGAAAGAGACAGCAAATATAATACTCCGCTTCTATGTACTGTCAGAATGATCTTGGGCTCCTGGGTCACTGCGGGACTCCGCCTACATTTTTTTATAATTCCACTAAACTTGACACAACTAAACGTTTTTTTAGGTTATATGCTATATTTCTGTTGATATCAATACTGTGAAAAAATGGTCATACGAATAAACAAAAACATTATGTTGATATGTGATATGAATGGATGTATAAATACCCTAGCCTTGGTCTTAGCCACGCCCAGGTCCGCCGAGTCAGGTAAAAATCATCAAAAACTGTCTACACTGCCTTGGATTGATACCACTCCATATACTCTAAGGTTAAAACCATTTCAATGTTGGTCTTTCACCAGGGCGATGCTGAGAGTATAACCCAATCTTCGATTTTAAATTATTATTATTGGTTGGCTCTACGATGTGAAATATTCTCCACGTTCTAAAATTAAATTTTAAAATGTCCGTGGCAAAATACATAATCCAGACGTTCGAAAAGGGAATCATGTTTAATAATAATTTATCGATGGCAACACTGGATTATTTAGCAAGACGGAAATCTCGTTTCAACACCACTTTTGTACGGTAGGAACTTAGAATACCGTAAGGTGATTTGCTGTTTTGATTTTATGTTTAAATTTCGCCACATGCCCACTGTCATGCATGAGTATATTATACTACATTCGAGAGTTAGTAAGTTAGTGGATCAATGCTTATTTGCAGTGTTGTAGAAATATTATTAATAAATGAATGGTAATCTTAGTAGTGTACAGTAGAGTGGTACCTATCCAAGGCAGTGTAGTCAGTTTTTGGTAATTTTTGCCGGACTCGGCAGACCTGGGCGTGGCTAAGACTAAGGCTAGGGTATTTATACATCCATTCACAGCACATAATGTTTTTGTTTGTTCGTATGACCACTTTTTTCACAGTATTGTTACCAACGAAAATATGGCATATAACCCAAAAAAAATCGTTTAGTTATGTCCAGCTTAGTCGCATTTCGAAACAAGTGGGCGGAGTCCCCGGAGAGGCGGGAGACCAAGATCAACCTCACAGTACATAAAAGTGGTGTGTTATTTTTGTTGTCTCTTTCTCTCTCATGGTGTACGACGTAAAACCAGGAGAAAGTGATTTATCGCAAGTTTGTATAGGTTGGGTAAAAAGAATTAGCTTTCTTTCAATATATCTAATCCAAGATGGTAATCTATTGATTTATAGCCAAAATGTTGGATAATTAAAAAAAAAAAAAAAAAACAACAACAACAGCAACAACTTGAAGCATGCTCCTTTCTTTCTGTTTTTAATCAAAGTGAAAGTTATAAAATTAAAATAAACACAATTCATAAAAATAATAATTTTCAGAGTGGTAGATACTCCAAGTATCGCCCTGGTGAAAGACCACCATCTAGAATAGAAACGTTCCTTAAATGGCTTTAGCCGTGTTTGGTGATCAGATCTGAATAGCCAAGTACCTCCTAACCTTCCTCTTTCCATATCCTTCCCATCCCCACTACCTTCAGCCTCACAATATACCCCCCAATGGGGATGCCATAGTCTCACTGGCTCTAGACGGTCGGAAGCTGTTTTCCGACAGTACCGATTTTTTTCATGACAACTCCCAACATAAAACGTTGTCCAGCGTCTTAATTTTATGTAAACATGAAAAATTATGATGAAAATTAAATAATAACATTGTAGAAGACCACAGATTATTAAATCTGGTAATTTAGAAGCACTAGAAATAAAGAAAGCCATTGAATTAAGTAGTCGAATTCTTAATAATTAGTTCAATTTGTCCAGTAGTCCAATATTAGGTATATTACATGTAAACTAATTAAATTTATCATCATTCTTTTATTACCTTCTCAGTTGACGTTTTGCCTCTTTCATTTCATAATATCTGTCTCTTTCTCTCTGTTCCTTTGTTATATTTTAAACGTGGTTTTTTTGTTTTCTCACTGTTCTTTTATTTTATTTTATTTTGTGTTCTCCCTCCGTATGTTTTTTTTTAAATATGAATACCGCACAAGAGTCTCAACTGCTCCAAACCGTCTAGAGCCAGTGAGACTATGTCTTCCCCATATGGGGAATGTTGTGAGGCTGAAGGTAGTGGGGAGGGGAAGGAGATTGGGAAGAGGAAGGATGGTAAGTACCTGGCAATTCAGATCCGGTCACCAAAGACGACTAATTTTCAAGCAACGTTTCGATTCTGAATGGTGGTCTTTCACCAGGGCGATACTTAGAGTATCTACCACTTTGGAACGTGCCGCAAATATCCTTTTTTTTGTTTTTATATGAATTAAATGTGTTACGACACATATAAATCAATAAAAAGTTATTGGCCCACGCCGGGTTTGAACCCGCGACCTTTGGATTCGTAGTCGAGCGTCTTACCACTCGACCGTGGAGGCCGTCTATATAACCACACACACATTTTTTGTTTAGTTTAATTTTGTACGCTGATGATGCTTAGGCTAAGCGAAACCGGTCGATCATAAAAAATAAAATAAAATCTGAGGTCTTATGCAAAGTAATTATTTTATTTTCATTAAATATGTCAAACCACAAAGTGAATGCTTTCTATGAAAATATAAAGATTTAAGTTGATAATCACTTCAGATTAAGTGGATTTCTATTTTATCTGAGCCGTATTTCATTTTCTATCAAACTACCATTAATTTACATAACAAATTTCTGGATACTGTCGTAATCAAAGAAATGTCAAATTTATCCCCAAGCATAATTGGCAATGACATTTAAAATGTTTGAACTCGTAGGCAATGTTGCCAGCGTTGTGAAGAATTTTATTTTAGTTTTAATCCGATGAAATATAAGTCTGTGTGACGGTAGGTACTGAACTTCTCAATAATTCATAGGACACGTAGGTACTGTTCGTTCTGACCACTGCTAGTACTTAATTATAAAATAACGTACAGTTCTTGACCCAATTCTAAATTCGATTTTAAACACAACGGACCTTATTTTGTTTTGGTCGGGCGGTTGAATTATTAATGATTTGTTAGGGGTAATATAAAGTGACACTACCATCGATAACTTCCCCTAAACAGCTAGATTAACGCCACATACAACCATAATGATTAATTCCACTTTATTATACGCACGAAGGTATAAGATTTTAAGCGCCATTAGAAAGAGTGAGATGGTGAACGTTGCAACCTTGAAGTAACAACATTTGGAGGGAGAACTAATTATTTTTACCCAACCTATACAAACTTGCGATGAATCACTTTCTATCCGGGTTTTCACGTCGTACACCATGAGAGAAAAAGAGACAGCAAATAAAATACACCGCTTCCATGTACTGTAACGATGATCTTGGTCACCCAGGTCACCGCTGGACTCAATCCACATTTTTATTATGCCACTAAACTTAACACAACTAAACGGTTTTTTAGGTTATGTGCTATATTTTTGTTGATAAGAATACTGTGGAAAAGTGGTTTTACGAATAAACAAAAACATTATGTGTCTCTATGTGTTATGAATGGATGTATAAATACTCTAGCCTTAGTCTTAGCCACGCCCAGGTCTGCCGAGTCCGGTAAAAATCATCGAAAACTGACTACACTGCCTTGAATAGGTACCTCTCTATGTACTCTAAGGTTGCAACACATAAGTATGAGAAGGACAACCTATACGACGTTGATGAAGCGACATATTTATTAAATGTCTATCTTTGTCATACATGACAATCGTTTGAATTTACTGGGAACGTACGTGTGTTTGTGACTTGCCACATTTTGTGCAAATATTCTTAGACAATAGCGTGTCTATATCTTAGAGTAACAATATAGAGAGACCGTCCTAATTAATATAGTAATAATAATAACGTCCTAATAATAGTCAAATCGTTCATACTCGCAAAATATAGCTCTCTCTTTATGCTCGTTTCTATAGACATATGAGAAAAAGAGACAAACAATTGTTATTAAGAACATATGATTTGGGGCGTGCTAAAAGCCGTGTAGCCATTTTTCAATATATTTTACTAACTTCACAGTAGTTTACATGTCATTCGAATTGACAGACAAAAAGCTTAAAATATATAATTACTTAAGTTAATTTAGTGCAATATTAAAAAAACGATATGACTATATGTGCAATTGTTGGTTATTTCAACTGAAGTAACAAAGGACCAAAAAAAATCAGTTTCCACAGGTATTTATCCAAGAATTCGTATTTTTTAGTTTGACCTCAAATATTTTACATGCTAACCTACAAAACAACTTGTTACCTACACCAATATTTAGTCAATCTTTGCATTATTTGTTTCGATATAATAAACTCCCGTTTAAAATGAGTTTGAATGCATTCTCAATATGTTTTACTTCGAGAGATATATGGGATTCTGTTGTAAATTTGTAAGAATTGGGATTCCCTGATTAGTCCAACATCTGAACGTATCCATGTCTCTTTCTTTCTCATGTAGCAACTCAAAATTGTTCGCGAACAGATAAAGACGGAATAATGTTTTTCTTTACGGTTTTCTTCGCATCCGATTGGCTGGAAGCGTATACGTCATACCTCCTTTGGTCAATCCTTGGTCAAAAAGCGGCTTCAAAATTTCGCAATGTTAGGTCTCTACGTTACTCTAAGGTCTATATGTTTGTAATATCAATAATTCTCAACAAAAACTTTGTGACAAAACTTTCCATTATCTAAAGAACCATGTGAAGAGCTCCGTAACTCTTTGTTAGATAGAATAACTATGACATGACAAATATAACAAAAAAAATATTTAATTGCTACACAATATCTAACCACTCAGAGCCAGTGGGACTATGGCTTCCCCTGAATTGGTATGTTTTATCCTGAAGGGAGGAGGAGGGGAACAAGATGAGAAAGAGGAAGGTTTGGGAAGTACGTAATTATTCATATCTGATCCCCAGGACTTCTGGCGGCTTCTTATCAAATTTATAAATATCGGAAAAAAATCTTGAAGAGATAATCCCTTTTTTAGCTGTCTGGGGCCTAGGAGTCAAAGGGTTTTATGTGAATTAACGAAATTAGTGTTCTTTTACATTGGTACAGATGATATTTAACGGCCTCCGAGGTCGAGTGGTAAAACGCTCGACTGCGAATCCAGGGGTCGCGGGTTCGAAACCCGGCGTGCGCAAATAAATTTGTATTTTATTAATATGTTTCATAACGCATTTAATTCATACAAAAATTATGTATAAAATATATTTTCAGCACGCTCCAGAGTGGTGGGATACTTTATGTATCGCCCTGGTAAAAAACCGCCATTCAGAATCGAAACGTTGCTTGAAATTGTTAAATCCGTGTTTGGTGACTAGATCTGAATAGCCAGGTACACATTAACCTTCCTCTTTCCCATATCCTTCTCCTCCCCACTACCTTCAGCCTCACAACATACCCCAATTAGGGATACCATAGTCTCACTGGTTCTAGACGGTTGGGAGCAGTTGCGCGGTATTCAGCATAAAAAATAGTTCACGGAAAAATGAGTGACGCGAATGAAAAGAAGAAGAGAAAGATCGGAAAATGCCCAATTAGCAAATAAAGGTCTGTTTATTTTAAAAAAAAGCTTTTTGTTTTGTTTAGAAAGACATACGTTCCCGGAAAATATCTGAAAAACTCCTACCGCCATCATAATAAGCGGAAGATGTTGCTTGTGCAATGACGGAGGACTTGGCTAGCAGAAGGATGGAACCTGCGACGCCCGGGTGGGAATCCGACGCGTCTGTCCACACAGCTACTAACCGGTCAAAACCTTTGATCTTTGATAGTAAAACTTACCGATGCTTGGCGTTGATTTCTGACCACTTGTTTTGTGATTCTCGAATTGAAAAATAACAGTTCGTGAACCTCTGTTCTAAATCAACCAACACTGAAATACGTAAATAAACGCGATAATGTCGGCTCGCGTTTGTTTGAACTTTGCCAAAAGTTCAGGTCTCATGTTTTAAACATGATCTTATTATTTATGATGTATTGATATTAAATAAATAGGTGAGTCCAATGAATTTTCAACCAAACAGATTAAAGAAATAAATTCCCTCAGGGCCAATGTCATCTTTAGGATGCTGTACGGAGGGTCTTTTTGAGGAAAGGAAGGAGTGAACTTGGGTCTTGAAGAGACCCATGTTGAAGGAGGGAGGAAACACAGAGGCCGACAAATCGTTCCACAGCCGAGCTGTTGAACATAATAACGAGTCGTAAAAGCGACCCGTTCTCATTCATTGAATGTCAACCGTGTACAAATGTTGAGCGCGCGTTTGGCGAGTTTCCCGACTATGCACCAACCAGAGCCGAAGCGATCAATTACGCAAGTTCCTCGGAGCATCTTCCATTGAAATACCTGTAGAACAAGGACAGCATTCCCACCTGACGTCTGTGCTCCAAAGTTTGCAATCCGTTTGTTAAGATAGGAGAATATATCAAACGGACTGCCCGTTTCTGCACAGAGTCAAGGGTTTTTTTCAGGTATTTAGGGGCTCCAGACCAGAGGTGGCTGCCAAATTCAACAGTTCATTTTTTTCATATTCTTCACAAAAATGGTCATGGCATCAGATTAAATAATTTAGAAGCACTGTAAATAAAGAAAGCCATTAAAATTATAAGTCGTTTTCTTAATAATCAGGTAAATTTGCCCAGTAGTCCAATATTAAGTATATTTCCTGTAAACTCATAAAATTAATCATTATTCTTTAATCACCTTCTAAGTTGAAGTTTTGTCTCTTTCTATTCATAGTATCTGTCTCTCTCTCTCTTTTCCTTTATATATTGTGTTATAATTTAAATGTTATTCTATTGTTTTCTTATCGTTCTGTTATTTTATTTTATATTTTGTTTTGCCTCCGTATGTACGAGGCCTATTCAAAAGAAAAAGTGAATTTTGAATTTTCGCGGGCTGTGTACATTCGATTATTTTTGTTGTTATATGTTAGCATTATCAGCCATTTTGAATTAGTGGTATGTTTTTGACAACTGGAAAGGTTAGTCACGTTTTTGTGTGTTCTTCGATATTTTACTTTTTGAAAAAATGGATCAAAGAATATGTATTAAATTATGCGTTCAAAATGGAATAAAGTGCTCCAACGCACTTAAAATTTTGACTATGGCATTCGGCGAGTCTACTTTGTCTCAACTAAAGTGTTTATAAGTGGTATAAACGCTTTACAGAAGGCCGCATACTTTGTATTTTTTGTTTAGTTTAATTTTGCACCCTGATGATGCTTAGGCTTAGCGAAACCAGTCGGTCATAAAAATTAAAATAATACCCTTACACCAAAACTTGAATTATTTTATATTGATCAAACGTGTTAAGACACATATTAATTAAATAAAAGTTATCTGCGCACGCCGGGTTTGAGTCCGCGGCCTTTGAATTCGTAGTCGAGCCTCTCACCACTTGACCATTGAGGCCGTCAAAGGAGTCACCTTTGAAAGAGCTTCACAAAAAGGAGTTTTTTTTTTCAATACTTACAGAGAAACATTAATGTAAGTAGGTACTATTCGCGAGGGTTTTTTTGCACATGGCAATATACAAATCCGGCCAAGGAATCTCAGATTTATTCCAACAGGTACCTACATGAAATACGAAGAGAAGATTTTCAACAAAAGGCATATTAAATTAAATGTTTTATTGCGTATAGCTTGAGTCCTGATCCCATGACAACGAGATTAAAAGGATAAAATCTTTGAATCTAGAAGTGGTCAAAATTGAGTATTCGGAGAGTATGGGGAGGAATTTTATAAGAGATAGAAGGTTATACGAAGGAAGAGAATAAATAAAAAATAATTAAGCACATAAACTAGAAAGGCCGAAAAGGGTAATTTTTATTAATTTTATTGACCGATTTCTATTTAAATGCGACACCGCACAAGAGCTTCAAATTTCAGTGAAACTTTAGCATCTAAGGGGTTGTTTTAAGACTGAAGGAAATAGGGGGTAGAAAGGAGATGTGAAAGAGGGAGGTTGGGATGTGCCTGGTTAGTCAGATCAGCTCATTAAACATGGCCGAAAGCATTTCAAGCAACGTTTCGTTTTCGAATGATGTTGTCTCACAAAGGCAATATTATTGGAACGTGTGATCAACGACAATAACTCCACACAGGAGGCCTTGAGGGAAATAATTTCCCTCGAGGCCTATGTCATCTTTGGGGGTGCTGTGTGGAGGGTCTTTTTGAGGAAAGTGAAGGAGTGAACTCGGGTCTTGAAGAGACCCATGTTGAAGGAGAGAGGAAACACAGAGGCCGGCAAATCGTTCCATAGCCGAGCTGTTGAACATAATAACGAGTCGTAAAAGCGACCCGTTCTTATGTGTTGAATGTCAACCGTGTACAAATGTTGGGCGCGCGTTTGGCGAGTTTCCGACTATGCACCGGTGCCGAAGGGATCAATGACGCAAGTTCCTCGGAGCATCTTCCATTGAAATACCTGTAGAACAAGGACAGCATTCCCACCTGACGTCTGTGCTCCAAAGTTTGCAATTCATTTGTTACGATAGGAGAATCTATCAAACAAACCGCCCGTTTCTGCACAGAGTCAAGGGTTTTTTTCAAGTATTTAGGAGGCTCCAGACCAGAGGTGGCTGCCAAATTCAACAGTGGGGCGTACTTGCGATTCGTACAAGGTCAGCAGTTGTGTACTATTGAAGTATCTGCGGGCCCTGTACAACACGCCCAACTTCTGAGAGGCTAACTTTACTCTGGCTTCGATGGAGCCCCGGTGCCTTAACTGGTCACTTAAGGTTACACCAAGCATTTCAATGGATACCTCGGAAAAAACAAAATAATTAACGACCGTCAATACGGATTTTGGCGGAACCGGTCCTGCGGCGATCTTCTCGCGTTTGAGACGCATGTTTGGGGGCGGTGCTTGGAATGTTTCGGTGAGACCCAAACGGTTGCACTGGACATTTTTAAAGCCTTCGACCGGTTCGTTACACGAAAACAGGTCGCTTCTACGAGTCGTTCTTATGTTCAACAGCCCGGCTGTGGAACGATTTGCCGGCCTCTGTGTTTCCTTCTTCCTTCAACATGGGCCTCTTCAAAGTCCAGATTTACTCCTTCCTTATCTCAAAAAGACCTTCCACACAGCATTTGCAAAGATGACGTTGGCCGTGAGAGAAATTATTTCCCTCAGGGTCTCCTGTGTTTTTTTTATATTATTTTTCAAAATGAATACCGCACAAGAGACTTAACTGCTTCTAGCCGTCTAGAGCCAGTGAGACTATGGCATACCCAAATATGGTGTGTTTTAAAGCTGAAGGTAGTGAGGAGGGGAAGGAGATTGGAAAGAGGAAGGTTGGGAAGTATCTGGCCATTCAGAGCTGCTCTCCAAACACGGCTAAAGCCATTTCAAGAAACTTTTCGATTCTGAATGGTAGTCTTTCACCAGGGCGATACTACCTACCACTCTGAAATTAATCTCCGCACACAAATGCTGGTATCAGAGACAGTGGCGGCTCGTGAGTTTTTAGTGTGCTGGAGTGCTAAGATTGAAAAATACGACATTGTTAGTGTTGTTGTAGCCGAAA
Source organism: Drusus annulatus (assembly GCA_022651775.1). Classification (NCBI taxonomy): domain Eukaryota; kingdom Metazoa; phylum Arthropoda; class Insecta; order Trichoptera; family Limnephilidae; genus Drusus; species Drusus annulatus. The sequence goes on from JAGWCC010000280.1 coordinate 69,040, forward strand.
ATGATTTTTTATTTTCAACAATTTTTCAAGATTTTCAGGATTTTTCAGTTTTGGTGGTGCACTGCACGGATTTCTGAAAAATCTTCATGCAAAAAAATTGTTTTCGGCTACAACAACATCAATAATGTCGTTTTTTCAATCCTACCACTCTGCACACTAAAAAGTCACGAGCCGCCACTGATCAGAGACCCAATTAGAAGAATATGCGAATTATTCAATCAAACTTTCAAGGATTCTGACATTTTCTTTGATTCAATAATTACTTTCAGTAAAATTTTAAAAATTCCTGTAAATTATGAATTTGATTTAAAAATGACGTACTTTTTTTCTTAAATGAATTAAATAATGTAGATACGTTACTGAGACAACGCGCGTGAATGCACTAAACCGAGTCCGCTGGACATACCTGAGATTTACTGCGTTTAGTATCACACAAACATTCGTTCGACAGACAAGCTGTCACCAGCTGCCACAAAAGGCGTAAGCTCTTTTCTGAGATAAAATGCCTTTCTGTGCTTTCGACAAGTGTCAAAATCATTCGCGAGCAAAGAACAAAATCTCATGGAGCTTTTTTCATGCGCAAGTACACATAAATCACTTATTATTTCAATAAATACAATTAAATCATAAGGTTTTTAGCTATATTGCGATATACCCGATTATAACAGTAGCGCGGGACGTTCATATAGCTATCTTATCCGTACACACATATTCTTTTTGGGATGGCTATCCTTTTCATAAGCGTTTTGAGGTTTGAAACTGAAATCAGAGCGTGCCACATTTATCGTTCGATTTTTCTATGACTTTTTGCCAGTTTTTCCTTAAATATTCCATATTTTTATCCGGGTTCTGTTCTCAGTTTTACCCCTTGATTCATCCGTCATCTTAACTATAAGTATGAAGGCTTTAATTCTAATGGTTATACTTAATGTATTTAAACAACGCTTTCCATCACTTTAATATGTAAATCAAATTTATGTGTATGTAGATATTACGCCATCTACCTTCCTCCATCTATTGCTGCTCATAAGTGAGAAATAGAATAAATTCTCTTTGCTTCATGTTTGATATTGTTTATTTATTAGTGTATGTATCTGTGTTTTATCCTTGATAAAAATAAAAAGGCTTAAAAAACCATCCCTGAATTGGAGATCGCTTCCATTTCCTTCAACCCAACCTAACCTTCATATACCCTATTTCCACCCCTCCTCTTTCTACCGCCTGATGATGTACTTGATACTGGTGAAAAACTCAATTATTATTGTGCGTTTATGAACACCCAAATCTGGTAGATTTTTAATGGTCCCATTAATATAGGGTTGCGAAAGGGTACAGAACTTCCTATAAACATACGATGTGCTCTTTTTTGCTTTGAATAAAATTTTAGGGTTTTCAACTTTCCTTCGAAAGATTGTTTGTTTTGATAAACCCAGGATGTGTGTGATTAACAAGCCACACCTGGAAAAAATTGTGTAAAGAAATAATTATGTCATAAAATGTTAATTAAATTATTTTGATACAATATGGTCACATATCTACTTGGTCAATCTATGAAACACCATTGGTATTATATTTATTCTCTTTGAGTAATCATATATAATAAACTAACTGTGTTCTAAAAAAATAGATATTGAAACACATATTTAACAGGACGAACGTTATTAAATATTGAACAATGTGTACAATATTGTATATTGAACACTATGAAATTGTTTAGACATTCAACACCGTGTAAAATAGCGTATATTGAACAGTATGGACGTTATTAAATATGAAACACTGTGTAAAATACTGTAATTTGACCAATATGAACGTTATTAAATAATAAACACTGTGTACAATATTGTATATTGAACACTATGAAATTGTTTAGACATTCAACACCGTGTAAAATAGCGTATATTGAACAGTATGAACGTTATTAAATATTGAACATTGTGTATAATATTGCATATTGAACAGTATGATATTGTTTAGACATTCGACACCGTGTAAAATACTGTACATTAAACAGTATTAACGTTATTAAATATTAAACACTATATACAATACCGTACATTGAACAGTATGAACGTTATTAAATATGGAACACTATGTAAAATACTGTACTTTTACCAATATGAACGTTATTAAATATTAAACACTGTGTACAATATTGTATATTGAACAGTATGATATTATTTAGACATTCGACACCGTGTAAAATACTGTACATTGAACACTATGAACGTTATTAAATATGGAACACTGTGTAAAATACTGAACTTTGGCCAATATGAACGTTATTAAATATTGAACATTGTGTATAATATTGCATATTGAACAGTATGATATTGTTTAGACATTCGACACCGTGTAAAATACTGTGCATTAAACAGTATTTACGTTATTAAATATTAAACACTATATACAATACCGTACATTGAACAGTATGAACGTTATTAAATATTGAACACTGTATAGAATATTATATATTGAACAGTATGACATATTTTAGACATTGAATTACGGTATTCCGTATATCAAACAGTACGAACGTTATTAAATATTAACACTGTACAATATTGTATATTGAACAGTATGACCGTTATTAGATATTGGATACTGTGTGTAATATTGTAAATTGAACATGTCTGCTCAGCACTGCCCACTGCCTATTACGGTATAATTATTTGTTGTAGAGATCACTGATAATTCAATACATCATAACAAGGTTTTAGGTACATATTGTCAAAGGCGTATTATTATTTAGGGCGGTGTGCGGCGAGTCAATTCTGCATATCGATTTGCCTGGGACGAGTTTTGACCTATAGTTGCCAATTTGTAAGACGGAAATTTCATCGTAAAGCAGTCTACATTAATTCAAATTCAACCCACGCAGCTGAATCAATTTGTAAAGACTACAAATGATTTGAAATTCAGCGGCCGTTTATAAATAAAATTACTCAAAAAGACGCTGTGCAAATTCGGTTTTAATTTAACAGCGGAAATCTGTTTGTTTATCTGAAACAGCAAAAACTCTCTAACGATAAACATTAGCGTCGTGAAATTTTCCTCCATTTTTTTCTCTGGAATTTCTAGGTAAATAAAACCATTTTTAGCCCTGAACGTCATTTCTGTCACAATGTATAGAGCTTCGATCGATTGAATTGCCACTTTCTAATAAGGTCTCAATGGCCGAATTGGTTAAGGCCTTACTTTAGAACTTGAGAATTTTCACATTTTTTATGATATAAAGATAAAAAATCAACAAAAAGCTTAATTATTTAGGAAAACCTTCTTTAATTAGTTTTTGTGTGATATTTCGACTTTATAAATCGTTTGAATGCTGTATTGATATTGTTTTGCTTGATGTGTTCAAATATGTTTATGAAAAATGTCCGAATTTTATGTGGGCGGTAACTATAGGCTATCCAACATCCTTTAACATATATATTTGTCTCTTTCTATCGAGTCAGTATAAAGTCAACAATACTGACTACACAGTTTCGCAAAGGTACCTATCCACGTATATTCATACTCCAAGGGTTGAACGTATGGAATTTGAATTTGAATTACCTTGACAAAATCAGGATTTTGTACAGGCGTTTATCTTTTTGGTTTTGGCGCACATTACACGAACAGACACACAGACATTCGAATTTTGAGTATTTAATTGAGCTATCATGATTAGTTCCAATTACACCCACTCCCCAGCATTAATTTATTCGAGAACACGTGCCTCGAATCGTTTGTAATGTGGGTACTTAGAATCTATTCTGAAACAAAATTATGGAAATTCCTATGTTATCTGTAAATTCTATCTTGTAATTTCTAAACACAAGACCAGATTATTAAATATTATAGTAAACAAGCTCGCTTCACGTAAACTAAGTAGGTGGATTATTATAAACGTTTTATAAATATTATTTAGAGGGATTTTAGTGCTAATGGCGTACTTAGCGAGTTTCGAGAAATCGCTGGGATTTGAAATACAAAATGAGAGAATTAATAATCATTTCTTCGCCCGGAAAGGCAAAAGGTCTGAAGCGCCATTTTGGAAAGTTTACACCAGAGCACTTTTAAGTATGTTTTGCTTTACAGTAAAATTCGTAAGTCTTTAGTACCTGGTTGGATTTTTAACAAAAAAAGTTAACTTAGGTAACTCAATGCTCTCACTGAGTTACCTGAAGCGACAAAAAGCTTGAAAAAAGTCTCAAATTTGTGTCGCTTGAGTCGAGACTTCTCCCAAATGGTAAACATATTTTAGATGGCTGAAGGGCCACAAAAGTCTCTAGAATCAAACGAGAGTCAGAGCATTCGATGCAGAAAAAAAACTTGTCAATTTTTTATATTGAATACCGCACAAGAGTCCCATCTGCTCCCAACCGTCTGGAGCCAGTAAGAATATGGTATCCCCAATAGGGGCATGTTGTGAGGCTGAAGGAAAGAGGGAGGCGAAGGAGGTTGGGAAGAGGAAGATTGGGAGGTATCTGGTCACCTTACACGGCTAAAATCATTTCAAGAATCGTTCCGATCATCAATGGTGATATTTCACCAGGGCGATACTACCACTCTGGAACGTGCCGCAAATATACTTTTTTATTATTTTACATGAATTAAACGTGTGTCAGGTTTGAATCCGCGACTTTTTGATTCATAGTCGAGCGTCTTACCACTCGACTATGGAGGCCGTCAAACTGAATATTTAACTCACTTTTAACCAAAGTGTCGCTTGTATCCTTTTGCCTTTCCAGCGAAGATATATTACAGACAGAGGGAAGCAAATATAATTCGCACACTTAGCTTCATAGACAAAACTGAAACCGTAATTCTATACCAGAGGGTACCTAGTTAGTCGTAAAGTGCAGATGATTTAAGGGTTTGATGTACTGGTTTGTGTACAAGTGTGAATAATTGTTAGCACATTATCATCAATTATGTGCTTCAAACGGGGCAAATTCTCTAGTGCTCCTTGGGACCGTGAATCCACCATAATGCAAAGGGAGTGACTGACAACTATTAATTATTTAAACAATATCAATTACAATGAACATGAAATAATTACCTTCTATAGGAGCATAGATTTTATTTTAATTTTTATGACCGACTTGTTTAGCTTAGCCAAAGCATCATCAGGGTACAAAATTAAACTAAAATACAAAGTGTGCGGCTTTATAAACATACAGAGGGACAATACGATATTAAAAAAATAAGAGAACTGTGTGAAGACAACAGAATTACATTTAAATTATAATAAAGGAACAGAGAAAAACAGACAGACAATTATTTTGGTAAGTTTCTAATTAATTGTTCTGCATTTTATTAGTAAAACAACCCGTAATATCAATGTCAGAGTTAAAGAACATCTCAGATGTTTAAATAACCACGGTTTTTAGAAATCGCCAATCATCTTATTGAAAAAGATCATACCTTCAATAAAAGCACCGGTGCTCATATTCTTCACGAAAATGGTCATGGCAACAGATTAAATAATTTAGTAGCACTAGAAATAAAGAAAGCCATTAAAATTAATTAATATTCTTAAAAATCAGTTAAATTTGTGCCGTAGTCCAATATTAGGTATATTTCCTGAAAACTCTTTTTTTTCATTTTTCTTTAATCATCTTCTCAGTTGACGTTTTGCCGCTTTCATTTCATGTTTTCTGTCTCTTTATCTATGTTTCTTTGTTTCAATTTAAATTTTATTCCATTGTTTTCTCATTGTTCTCTTATTTTATTTTATATTGTGTTCTCTCTGTGTATGTATATTTAACCGCACACTTTGTATTTTTTGTTTGGTTTAATTTTGTACTCTGATGATTCTTAAGCTAAGCGAAACCGATCGATCATAAAAATTATCATAAAATCTGTGGTCTTATACAAAGTTATTATTTCATTTCATTAAATATGTCAAACCACAAAGTGATTGCTTTCTACGTTTTTTTTTAAATGCGAAAAATGATTAGGTTTGTGCTGCGATGTCGGAACCTTCCTCTTCCCAGAAGGAAGATTTTACTGATTACGCTACCGACACCCTTTCCACTACTGCCATTTTAATCGATATTTTATTTCTTAAAAATGACTGACCTTGTTTTGAAATTGTTCCCGTAATTTATATTATAATGGAAGCGTAAAGCTTTATTAAATCCAAAGACGTTTTGAATTTCATGTTGCCACTTAAAACCCGGAGATATTTTGTCACAAAAATATCACTTCATTTCTACCGATAATCGAAAAAGCTTTTTCTCTAGTCTCGAAGGACCATTTATAATTGGCACTTCAGACAAGAATTTTAAGGTTGGTACCCATCCTACCTGTTTTCTCGAGTTGTCCCAAATCAGAAAAGTATGTCTTACCTGAAAATAAAAAGAAAAAAAAAATTGTTATCAATTCGTACATAATAAATATTGCCATAGAGGGCATGATTTTGTATTGGAATACCCACGCACTGGCTTTGTCTATGTGGGATTTTTCGTTATGTCTACATTGTTTTTTCTTATTTCTTTTCTTTTTTCCTTTATAAATATGTTTTTTCTTTTTACTCAATGTTCTTATTTTTGTAATCTTTTTTTTTCGTCGGAAAGGCAAAAGGGCTAAAGCGCCATTTGGGGAAGTTTACACCGGAGCACTTGAAAGTTTTTTTTTTGGTTTACAACAAAATTTATAAGTATTCAGTGCCTGGTTGAATTTTGATAAAAAAAGTATCTCTTAAATACTCAAGTTACCTGAAACGACAAAAAGCTTAAAAAGTCCCTAACTTGTGTCGCTTGAGTCGAGCCTTCTCCCAAATGGTAAATGTATTTTAGATGGCTGAAGGATCACAAAAGTCTTCAGAATCAAACGAGAGTCAGAGTTTTCGATGCAGAAACAAAATCCGATCAAAATGTATCGATCGAAATGTTTGACTACGACATATTGTAGACAGGAAAGGAAATATATTTTACAACCTTAGTTTCTAGCATTTTTATTTAATCTGTTGATTTACACATTCACTGTTGTACCCGTATCTAAATATTTTTTCACGATTTATGATAAAAATTATGATTTTACATTGTTTTCATTTTGGTTGTATCTGTCATATATTATTTTATCGTTGTTATATTAGCTTAAGTAATTTCTCAGAGCAATGATATACAGGAAGGAGCGCTTCTGTAGTCAGTATTGATGATTTTTGCCTGACTCGGGCGTGGCTCGGACTATGGCTAGGGTGTTTATACATCCATTTATAGCACATGTCGACATAATATTTTTGTTTATTTGTAAAAACAAAAATATATAACATAACCTAAAAACCGTTGAGTTATGTCTCGTTATGTCGCATAACAAAAACATAGTGGGCGGAGCCGCCGGAGACGCGGGAGACCGAAAACATGCTTACATACCGAATGATGGTGCTATATTATGTGAGAACTTGTCTTGTCTCTTTCTCTCTCGCGGTTTACGACTTAAATACCCGGAGAAGGTAATTTGTCGTAAATTTGTATAGGTTGGGTAAAAATATTTAGCTCTCTCCATTTATATTTTTGCTCTGAGGATAATTTAATGTGAAGCGCACTTGAGGTGAACTGTCACCTAACTGCGCTATACAAACTCACTGTTGCCTGTATTATTATATAAATACGATATATAATGAAATAAAAATAATAATCTATAGAGACTCTGAAAATGAATAAATATTTCAACACAGGCCAATTCGACGACATGGTTTTATAACCTCCATAATACTAAAACAGCCTCATTTCAATATCGATCAGTAACGTAATATTATGTGCGTGTCTCCTTTTTACGGCCCCCGATTCATATTTAAGGAGGCTCTTGAGCTCTCTCGGAGGTCGAACCTGCAAATGCCAATGTCGAATATCGCATTCACCCCTCTCTGTCCCCTTCCACTCCCCGATCCGCCCCTCCGGTAATAACCGCCCTTACGATTGTCACGTCATGTGGCACGTAGCCGGCTGCCACTAGCTACTCGGATTATTGAAACGTGACTAAATTCTTCTGAGACAGATGAAAAAAACAGCTAACACACTAGCGATCAGATTCTTGTTAAAAATTTGCGCAAATTATGATGCAATCGAAGATCTAAGCTATAAATCGTCATTAATCGAAAACGCAGGTTTGCTATCCCAACGGAAATACGTTTTTTTTGTTGTTTATTACCTGTATTATATTCGATAAATACCTTATAATGAAATAGGAATGGTTGATATCGGAAATTGGATGTACCCTCGGTTCCAGTTACCGGTGACCGGCGAGGACCGGTTATTTATCCAATTCTTTTTGGAACCGGTTCCTGGTGCCAGAAAATTTTCACGAAGGAGATTTTTTATTGTAAAGTAAGGATTGCTCACCGCCATTTTTTTCATGAGGGGGGTTGTTAGCGAATTTCCAAAAACGAAAAGAGCTTTCATGGGTTTGCTAGCAATTTCGAAAATGAAAAGCACTGGAACTTGAACCGGATCCTTTCGACAATTTTTTTTCATGGTGAGGGGGGTTGCTAGAAATGTTTGGGGGACCAAAAGAACTGGAACTGTGGAACCGGTTCCTCCTCGGACAATTGATATCGATTTTTATTTGCGATATCGACGGTTTCTTTCAACCGGGACAGGAAAATTGACCGTGTCTATAATAATATTATGATAACTTGTATAGCGCCGTTTTTATGAAAAATCACCTCATAATGAACCTTTCAATCGACTGAATTACGTAAAGATTAATTTCGTAACCGTGTTTGAATAGAACAATAATAAATACTAATGCCAAATATCAGAAAAATCAAAAGTGAGAAAATAAACTTTCAAGAAGTATGAGTTTGTTAAACATGACGGTGAATGAATTGGTTGGATGGAAAATCTGATAAATACGCTGCTGCCGGATAGAGTAAGGGTCTCAAGTTTGAGTCTCGGTCAAAATCTTATTTTTTTTTTAAGACAAAGATTTCCAATTTTTGGATCCGAAACTGCGATAAAACACCAAATATGTTTTCAGCTTCAGATGAATTTTGAAAATAGTGGACTGTAAACGATAAGCTATACTACTTGGTCGAAGTGCCTAATTATGGATGTGTAAAGTTTATTGAGATGAAGGGAAAATGGGAAACCATTCACTTACCGATGTAGTTGAAGCTTAAGTTTTTGATTATTCTTACACATTGTATAATAACACGAATGTAAGTAACACGAATCACAACAAAACACCACACTTAATATTATATTTTAGTTGAAGAACAACAACTAACCTACGACCAAGCGAGACACCAACGAAGAAATATCCTTTTAATAATCATTTATAATGTACGTTATTTTCAAGTTCATAGCGACTTTCAGCTTAAATCTTCGACTGAATTATTGATTTTACAAAGCTTTTACATGAATTCGGTCGCAAGTGTGGAAGGCCGTTTACGTGAAAACTGCACAAGACTACCAACTGCCCGGATGACTCCATACCCTCAATTAAGAACCTTAAGGCATTGTGGAGGGAAAGGAGATAGAAAAGACGAAGGTTGTAAGGTACTCAACTATTCAAATATCCATTTCAAGTAACGTTTCGATTTCAGATGGCGGTCTTTCACCAGGGTAATATCCATTTATCATCGTTTAGATGCGTGGAATAGTTTTTAAGTCAAGTACATTTATTTTATTGAACAACCTTAGAGTAACGTAGAGACCTAACTTTGCGAAATTTTGTCCGCACTTTTTGACCAAGCAATGACCAAAGGGTGTGGCCTAAACTCAGAGTAAAATCACTAACAGGGTTGTCACAAATTAAGTAAATTAGGTATTTTGTTGTGAGTAGGTAGTTGTAAATCATTAAAAAGAATGAATGTTGTATATTTTTTTGTTTATTCAAAGATACATTAATCAATAAGATTATTAAAATCTTATTTATAGATAAAAATATAAACGAATTAAATTATTAGTACAGAACATTTTATAATACATCTTATAAAATGAACTTCAGTTCCATCAACAAAATAGTTTACAAACAAAAGTAAAATAAAAAAAATGTACGGTGATAACAGATGTTAAATCATTTTCTTAACCTTGGAGTAAGAATATATGGAGAGAGATCATTTTTTTTACCTATATAAATTTGCGGTGATAAATCACTTTCTCTGCGTTTTCACGTCGTACACCATGAGAGAGAAAGAGGCACAAAAAAATTTCACAAAACATGAAACCGCTTTTAAGTATTGTAGGGATGTTTTCCGTCCCGCGTTATTTTGTAAGGAAATTTCGAATGCAGATAATAATAACAGTGAACTTATATAGCACAGTTTTGTGATATTTCACGTCAAGTGCGCTTCATACTTAATTAATTAAGCTAATAATTCTAACTAACAAGGAGAAAATAATATATAATATGTATACAAAATTAAAACTATCTAGATGCATATCGTTATCATAAATCATCAGAGAACAGGTTCAGAAATGGGTACAATAGTGCATGTGCACATCAATAGATTTAAAAAACAATTAACTAGAAGCTAAGGGTATAAAAAATCCAGATGAAACGTATGAATTCATATTAACATATTTGTTAAATCAAAGAAAAGAAATTAGATTTTTCTCGTCTTTTTCATCCTTTGGAAATCTAAAAATAATTAAATAAATAATAATATTCCAATTTTGGCATAGCCCTGAATCTGGGGACGTAACCGAAATTATAAATATAACTAAGAGATAAACACTATTCTGTCTTTATCTGTTTGCCAACAATTTAGCGTTAGTATCATGAGAAAGAAAGAGACCGGGATATTTTCAGAAGCCGTACAATATGGGGATTCCCCCCATGTAATGGTTTCTTATGTGACAGCTAGTAAATATCTCTAAGTTAAAAATATTACGAATCCACTAAAACTCATTTCAAACGGAAGTTTATTATATTGGAACGAATAGTCCAAAGATTAATTACATATTGGTGTAAGTTACTAGTTGTTTTGTAGGTTAGAATGTTAAATATTTGTGATCTAACTAAAAAAGACGATTTTTATGGTACATACGTGTGAAAACTGTTTGTTTTTGGTCCTTTTGTACTTCGATTGAAGCAACCAAGTATAGCACATATGGCCATGATGTTTTGCTAGATATCGGACAAAAAATAACTCAAGTTTTTAACTATTTACGCACTTTTGACAGTCCGTTCGCCTGACACTCCAAACCAGAATGAAGCTCGTACAGATCAATTAACCGCGGACATGGTATTAGCCCGCCCCAAATCATGTATTGGTTTCAACAATTGTTTGTCTCTTTTTCTCATATGCGTATAGAACCGAGCATAAAGAGAGAGCTATATTTTGCGAGTTTGTCAACGATTTGTCACAAATTAGTATGGTCTCTTTATATTGTTACTCTGAGTGAACAACTCAATGACAATCGACGCAATTTTAACTTTAGGGTCAGCATCCAAGAATAACGCCAAACGTTACTTTAGCATTCTAATTCAAGCAAATAAATTACAAATGAATTATCTGTACATTTTCTATGGGCAGTTTGAAAACCAAAAGCGACATTTTTTTAAATGTTTTACCAAAGCAATGAACGAATTTCAGTATGCGTTTTAAAAAGAATTTAAAATATAACTGTTTAAGAATTGTATTCACTGCAACTCTTAGATATTTTTTTAACTACCCGCATAGAATTAACAGATAAATAATTAGTAGCTTTGCTTATGTTAGAAAGTCAAAAAGTGTGTATTTTCGGGTGCGGACTAGCGTTGAGAAAAACTTCAATGTTTTGTGAATGCTTCACGAATTGCTAGCTCTTTAAAATGAACCCTTCGCAGTGAACACTTCAACTGAAGTCGAACTCGCAAAAAAGAGATTTGAATTTATCCGGTTATTTGTTCAGCTCTTTTTGGAGCCGGTTCCTTTCCTTTCGAAAAGTGCTAACAAATCGACAAAAGTTCCTCGCCAAAACAAAAGTACTAGTCGGTAAAGATTTAAAAACGAAAAGAACTCCCAAAAACCACGTTCCCTTAGATCGAAGTACTCTGAAGTCGAACTTTAATTGAAGTACTTGAAATGAAGTACTTCTTTAAAGGCTTTAAAGTTCAACTTCACAACTGAACTGCTGCAAATTGAAGTAGTTCTTTGTAATCTAACTTCCATCAAAGTATTTGTTCAATGTATATTAAATGAATGAAGTTTGAACTGCCGCAAAATGAAATAGTTCACAGGAGCAGTCACAACGCTAAAATGAACTACCAACTTCAATTGAAGTATTTGTTCAACGAACAATGAAGGAAGTATGAACTGCTGCCAAAAGAAGTAGTTCTTTCGGAGCGGTCACAACGCTAATGCGGACCCTTAATATAGAAATTTGTTTTCTGGAGAGGTAAAAACTTTTCTGGACATGAAACTCGAAATGTTTTGCTACTTTGAACTAATCACCCTTTCTTAATGGATTGGTGATTAAAAAAGGCAACCTTTTTTATTTTTTCATCATAGAACAGGCTGTTCATAAATCATTCACAAGTATAATCATTTATGGATGTACGTATACTAACTGCCCAACATGAATAAATACATATAGACTGACGAGCTCCAAGCCAACTGACTGACGAGCTCCAAGCCAACTGCTGAAATTACGTCTTAAATTGTTCAGGAACTGAAATAAGATGAAACCCCACAAACCCACAGGAAAATATTTACGTTTTTCTGTTACTGCCCATAAAATTTTCATCGTTTTGTTCGCAGACGGACCCAGGAGCGGGATAGTGCACTCCATAAAGGCACATAAGCACTGCCTACCCTGCCATACTCACATAAAATATGTATTATTATACATAATAATATGACAACTCGACTACCATAAAAATGCTCGTTCGCGTTTTGGGATGTTATGTATTTGCGACGCTGCCACACTTTGCCGGCAGCTAGTAAAGGCAAAATTTTTAAAATTCTATATAGATTAGACACTTATTTAGCTAAATAAATTAAAATAAATCCTTAAAAAAAACATTGGATTTTATAATAAAGTTAAGCTAGATTGGCAAAATTACCAACTGTGCGCCGCGAGTGCTTGACCGACCCTCTATTATAACGTGTCAAAAGCAGTAACTACGAGTACATATGCCCAAACGCCGCCAACGTCAGAGTAGATTATTCCATGTTCACTAGACTACATAAAATATGTATGCTGTGAGCTGTGCGCGCGTTCAGGTGGTTTATTTGTGTTATTATCTTTGTTAGTGTCCAAGGCAGTGCTTTTACAAAACAAATTCAATAACAACCAGTGACATATATTGGTACCTATCTTTATTTTCAATCAATCCGCTATTTTTCCTACTGCCTGTCCTGATCGAAAAAATTGCGCACGCCACTAGCCAGGACGGAAATGAGAAGGACTTACGACTTCTTACACTAACGCATGCGCTATGATGATTTTAGCGCATTACCATAAGCATGGCGTAACGCTTGGTTTATCCCATGTGTAATCGCTAATTAATCAATTACCACGGATCCAGGCAGGTGTGAGCAGAGGGGATGAATTCCAGAAAAGTCTGTGCAGGGAATCGCACTCCTTGCTTCATTCACCTTCATACATTGGTACAAAATATTTTGTTAAAGCGACAGTAAACATGACGCGGCTCGTAATGGATTCAATCAATCGTGCTATGTCTTTCTCGGGCTTCCCCGACTTCTTATGACATTCACTTGAACATTCGCATAAAGCATTAACGGCCCCACGCAATGAAGATAAAATTTTGGCATAATACGAAAGGTGAAATTCGATCGAAGATTTAAGCTATAAATCGCAAAAGTAAATTAAATACAGCTCTGCTACTCTAGTACGAAAACAATTTTCAGTTGATTTCCATATTTTAATTAGTTATTTATTTTCGCGTTATTACTTGTAACGAGCATTTAATTCATTCGGTTCTCCAAAGTAGCATTACAGTAGTAGTATTTTTAAATATTAAGTAAAAATACCAGTAAATTAGAACTTCAACATTGAAATTAAAAGACAAATATATTAAGGTTAGGGTAGCAGAGTTTCATTCACGATTTTTTAGTGATTTATTGCTTTGATATTGGATTGAATCTCAGATTCCGTTTTATTCTTACAAGGATTTGGGAATTGCAGAATGAGTTAATAATGAATGTAAGAAGTTTAAAGACGTGGTGTTTGAAAGAGAGAGTACCAGAACAGCGTGCAATATAGTTGTAAATAATGAATACTTGGAGCAAGTGGATTAGTGGGTGTATTTGGGAAGTATGTTCTAGAGAGACGGAAATGCTGATAAAGATATTGAAATAAAGGATGAATGCAGGAAAAAAATGCCCGAAGAAGCGAAGCTAACTGTCCACAATGGAGTGCTTATACCAAACCTGATTAATTGTAGTGAGGGATGGAGCTGGAAGAGGCAGGATGAAAGTAGACTGAATGCTGTGGAAATGAGATCCCTGAGTGTCAAAAATGTGGATATCCGGAATCAGATCCGTACTAAAAATGTGGATATCCGGAAAGAATACAAGGCTGATGTAAGCGTAATGAACGGGATCAACAAAGGGACGCTTAGATGGTTTGGACATGTAGAACGAAAGAACAAAGAAAGGAGTGTGAAAAGAAATGTGATGCGAAAGTGAATAGAAGAAGAAGTCGGGAACGCCCGAGGAAGACATTGCACGGTCAAGTGAATCAACTACTTGAGTCAGGCCATGGGAAGCGTCAGAATAACAGAAGAGTACATATGAGACGATGTATGAATGGAATACAGCAAGGAGTGTGTGCCAAGACAGAGTTGTATGGCGGTCCGTCATTTCTGCCTACCCCTGCAGGGAAACGGCGTGATCGTTAAGGGTGTCATTTTCGTCGGCACGTGTTATTTGATTATAAAATTCGATTTTCTACGAACAGGAATCAATATGTCCATTGTTTGTCGGCCCTCCTGAAAGTTTCGTAAAAGTCTATGATAAATTCATTGTACATTAGCACTTTCTGAATAGAGTTCAAAGGGCCAGCCCTTTGGTTAATTATTGAATAGTTCAGGCATAAAGTTGGGAGATTGCCGATTCGCTCGCTTATTCACTGTGTCACTGTCAATAGCACTCATCCAATTGACACTTCGTGTGTACCAACCTAACTTGATTACAGCGGGTATAATTTTTTATTGACATTCATTAGACAAGAAATTGATCCCGAAAGATCCCAGTTGAAATTGGATGGATATTTAAACGAAATCGGCGTGAGATTAAACAATTTGTAGAACTAAGGAACTGTAATGAATAAACGTAGTAGTTAATTGTCAAATGATAGTCTTTAAGGTTAGGTAGATCACTTTATCTACGAATTTAAACACGCTGACGTAAGTAATCACGAAACAAGAGGTATTTTACGTCACGAAGGGTAAACCGAAGTGGCAGCGGGCAAATTCCTCCTTTCCCGCTAGAAACACCTTCCTCTGCTAGGCTGTTAGGTGCGCCCTGTTGCTGGCCATGTCAATACATGTTATAATACGCCTAAATAGACATTATAAATTAATATGCTTTATTTAGTTACTGATTATTGAAATAATATCAATTATTGTCAACAAAAATATGAAACTAGAAAATAAAAAAATAACGGTCGCGACCGAGACACGAACTCGGAACCTCTGCTCTATCCGAGGGTAACGTTTCTGCAAATTTAGCCACCGACACCGTATAAGAAACCGGCATTTTGATTGATCTCATACTGTTATAACGCCTTTTTAGGCGTATTATTATATGTATTTACATGGCCAGCAACGGGGCGCACCTAACAGCCTAGCAGAGGAAGGTATTTCTAGCGGAAAAGGATGAATTTTCCCGCTGACACTTCGGTTTACCCTTCGTGACGGAAAACACCTCTTGTTTTGTGATTACTTGCGTCAGCGTGTTTAAATTCGCGAATAAACGTGATCTACCTAACCTTAAAGACTATCATTTGACAATTAACTAGTACATTTATTTATTATAGGTCCTTAGTACTACACTTTATTGAAAATTATTAATATCATTTTTTCAATTTCTTTTGATTTGGCAGCCATCTTTGTCTCGGTCGCGATCGTTATTCTTTTATTATCTGTTTCATGTTTTCACGTAGAAGATTATTGATATTATTTCAATAATTAATATAACTAAGTTAAATTCATTTTTATCTTATTTAATTAGCTATGTTTGGGTAAAGCAATGAAAATAGAAAAATTTTGCCGTCTTTGGGAAATCAGTGCAAAAAGTCTAGGGATACAATGATTGAACCTGGGTCAATGAGAGACCTTTGCTATCCGAGGAAGAAAACACAAAAGCCCGAAAGTTGTTGATCACAAAAATGGTTTGTAAAAAATACCCTATTCGCTGGATAAAAATATTCTCCAAGCTTAAATGATAATATCGTCGGCGGAAAGGCAAAAGGGCTGAAGCGCCGTTTAAGGAAGTTTACACCAGAGCACTCTAAAGTATGTTTTAAGTAGTAGTAGTTTATAAATCCTCAGTTACTGGTTGGATTTCGAAGAAAGTTAACTCAGTGCTCTCACTGAGTTACCTGAAGGGACAAAAAACGTCCCAAACTTGTGTCGCTTGAGCCAAGCCTCCTTCCGAATGATAAATATGGCCAAAGGGCCACAAAAGTCTTCAGAATCAAACGAAAGTCAGAGCATTCGATGCAGAAATAAGAACTGATCAAAACTGCATATTTCATAACTCATTTTTAGACAAAAGTGTCGTTTAAGCCCTTTTGCCATTCCAGCGACGATATAATTGAACACATTAAAAGAATCTCAATATAATTTGTCTCTCAACAAACCACCTCAAGATATACAAATTTTAACCAAATCATGTACTGTACGACAAATTCAGAAAGTCCATTTTTAAATTTCGCTCACATGCCCTAAATCGGAAAAAAAAACATGGAAAAATCGGTAATTAAAATTTTAAGTTAATAAGTGTGTCTATCTGATGGGACCTGCCAGGTAAGTATGTTCCTGTATATTTTCTTATTTAAACTAGGAATTAATATGTAATAATAGAAAACATTTTTTTAATTTTGTAACTGTTAATTCATGGTAGAAACCGGTCCAGTCAAAAAATTAAAAAAAGTGGAATAAAGTTATAAATTTGTTCCATTAAATCAATATAAAATAAGTTCTGTACAGCGCTCTTGAGGTGATTTTTCACAAAAACGGCTTTATATAAATCATCTAAATATTATTATTACTAAGAAGGTGCTTCATTGAGGTTTTAAATTATAGTATTTACAAACGTACGCCTAGCTTCTTAGAGGGTACACTCTGTTCAACATACAAAAGCAAAGCAAAAAATCGTATTCAATTCAAAGCAACATTTTGTGTCAATACGATATCGATTGACTGAAAAAGATCGCGGATCAACCGTCACTCAATTTCACTTCAACCTTTACAGAAGAGGTTACTGTCATTCAATTTTGTTTCAACTGTCATACAGCAGTGACTTGATCAACGCTTAAGTCAAAGGTTTGGAGAGAGTCTTCAAATCAATAATTACCTTGATTTTTGTAACAATATTAATGATTAAATATTCATGTAAAGATTATGTAGTACAGTTTAATCATTAATGGCTGTGTAATGTTCGCTGATGAACTCGACAGATGCTCCTTGGGTAAGGCGCGCTTTTGTTCCGGGATGTAGAATAAAATATAATCACTTTACTTGCATATTTTTTATTGGAAGAATTTATAGAGTACAATTTTTAAACCTTTAATTGTGCTTATTTATGTACCGCACGGTAGTGCGATCTGGATAGTAATGTGAGATGAAATGGGTTGAGGGTAGAACAGAGTTGTATCAAATGGTCATTGTCCAACATGTGGTATAAGGGATCAAAGGAATTTAGAAATCGGCCCTTACAATACAATTTAAGAGACAGAAAGACATTAAAAGAAGCAATTAATAAAATACAAAAGGACGTTTGAATGAATGGTTTTTGACATGGGTTAAACCGCACAAGAGACGCGAATGGGTGGGTCTCTTTACAGCTGGTTATTGCCCGAGTGGTCCAAAGAATCGAGTTCTCGCCAAGTCCACCATCATTGCACATTGCCATGGCGCTTTATCCAGTTAAAATATCAGTCTCCGTGGTCGATTGGTTAAGACGCTCGACTACGAATCCAGAGGTCACGCGTTTGAATCCCGACGTGCGTGTTTACATACTATTTAATCAATATCAAGTATATTTGTAGACCGTTCCAGAATGGTAGACCACTATTAAAAATCTAAGCGTTGCTCGAAATCTAATTTAATCTAGCCGTGTTTGGTGACTAGATCTAAATATCCAAGTACTTCCTAACCTTTTTCTTCCCCACCTACTTCCCTACCCTAATACCTTCAGCCTCACAACATACCCCAATTGGGAATGCCATAGTCTCACTGGCTTCAGACCGTCAGGAGCAGTTGGGACTCTAGTGCGGTATTCACTTTAAAAATACATATTCAAAAACGTGGGAGGTATTCAAATATTATCAGTGTATACACAACATGGATGTGTTTTTCTTTCTTAAAAAATAAAACATAAATTGTATGCAAACATAAAAATTAGTACACAAGGCAATGCCATTCCTCTTTTTTCTGTGGTGCTTTTTACTTGTTGAATGCCAATTTTTTATTAACTGTCGCTGTAGGCAGTGGCCTAGCGAGAGGGGGCGGAGTGGCGGACCGCCCCAGGCGCCCCTATTAGGAGGGCGGCAAAATTTGCTTTTCGAAAAAAATGTGACGGACAAAATTGATTTAATATAATGTTGATGGTAATAATGATTTTGCTGCGCGTAAGGTCCTAAAAGTCAAATTTTAAACTATTTAAAGTATTCTATTTTGGTTTTGAAATAAATATTTTTCTCCCTTTCATATGATTCCTTTTTTCCACCAACACCAACATCATTATTTTTATGACGTCAGAAGGGCGGCAAATTATGATTCCGCCCCGGGCGATGTTGGCCCACGCTACGCCACTGGCTGTAGGCTACAATTTTTTGACGATATTTTAGTTAATATATTGCATACCCCCACCGGACATCTGTTTACCCGATTGTAAATAAAAGAAGAACGGTTCAAAACTATGATATTCTAACGATTAAATCACATTCAATTACCAAATGGCTAATTATGTTACAACAACTAATGTCCTGGTAGTAATATTCGCGTGCCTGCACGCCAAAATACCTGACGGTCAAACAGCGTAGGCGTGCCTGCACGTCATTGGCGTTCGAAGAGTTAATAAGGCAAAAACACTGTGCTTTTAAATGAGATATTAAGAAATATGAGGAAATTTCGAATACATATTAATGATTTATAGTGAAAAAGTAATGTTTTGTTTACATTTCAGCGAAATATATTAAATGTGTGAGAATTGATTAAACGTCCGCTGTTACTCTCGTTAATATCCAAATGTATTTTTATTAATTGTAATAAAATAGGTTACGTCGTCAGTTATATGTTGGTGTTATAATATAAAAAGAATACTTGTTTTGACAATAATTAATCTTTGTTTACGAGCGCCAAGGCATGATGACATTTTATTAACAATTTATTGACTAGTAGTTACTGCCGGGCTTTGTCAGAGTTTTTTCGCAATTAAAATAATACATTTCAGAGTACCATGGCTAGTAAATAAAATGAGGTTAAGGGCTGAAAATAATTGCTCGATCCAGGAACATCAGACAGAAAAAACCTTTGAAGTAGGGATGGCTGTCACTACGGTTCTAGTTACCGGTTATTTATCCAGTTCTTTTTGGAACCGGTCTCTGGTGCCAGAAAATTTCTACTGAGATTTTTTACGTTAAGAAATCTTGTTTATACATTGGGGTTGCTAGCTTTATTCTAAGAACCAGAAGCACTGGATCTGTGGAACCGGTTCCTCGTTTCTCGCCAAATACTAGTTTTTGAGGAATTTCTCGACAAAAAACCGCAACCGCACCTTTCCGGCGAAAAGCATTAAAAGGGAACCGGTTCCTCGGAGAAATGATATCGACGGTTCGAGTGACCGACTTGGAACCGGTTATTTTAACCGGAACCATATCACCCATCTCTAATTTAAAGCTCACCATTCTAGATTTTTTTCTGCTTTATTTATTTATTACTAAAGTACAATTGTCCATTTGCAAAAAAAATACATAACACGAAATGGGAAAATAACAACAGAGAAGAACAGCACATACATAATTTTATATAAAAAAAAAACAATTACAAAAATAGGACAAAATATACATTAGAATAATATTCAATTCAAAGCTAAGGTCAAGGTTTGGGTAGAGTCGTAAAGAATGACGAAAATCATTTAGACTGCTACCAAAAATGTCAAAACCATGGCTTGAGTTAACAAGTCTCGACATTCTGGACAGTGGAGAATAATAGCCATAATTAGTAGAGTGATGATTGAGGAACAGCAATTACATACATACACGTACATACAGACTATTTGTGTTATTTTTAATGCTGTATTTGGCAAAGTATTTCCGTATATAACAATTACTATCTTTAATGACTTTGCTTTTACACAATGCGGAAAAAACACATTTCTCGTCACCGACGATAAAAAACTCAATAACATTAAAAAGCAGAAAAATTATCTTTTTTATACGATCGCCATAATCGAATTGAAACCTGGGTGGGCCATAAAGTTGCCTCGTGTTTTATTTGTTCATCACTGCTGGCAAACAAATACAAGGAATAAACAAGAACAGATGTTAAATACGTTTTTCTAACTGAATATTTTTACTATCGAGCAAAATCAATAATGAACCTGGAATTTTTTCCTTAAAAAACTACAAACTGTTTTTTATAACTATAAACCTTGTTTATGGATCATTATTAAGATGTAAAACTATATCTACACAACAATAACAAAATTTAATACCTCAGTAAAATCGTTTTGTTTTTAAAAAAGGTAATTTATTGTTTTATTAATTTTATGAGGCCAAATTCGTATTTTTTTAGGGAATTGATTATTGACGTTAAAAATGTTGCGATTAAATGCGAGAATAAAATCGGATGGCTGAAACTAGTTCCATTTTACAAGAGAACGAGTCGGAAAAACGACCCGTTCTTATACAGGCAACATCAACCATGTGACCACTTTACCACTTAACCACCAACCACTTAAGTGGAAACCTATAAATGGTCATATTAATACTACCCATATAATATTTTACCTAGTTTGTATGTAAACTGTTGGTCTCCCAAACAAATAAAATAAAATTTAAAAGTGTTAGTTATTAAAATAAAATGCATTTACATTTCAAACATATTAGATGAATATTTCCCATTTGTAACAAAAGCAGCAGATGTGAGAAGCAACTCGGCTTCCAGGCGCCATTATGAGTCGCCATTTGAGGTGCCATTTGAGGCGCCATTTGCGAGTAAGTGCTGTAATATTTATGCTAAATAAAACATAGTGGCATTATTTTATATGCTAAAGGCGAGAGAGAACATGGCGACCGTGTGCACGGTTAAAAAAATGTATTTTCTCTTCGAGCTTAAAGACGAATGATAGACATAACATAATAATAAAGTTTTTTTATTCCAGAAGGTATGAAGGTATGCAGGAGTAGTGCAATGCAATACGTTCCATAATTGTTAATAATACATTAAATAAAGTTGCAACCTTGAAGTAACAATATATGGAAAGGAAGTTAATTATTTTTACACAACCTATACAAATTTGGGATAAATAACTTTCTCCGGGTGTTTACATCGTACACCATGAGAAAGAAAGAGACAGGGAAATTTCACAAATTATCACACCGCTTTAAAGTATTGTAAGGATGTTCTTCGTGTCCCGCGCCTTCCTTGACTCCGCCCACACGTTTTGATATTCGACATAAATTGACATAAACGTTTTTTTAGGTTATATGTTGTATTTTTGTTTATAATTATACTGTGAAAAAGTGGTTATTCGTATAACCACTTTTTCACAGTATTGTGTAAACAAAAACATTATGTCGACATGTGCTATGAATGGATGTATAAATACCCTAGCCACGCCCAGTTCTAGCCGAGTCCGGCAAAACTCATCAAAACTGACTACAGCAGCGCTCTCTTTTGTATATTATTGCTCTGAGGTTGCAATACATATATACACAACAATAAAGAAAAAACGTTAATGCATAGGAAAAAATAAATGTAAAAATTGTTAATGGAGGATATTAGATAACTTTAAAAAGTAAATTAATGAAATTCCACATCACCGTTATCGACTTTTTCCTAAAGCTATTAGTAACTAGTTCCAAAAGTAGTGACAGCCGATTTTAGATGTTACATCCCTAAGATGCAGTTGTCCTGACGTATGACGAAAATCTTGTTATCCGAAAATAAACTTTTAAGATAGTTACTTTACAGTTTATTCTCGTATGAATTCATAAAGTTGGATTTTGTTTTTCGGGGAATTTTTTGTTGAATCGGGGTTTCCTCAGATTTCCTAGGGTCCGTTGACATTTGACATCTGTCATTTGAAAACTGTCTTTGCCACGTAAATTTATTTATAAACTGTTTAAAATACTTTACCGCTGTGTGCCTTTGGGTTTTTTGGGTTATATAAGTGTTTTAAGATTCATTTGTGTTATTTACTGCGCCTTTGAGGTGATTTTTGCTATCTTCGATTTCCACTATTTATATTGTTGATAGCTAACCTAAAAAAACTATTCGGCTCGCAGAATTTAAGACGTAACGTTGATCGGTATGGAGAGCTGAAGTTAGATTCTCGGATATTTTCTATATCGCTAGTAAATAGTGCTTTGGCTAGTTCAGAATTGTATGATTGGAGCGTTTGTTACAAAACTTAAATTCGTAAAGCAATTTTGAAATATTTGATTAAGTGTTTTAAAAAAAGATGGAAAAGGGGGGGGGGGGCGCACTCAATACTTACTACACAGGGCGCTAGATGTCCTGGAACCGGCCCTGCTTATAGACGGTGTCATAAGTACCATATCGTCTGAATAGCTCACATTATTAAAACACTGTCTTCCGATATAACAGCCTACCCTAGCATGACTTAATCTATGGGTTAGTTCCTCCATGTATATGTTTAACAATAATGGGGACATAATAATATAATGGAACAATTTCAATGTTACAGTTTTTTATATAAAATTGGGCACATTTTATTGTGACGAGACGCCCATTCGACTATTCAATTTTTTTTAAAGTATTTTCACAAGTAAGGGATCCTTTAAAACGCATGAAATGCTACAAAAATATTTTTCTTACTCTGATTGTCTCACAAAGATTTTTATATTTTTCAAAAATAATCATTTATTTTAAGAACGCTCCGAAATCGCTAATTTCTAAACGGTCTGAATTTGACTTTGACGTAGCTACCGCTACAGATTGCTAACACAACTGTCATCGAGACCCGAGACTACCTATAAACGTTGGCTCCTATGACGTCACAGACGCCTTTCGCACGAACATATCGTTTTTGCGACAAATCGAAATAAGGATAATTTAAAACGCTGTCGAAAATGGCACCGTAAAAATAAAATGTAAGTATTAAAATTTCGTTATTTTTACAAGAACAAAAAAGAGCTTTGAAAATACACTATATCATTGCTGGAAAGGCAAAAGGGCTCAAGCGAAACTTTGGTCAAAAATGAGTTAAATATGGAGTTTAGAACAGTTCTTTTTCTGCATCGAATGCTCTGACTCTCGTTTGATTCTGAAGACTTTTGTGGCCCTTCAGCCACCTAAAGTTTATTTACGATTTGAGAGAAGGCTCAACACAAGCGACACAAGTTTGGAACTTTTTGTCGTTTCAGCATTGAGTTACCCGAGTTAACTTTTTTTTCAAAATCCAACCAGGTACTGAAGACTTATGAATTTTATTGTAAAACAATAAAAACTTTAAAGTGCTCTGGCGTAAACTTCTTAAAATGGCGCTTCAGCACTTTTGCTTTTCCGGCGACTATATAGTAAAAAGATTTCAAAAAAACAGCGCTGAAACTCGTGTTAAGCCGGGTAGTAACTGCTGTTGAATAAATATTTTTTTAAAAAAAAATAGATTCTAGATTATTTCTTCATGTTTTTTGTTTTTGTTGTCTCATCTGATTTTTTTTTTACAATATATTTTTTTTTTTTTTACATGAATACCGCACAAGAATCTCAACTGCTCCCAACCGTCTAGAGCCAGTGAGACCATGGCATCCCCAAATTGGGTATGTTGTGAGGCTGAAGGTAGTGGGGAGGGGAAGGAGATCGGGAAGAGGAAGGTTGGGAAGTACCTGGCTATTCAGATCTGGTCACCAAACACGGCTTAAGCCATTTCAAGCAACGTTTCGATTCTGAATGGTGGTCTTTCACCAGGGCGATACTTAGAGTATCTACCACTCTGGAACGTGCCGCAAATATACTTGTTATTATTTTTATATGAATTAAATGTGTTATGACACATATTAATTAAATAAAAGTTATTGGCGCACGCCGGGTTTGAACCCGCGACCTTTGGATTCGTAGTTGAGCGTCTTACCACTCGACCATGGAGGCCTTCATTAATAAGAAGATATTGTTTTCATTAGTAGCATAATATAATATATAATATTTCATGGTATTAATGCTTTCCAGAAAATCTTTTCAAATAATTAACACGGCACCGAAAAACACACCCTTTTCCGAGAAGTAACTCGATCAGGACATCCTTATTGAAAAGTCACATGAAACCTGTAAATCTGAAAAAAAAATTCTTCAGAATAGACCCTATAAAAGGACGTATTCGATTTCATTATCTTTAATTATTATATATCGTCGCTGGAAAATCCAAAAGGACCTACGCGACACTTTGGTCAAAAATGAGTTAAATGTGCAGTTTTGATCAGTTTTTTTTTCTGCGTCGAATGCTCCGACTCTCATTTGATTCTGAAGACTTTTATGGCCCTTCAGCCATCTAACAAATGTTAACCATTTGGGAGAAGGCTTGACTCAGGCGACACAAGTTTGAAATTTTCTTAGCTTTTTGTCGATTCAGATAATTCAGTGAGAGCATTGAGTTACCTGAGTAACCTTTTTTTTCAAAATCCAACCAGGCACAAAAGAAAAAAAAATAAAGTGCGCTGGTGTAAGTTTCTCAAAATGGCGTTTCAGCTCTTTTGTCTTCCGGAGACGACATACATATTAAGGAAGGTATTGAGGATATGGCTATTCAAATCTGATCACCAAACACGGCTAAAGCCATTTCGAGCAACGTTCTGGAACACTCTGGAACGTGCCGCAAATACATTTTTCATTAGTTTATATGAATTAAATGTGTTATCACCTCAGAGCAAGAATATATATGGAGAGAGAGCTAAATATTTTTACCCAACCTATACAAATTTACGATAAATCACTTTCTCCGGGTTTTTGCGTCGTAAATCGTTAGAGAGACAGAGAAAGACAAGTTCTCACATAATAGAGTACCACCATTCGGTATGTAAGCATGTTTTCCGCGACTCCGCCCACTACGTTTTGAAATGCGACATGACAGGACAAAACTCGACGGTTTTTAACAGGTCTGATGATTTTAATAAAACCAATTTTTTAACTTTTTTCCACTATTTTTTTATTTATTTAAGACCTGACCGGTTTCACCTTATGACGGGCATCTTCAGACTGGTACAATTTTAAGTAAGTCTATGGAATATATACTATTAGGTCCGAAAGGGATGGGTATTGATATTCATAGGGAATCATCTGTGACTTAAGGATTTTAGTTTTATGGCTGACAGAGGTGGCTTCACCATACCTTCAAAAATACATTCGGGTAGGCTTACCCGGTCTGTGAAAAAGTGGTTATAGAAATAAACAAAAACATTATGTTGACATGTGCTATGAATGGATGTATAAATACCCTATCTTTAGTCATATCCACGCCCAGGTCTAGCCGAGTCAGGCGAAAATCATCAATACTGACTACAGAAGCGCTCCCTCCTGTATATTATTGCTTTGAGATCTTACCATTTGACCATGGAGGCCGTCGGTGATGGGAATGGAGATGATGAATTTATGACATGGTTATATTTTCAGTTCATGGTGAGTTATAGCTTCAATCTTCGATTGAATCTTAGATTTCGCGGATCTGGCCGCAAGGGTAATGGTTTGTAAACAGTAGGGCGAATTTGCGATTTTCACAACAGCAGTTCAGACTGAATAAGTTAATTCTTTAGGGTGGTTTTCATTTACCTTGAGGGGCCATTCTTTCCAGCGCGCCGTTACATAAACACCCTCCAGGAGCAATAAAACTTCAGGTACGACCTTCCCAGCGGATATGGAAAAAGTTCGGGAAACTTCCCGTGCCACCTTCGCCGGAAACTTTGTTAAAGAAAAGTACGAGGGTATTGTTTGTAGAAGTTTTATACGTAAGACATATGAGCAAAGGAATAATGTGATTTTCATAGAGTCCGGAGAGGTATAAAACGAGTTTTTAAATTTAAAATTTGTGAAGGTGTTGGATCCGAAGCTGAGATAAAACACCGAATGTGTTTTCAGCTTCAGATGAATTTGGAAAATAGTGGACTGTAAACCATAAACTATACTACTTGATGGGAGTGTCTAATTGTAGCTTGTGAAAAGATTATAGAATGAAAAGAAAAATGGGAAACCATTCACTCACCGATGTATTTGAAGTTATAAGTTCTTGAAATATTCTTAGCCAATTGCATTATTGACGAACAGACTGATTTGAGTCTTCTCAATTCACAAAACCACATTTATTTTTATATTATTTGGCTGATAAGGATATTGAAAGAAGGGTGAATGCAGGAATCTCCATTAATGGAAGACTGGACGCTGTTGGCGCAAATAAGAAATCGTCCAAAGAAGCGAAGCTAGCAGTCCACAATGCAGTGCTTATACCAACCCTGATGCATGGCAGTGAGGCATGGAACTGGCAGAGGAAGGATGAAAGTAGACCGAATGCTTTGGATATGAGATCCTTGAGACGTATGTGCGGTAAAACCATGTATGACCGTATTAAAAATGTGAATATCTGGAAAGAATGTAACACTGATGTGAGCCCAATGAATAGGATCAAGAAAGGGACGCTTAGATGGTTCGGGCATGTAGAGCGAACGAATGAAGAAAGGAGTGCGAAAAGAATATATGGTGCGAAAGTGAATGGAAGAAGAAGTCGAAGATGTCCAAGAAATACATGGCACGATCAAGTGAATCAAATACTTGAATCGGGTCACGTGAAGAATCAGAATAACAGAAGAGTATGCATGAGACGATATATGAATGTGAATGCAGCAAGGAGTGTGTGCCAAGACGAGTTATATGGCGGTCCGTCCTCTCTGCCTACCCCTGCGGGGAAACGGCGCGATGGTTAGTTAGTTATTTGGAGAACAACAACAAAACCGACGAAAAGCGAAAAACCAACGAGCAACACTTTTTTTTCACATCAAAACTCTTCAGTTTGACTGTCAATCGTTTCTAACACAGTCTTGTTGAATACGGAAATATAATATAGCAAAATGGTTGGATAGGTAGGAGCTGGATGAAAAACATGAAGGTAAGAACCTAAAAAAATATCACATTGAAATCCAACAGTGTGATTCTTTTTTTAAATTGAAAGGAAAGTTTTTGATACAGAATGTCCTAATGATGACCTGAAAATTTACAGTTATTTATTTTAGTAAATGGGTACTAGCGTATATTCTGAAAAGATTATGTTAGATTAGGTTTTTAAGTGGTTCTGGGTAATACGTAAGTACTACTCAACTAAACCTTACCTAACACAAGCTTTTTTAAAGTAGTACCTAACCTAACCTAACCTACCCTCACCTAAGTTTTTTGTTATATTTATTTTTTATACATATATATACACGTTATAGCCTTAGAATATTAACACACACGTTACCAGTAAATTCATCATTCAAATATCGGTCATGTATGACAAAGATAGACATTCATAAAATATATGTTTGTGAACGAAGCAGATCCGAAGTTCGGACCGCGTTCCATACTTGCTTGAAACGACCTCAAGCAACGGGTGACCGTTTAGTACTAAATCGGCTTAAGCACCGATCACACCAGCTAGCGTGATTATTGCTTGACACTTTGAGAGCGTGTAACTTTGAGAGAACATCACAACGTGTGTATATATATGTAACGTCATTGAATTATACATATATCTACCACTCTGGAACGTGCCGCAAATAAACATTTCATTATTTTATATGAATTAAATGTGTTATCACCTCAGAGCAGGAATATACGAGTATATGGAGAGATAGCTAAATATTTTTACCCAACCTATCCAAATTTACGATAAATCACTTACTCCAGGTTCTTACGTCGTAAACCGTGAGAGAGAAAGAGACAAGACAAGTTCTCACATAATATAGCACCACCATTCGGTATGTAAGCTTGTTTTTCGTCAAAAGACATTCCCGGGTTACGAATAACCAGATAATATTTGAAAAACTCTTACTACCATCATAATAATCGGAAGACGTTGCTTGTGGACTAAGCCAGCTGAAGAATTGAACCCACGACGCCCGGGTGGGAACCACACGCGTTTGTCCACTCAGCTACTAATTAATGATAATTCCGAATAAGTCATAAGAACAAGAACATTTTACGATTCAACAAAAAATCATCATTCAGTTCTGTGATTATGTGGTAGGGCATTATTTTGACCCAGATTAAGTGAGGTCATTTGTTTTTATTAAAACTAGTTCTTACTTAAGAAAATACATGGGAAAACTTGCAAAGAAAAAATATGAGTCGCTTTGATCCACCCATTTCAAATACAGAATAATGTTTGCTGAAATACATTCTTGATAGGTTCTTTATTAGGTACGTAGGGATTTGAAAGGACGCTTTTTGGAATTCGATTAATGACTTATTTATATATATTTTATATTTTCAAAAACAGTTTCACATCAAAACATGGCAAAAAACACAAAAATGGCAATCATAATTACACAAAGATTAAGGTAAAAAGAAATTTAAATACAAAAAAAAATAGTTTCCATGAAGTACATAATATAGTTAAAACTTAATAGCTAGTTCTTGCTTAAACTTGTTGTAGCTCGTGTGAAAAATATCCAAATTTCCTGCGAGGCAGTTAATTAACCAAGTTAGTCTTTCCAGGAGCATCACCTTCGGTAAGTTAGCTCTGCACCTGGGAAGAAACAGAAGCCTGTGTTGGCGGCCTCCCGTGAAATTATCAGCGACATAAAATCCAATTTCCGCCAGGATGTCAGGTATTAATAATACACCGTTCAAGAGTTTATGAGCAAAAAGCAGTAATGCTACATCCCTGCTCGAACTAAGGCTGCAGATACCCAGCATTCCCGAGATAAACGCTGTTGAAAAAACCAAACTCTCTCATGTAGAGGAACCGTAAAAATTTACTTTGAATTTTCTCGACCATTAGTACATAGGCGGTGTCCTCTGGCCCCCATACTTGAGATCCACTCTCGAGAATGCTACGCACTAAGCTAAAGTAAAGCATATCTGGAAGTATATATTATATATTTATCAAAATAAAGTTGTAAATACTTTAGACTGTCGCAAACAACAGTCAACAAGAATATTCAATCAACCAGCTTGAAGTTGTCTGTTCCCGGAGCCAATTACGCATTCGTATTCAAATATGGACGCGGACTGTTTTGTCAAAATATCAGGATACATTTTGCGAAACAATTTAATCAAATCGCTTCTGACACCGCAAAGGTTAAATGTCAAAATAAGCGATCGAATAGTTTTAGAGGATGTGAGTTAGCTGAAGCGATAAAAAGCTTAAAAAAGTCCCAAGCTTGTGTCGCTTGAATCTTTCTCCCAAATGGTAAATATATATATTAGATGGCTGGAGGGCCACAAAGGTTTTCAGAATCAAACGAGAATCAGATCAAAACTTCGTATTTTACTCACTTTTGACCAAAGTGTCGCTTAAGCTCTTTTGCCTTTTCAGCGAAAATATAAATAAAACTACAGTGGAACTTCTCATAACGAGCACCTCTCATAACGAGTAATTCGCATAACGACCAAAGCAGATCGTGAAAAAATGCTCCCTTAACGAGTGACATTTCGCATAACGACTGACGCAGAAAGGGTAAGTCCCATGTTCACGTGAAATTGTGTCTTTAGCCAATACCATGGGACTAGAGGTGGATCACAACGATGTTGATGAGCTTGTGGAAGAGCACAGTCAAAAGCTGACTACCGAAGAGCTTATGGAGTTGCATCGAATCAAACAATCGGCAAAAATTACTGCCTCAACACAGGCTTGCCTAGTGAGGCAGATTACGAGAAAACAAGTAATAACTGTATACAAATATACGAAAACTAAGTTTATATGTATTTAAACTTTATTATTGATAGCATGACCAATAATAAACACATATGGGTATTTTTTAAATGTAATGATAGATTCCTAGTTCTTAAGTCTTAGATGCAAGTCAACAGTCGTAATTCTTAGTTTTAATTCATTATTTATATGTCTTAAATATGTTATTTTGTTTTTGCAATTGTACACTAACTGAGTGTTTGTCACGTAAGTGAGAACATCGGTTAAAACCTATTATAAATAAATAAATATAAATATAAAAAATATAAATATGTATTTAAGCAAATACGAATAATGATAATGATAATGATCTACTCTAAGGCGAATACGCAGACTAGTCTATACTTCTTTTTGATCACTGTGTTTATTATATATATTATGTTTCCAATGTATCGATCTCTAGTTCAAATATATTCATCATTGTACATACACCTTTACACAACCTTATATTATGTTTATCCTTTTTTATCGTTATTACTGTAAACTATAATTAAATAAAGATTATTATTATTATTATCGTGTTTCACAGCAAGAAGTTATGGAGGAGAGTTTGTTGTGGAGGAAGAGGAAGTGGCAGAGCAACAATCTTCTGGTGTAATAAGAGAAATGCTGAAAGCATGGGAAACTGTTGCAACCTACATTGAAAAGCATCACCCTAATAAGGAGGTGGCTATGCGTTCTACAAATTAATTCAATTATGCTGAGTCACATGTTCACAAAATTTTGAAGCGTAGGAGTTAGATTCTGGAACGAATTAGTCACGTTATGAGAGGTACTACTGTACTACTGAGGTTTCTTAGTGCAAAGAAAACATTGCACGGTCGTGATCCTTCGATTTTAACTATGGAAACCATATAGATTTATGACAAAATTACGCATTTAGAAAAACACTAGAGAAAAAACACTTCCGCTAACCCAACCAGGTGAATGCTCTAATGCTAATCCACAGTGACATTTAGACACACCTTGATTTATTAAACCCCATATTTTAAATATTTAATTGTGAACATTGTTTTAAGTCTTGTCAAACAGAAGCTTACGCCCTTATTTATGGCTAACGAAGATGTTATCAACAATAAATCGCGTGTCGAGGATTTTTTCCTTAAGAGTCAACACCCAAAAATACACACTTTTTGGTTTTCTTGTACAAGCAAATCTGCAAATTATTTATCTGTCGATTCTATGTGGGTGGTTAGAAAAATATCTAAGGTAAATACAATTTTTAAACAGTAATCATTTAAATTCTTTATGAAATACTTACTGGAATCTTAGATAAAACGTTCAAAAATGTGTTTGTTTGTCTTAAAACTGCATCTTTTACTGATATTTCAGTGTGTTTTTCATAGAATTTAAAGGGTAACACTTAATTTATTAGTATTCATTTACAGTTATGTTATGGTATTCAATGGAAACCTCGGACATTTTTCTAACCACCCATAGGAAATTTGCAGATAAATCATTTGTAGTACTGCTTGTATTAGAATGCTACAAAGTGACGTTTTGCGTCATTCTTGGATGCTGGCCCTTAACAGAGGCAAAAATTGCCTTGGTAAAATGTTTAATTTTTTACATGTGTATACATTCTACTAATACAATTTTTCTTATTAATTTATTTATTAAAATATTAACATACAAAATACATTTGGTATATTAATTCCAAGGAGTTAAAAAAAACTCATTCTGGGAAGGGCAACATTATAAAACAAAAAGAAATTATATTTTTATAAAGACTTACAAATTCCAAATAGGAAGCACAAAAGAAGAGGCAACAAGCGAAAAAAATACATTAAGAAGAGACTCATAGGGGTAGAGACTGGTAATGGTAATGGTATTGTGCTTTTAGTAGACGGCCTTTTGTTTGACGGCTTCCGTGGTCGAGGGGTAAGACACTCGACTACCAATCCAGAGGTCGCGGGCTAAAACCCGGCGTGCGCATATTACTTTTACTTAATAAATATGTGTCATAACACATTTAATTCATATAAAATAATATTAAGCATATTTGCAGCACGTTCCAGAGTATTGCCCTGGTGAAAGATCACCATTCAGAATTGAAACGTTGCTTAAAATGGCTTTAACCATCTTTGGTGACCAGATATGAATATTTAAGTGCTTTTCAACCTTCCTCTTCCTCTTCCCCATTTCCATCTTCTCCCCACTACCTTCAGTCTTCCAATATACCCTAATTGGGGATGCCATAGTCTCACTGGCTATAGATGGTTAGGAGCAGCGAGACTTTAGTGCCGTATTAACTATAAAAAAAAATACAAAAAAAAGTGAAGAAAAAAAACTTTACTTAGTTTTATTTTAGTAGATAAAAATTAATAATAATAAAAAAAAACACCAAATTTGACAATATGTCTCAAAAAATATTTATTTAGGGCTTGTTCAACGATTTTCTAAAGCCTTTCATTGTGATTTTAA
This sequence comes from Drusus annulatus, assembly GCA_022651775.1. Classification (NCBI taxonomy): domain Eukaryota; kingdom Metazoa; phylum Arthropoda; class Insecta; order Trichoptera; family Limnephilidae; genus Drusus; species Drusus annulatus. Next base: position 101,693 of record JAGWCC010000280.1, read on the forward strand.
AAGCGGCCATCTTACGACTACATAAAATTTCATCGCTCTGCTTCATCCTAGAACTTTTCGTGATATTGATATGAAGGGTAAAACCGTTCGGTATCTGTTTAATATTATTCATAACAATCCGACCCTTCCCTTCCCCTAAAATGTGTTTGATTTTCCAATTCTACTAAAACAGGCTTCGTGTTCACCGCATTTATCAACAGCTAGACAAACTTTGCCAGCAAAACAAATCAACTATTTCTAAAAATTTTGCTAACTAAAAATTGACTTGTTTTTTTTTACATTTCTTTTAAATCTCACTAAAAAATCAGCAATTAAATAATTTTTACTGTGTTAGTAAAAAAATCTAAATTATAAGATAGAGATGCACAACTTTCATGAGAAAAAAGCCCCAATCTTGGGGATTTCCCGGCCATGCTTTTTACGTTGATGGCTAAACCGTATATTCATGGCTCCAAGGTCATGCTCTGTATTTAATGAGACCAGCTCGGCGTAGTGTATTATGAGCTGTTAAAACCGACTGAAACAATCAAAAGCCATCGTTATCGAACGCAATGAAGGCGTTTGAGCCGAGCATTGAAAGACAAACGGCCGCAATACAACGAGAGACACGATAAAGTGATTTTGCAGCATGACAATGCTCGACCTCATGTTGCGAAGGTGGTCAAGACATACTTGGAAAAGTTGAAATTGGAAATTCTACCCCATCCGCCGTATAATTCAGACGTGGCTCCCTCTGACTATCACATGTTTCGATCAGTGGCACACGACCTGGCTGACCAGCACTCCCGGTCTCATGAAGAAGTAAGAAATTGGATCGATTTGTCGATCGCTTCAAAAGATGACCAGTTTTTTCAATGCGGGATTCGTATGCTGCCCAAAAGACGAGAGAAAGTAGTACCCAGCGATTAAAAATATTTGAATTATAAATGTATGGCTAGTTTTTTACAAGCAAAGTTGTACACTCAATATAAATTTTCAATGTGCTTAAGGGCTAAAAATGTTTTTTTTTTTTTTTAACGTTTTTCTTTTACTAGTTTCAGGGGAGAAATAATACTAGCACATGTAATATGGACACAATATGTCTACGGAAAAAGAACAAAGAAGCATAAAATTCTTGAAATGTTTAACGCATTACCTGGAGACATAAAAAGAGACATCTCCTTTGAAAATAAAGACGAAAGTCAGGTATTTCTACCTCAATAGAACGTAAAAACAAATATATTTATACGAGTATATCTACGTACCAAATAAAAGGTAGAAATTAAAATATAATTTTATCAAATATATATGTTAAAATGAGAACTTTCTCAGAATCAAATTGATGACTAAGTTTTTTGAGATTTAAACATAAAACGTATAAATTGAAATCCCTAAATAAAGATATTTAAAAAAAACGTTGAAACTCGAGAAATTTTTCGATAATAACTCGAAAAATTCCCGAGAAAATTAAAAAAAAAATTTAACACAAAATTTTTGAAAGAACATTTTTTTAAATTTTATTTAAAATGTAATAAAAAAACACATAAATAAAGTGAGACTCGAACTTAGGACTTCTACTTTATCCGGGAGCAAAGCATCAAACATTTTGCTATCTCAGCCAATTTATTTGCCTATATTTCTCACAATATTATACTTCTTAAAGTCTCTTAACTTATTTATGTATTTCAATCATTTCCTTATGCAAGTACAGTTTTTTACCAATATCTTAATTAGGAAAAAGTAAAACAATGAAATCAAGGTATAACTATAACATACAATTACAATATACAATATAAGTATAACAGGTAAAAAAAAGACAAATGTTTAAAGGTTAAACATCGCGAGTGTAAAAATATGTATAATTTTAATTAAGAGTACAAAATTTGAGAGAAGGTGACAGAACTCTATATACTCGTATCTGCATCTAAATACATCTAAGGTAGATGCAGCTTCATTGAATACTTCCATCACTTTATAAAGGTATATTAGCGTGTTTTTGTATGAGTAAGTTATGACTTTTTTTTAGTTCGTTGGATCCACCAAACGATGAAACTGTGCAAGAAACATGGGCGCCATCTCTAAAGGGGCGCCGTGAATGTAAAGATTTTATTTAAATTACTTTAAAGATTCCCTAAAAACAAAAATAAATAGCCAAATGCATATTTCATTCGTCTTGTCCTCTTTTGTCATTTTGGTCCCTTTTTATTCACCCATATCGTCTTTGTCTAAAATCATTCACCTTTGTTCTCTTTTGTTATTTTGTGAAATTTCATTCAACTTTGCTCTCTTTTATCATTCTTGTAAATATCCATTCGCCTTTTTGTCTTTTATCATTCTTGTCTAATTTCCTCCACCATTGCCTTTTTATGATTCTTATCGTATTTTGTCATTCTTGTCAAATTTCATTCACCTTTACCCACTTATGTCATCCTTGTCAATTTCCATTAACCCATGTTATATTTTGTACTTCTTGTCGTCTTTTGTAAGTCTTGTGTAAATTCATTCACTTGGGTCAATTCCATTTACCTTGTTGTCTCTAATCATACTTGCCAATGTCTATTCACCTTGTCGTCTTTTATCATTCTTGTCAAATTTCCTCCACCTTTTCCTTCTTTTATCATTTTTGTCGTCTTTTGTCATTTTCGTCAAATTTCATTCACCTTCGTCGTCTTTTGTCATTCTTGTGAATATTCATTCACCTTTATCGTCTTTGTTATTTTTTTAAATTTCATGCAACTTTGCCCTCTTTTATCATTCTTGTAAATGTCCATTCACCTTTTCGTATTTTATCATTCGTGTCAAATTTGGCTTTTGTCATTCTTGACAAATTTCATTCACCTTTGCCCACTTACGTCATCCTTGTCAATTCCCATTCTACCCTTGTCATATTTTGTACTTCTTGTCGTCTTTTGTCAGTCTTGTGTAAATTCATTCACCTTTGCCATATTTTATCAGTTTTGTCAATTTCCATTAACCTTGTCGTATTTTACCATTCTTCTCAATGTCCATTCCCTTGGTCGTCTTTTATCATTCTTGTCGAATTTCCTCTACCTTTGCCTTCTTTTGTTATTATTGTTGTCTTTTGTCATCCTTGTCAATTTCCATTCACCCATCTCATGTTTTGTCCTTCTGGTCGTATTTTGTGATTCTCGTCGATTTCTATTTACCCTTATCGCCTTGTCAAATTCCTTTCACGTTTGCCTCCTTTTGTCAATCTTGACAATTTTTATTCACCCTTGTCGTTTTTGTCCAATATCATTCAACATTGTCGTTTTTTGTCATTCTTGTCAATTTTCATTTGTCCTTGTGGTCGTTTTTAATTCTTGTTGATGTCCGTTCACCTTTCCACATCTTCCAACGGGCTTGTAGGGTGTGGGAATTGAGCATTCCGTATTTTATCTTAGTCTGTACCAAAAATCAAAGATTTTCCGTAGAAAAAAATATAATTCTATTCATAACGCCATCCATATTGCAATTGTGTTCAAATAGAACTTTTACTGGCAATTATAAAGATGGATGCCAATTATAAGAAAAAAAACTTTAGTTACAGTCTCTGTCACAACCTAATAATTAATATTTAAATTTTCGTGTCTTTTTGTATTTTCATATTCTTTGAAGATTGTTAATATTCTTTCACTAATCAATTCAAGTATTCGAAAATTTCAGAACACTTTCCAAATAAAATAAAGTTTGGTAAAAGATTCACGTATTAATCTCCTGAATAATTGAAATACCCTCTCAAACATTATTTGAGTGTATTTCATGGGCGAATATTTCTTCTGACCGTAAAAAGTGTTTAGAAATGTTTAAATATTTAGAACACCACCGGATAAATTTCACCTTAAGCCATTAACCCACTTCCACGTTATCCTTTAACTTTAGGGTTCATACAACATTTATATATAAAGAGAAACTTTGTTAATATTTTCCAAAATATCTATCGCGGTTTCGTTAGAAACATATTTTTTAAATAGATGTGGTGCGACCAGTACTTTAATGCTGAATATTTAAACACGTTAAAGAACGACTCATAGCAAAAAGGCTATTGTTAGCTCACTGTTAATTCTCGTCCATTATAGAGATGTTATAAGTTACAATCTATTATAATTTCAGCCAAAATCGGCTAACGTGAAAAAGTGAATTGGGATGTTTTCTTATTAGTTCTTAACAGTAAAAAATCACAGGATGCAACTTGAATTGCCAAGAAAAAATATTAATCCCCCCATTTAAATTGTGGAAAAATTTCTGATACAATATATTGGAGGTAGGTACTTTATTAGGTTGAGAAGGATTTGAAAAATGATTTTTTAAACTTTGATTATTTCAATTAATACCTAGAAACATGAACGAGTCTCACGTCCACATGCGGAGTAATTTGTGTAAAAATATTGGGCGCGTGTGCGAAGTGTCTCCCTGCTGTGCCGAAAGGAATTTTTGGATTTCAAAGTGATCATTTGTTACGTTATTACCTTCGCGTTTTTCATCTAGTACCTATCCAACCATTTTGCAATATTCTATTTCCGTATTCAACAACACCGTGTTCGAAACAATTGACAGTCAAACAGAAGAGTTTTGATGTGAAAAAACGTGTTGCTCGTTGGTTTTTACACCTGTTCGTCGGTTTGTTGTTATGCTCCAAATAATATAAAATAACTGTGGTGTTTTATGGATAATAAGAAAATTCATTGTTGTACTCGTTTTTTTAATAAAAAAATTGTGTAATAACTTTCAACTTTAACTTCATCGGTGAGTGAATGGTTTCCCATTTTTTTTTTCATTCCATTATCTTTCCACGTCCACAATTAGACACTTCCATCAAATACTATAGTTTATCGTTTACAGTCCACTATTTTCCAAATTCATCTGAAACTGTAAACACATTCGGTGTTTTATCGCAACTTCGTATCAAACAGGAACAATGAAAAATACCGGTAGAATAATTCTAACAATCTCGTATGAGGTCTATATTCTTTAGACCGCTATCTGTCCGTTCCACCCGGGGAGATGTACTATGTCAGAAAATTCATTTTGCAGAGTCAAGACTGTTCACTGTTGTACTTGAAAGTCTATCACGTCCTTCAGAATGTCGCGTTTCGTTAAATATTAAATCTTAATCATCATGTACTCCATAGTTACAATAATACACAATTAATAAATAAGTCAAATGTAAACAGGATAAATATGTACATCGGTGTGTCGAGGGATGTATGGCAGTGAAGCATGGAGAGGAAGGATGAAAGAAGACTGAATGTTCTAGAAATGAGATCCCTGAGGCGTATGTGCGATAAGACCGTGCATGGCCGTGTTTAATATGTGGATATCCGGTAAGAATGCAAGGCTGATGTAAGCGTGATGAATATGATTAAGAAAGGGACGCTTAGATGTTTTGGGCATGTAGATCTGATCAATGAAGAAAGGAGTATAAAAATAACATAACGCAAAAGTGAATGAAAGAAGAAGTTGGGGTGGACATAGCACGATCAAGTGAATCAAATACTTGTGTCGGGCCATCTCAATAATTATAATAACAGAATAGTATGTATGAGACGATGAATGCATATGAAGGAAACAAGGAGTGTGTGCCAAGACATAGAGTGTTGTGAGGCGGTCCATCTTCTCTGCCTACCTCTGCGGGGAAATGGCGTGATGATTAATAAGTGTGTCGAGGGTAAGATGCAAAAAGTGTGAATACATTATGGCCCAGTCAACATTAGTTTCTAAGTAGGCAGATGCCTGTTCTAAGAAACTAATCATGCCGTGACAAGTTGTGCAAAAAAATTTGTTAGTAATCGAAAAAATACAACAGTTATAGACTTATATAGAAAAAATAAGAAAAAAATATTTAAGAGAGAAAGAAAATAAAATAAAAAAGAAAAGAATTACTGATTAAATCATTTGTATTAATACTATCAGGATAACAGAAAGACATGAAGATTAACGGACTACCATAAAGGTAGTTTTACTATCTCTAGTTCATAGTTTGCCGACTCCAGTACTTAAAATAATTATATTACTAAGAGTTCTCACTGAATAGACAACCCCTAGAAGTGTAATCTAAACCGATTTGAAAGATAACTCATGCCACCAATTTACATGAGATTTTTTCCACTCCTAACCCTTCCCGGACAGTTATTATTTGCTTAAGAAATTATTTCGATGTTTGATCAATTTCTTTGGAATTAAGCAAAAAATTAGCTTACTTCGGGCACACAGACACGCCCACATCACACCTCTATCTGTTCGCTTCAGTGGGGGTATTCGGGTGCCAATCTGGGCGGTAAATTTCCGTTTGATTGTGATTCCTAGATTAAATGCGACGTTTTATTAGTACGGGTTATCCGGCTTCATAAAAATTAATGGGTTTTAGGATTTGGATTGTAACCTCTACGCTATTTTTAACGGGCACTTTTTCATTAGGTGTACAGCTTTTCTTTCACCGTTTTCTTACAGCCGACTTCAGCGGTAATTAGTGGTTGAAATAAATAAATCATAGACGTCATGCAATAAACTTAGACATCTGTTAACATAATCCCATAAAAACATTAGTCGATTTGTGTCTGCATCGTAAATTTTTTTTTGTGTATTACAGACTGTATATGTCCATTTACAAAACACAAAAAAGTAACAAAAGTAAATTAAGAGATATTTTTAACATGTCTCTTGAAATCTTCAAGGTTTACGTTGAAGATATCAAGAGACGTGTTATTTAGTAGTACCATACCCCGTGTCATGCTGTGCTGAGCCAACACGTCTGTTCTGCCATGTGGAATGCACAGCAGATCGTGATGTCGCCCCTGGCAGTAGTTGTTTGGCACAAAGAACTTATAACATTCCGGGAGGTATGGATTGTCAATCAAATTATTTAATATTTTGTACGCTGTTACTGCAAGGGCCCCACTCCTTCTCAACTGGAGACTTTGATAAAGCGTATAGGAAATTTTGGGTATTCGCCGTGGATTCTCATATACAAATATCTTGAAAACTTTGTTTGGATCTGTTCCAATAATTGTATTTATTTATTTTGGTATGGGGCCCATACAGCAGAGGCGTACTCTAGTTTGGACCTTACAATGCAGTTAAACATAGAAGTCATCGCTGCAGGTTTGGTAAATTGTTTGCTAGACCTTATGACAAACCCTAACGGTTTGTAGCACGATGTGGATAACTGCAATATATGGTCTGAAAACGTAAGTTTGGGATCAAAGACTACTCTTAGGTCTTTGATTAACCTTATAGATGACAATAAATCATTCCCTATTTTATAGTTAAATTTGATAGGGTTTTTCTCGATTATTCTCGAGTGAAAATGTCAGTTTACGAGCCGAATTCTCGTCATTTGCGAGAGGTGCAGCGTGACAATGCTCGACCCCATGTTGCGAAAGTGGTCAAGACATACTTGGAAATGTTGAAATGGGAAGTCCTACCCCGCCCACCGTATTTTCTGGTTGCTTCTTCTGACTATCACTTGTTTAGATCAATAATGGCACACGACCTGGCTGACCAGCACTTCCGGTCTTATGAAGAAGTAAAAATGAATCGATTCGTAGATCGCTTCAAAAGACGACCAGTTTTTTCAACGCAGGATTCGTACGCTGTCCGAAAGATGGGAAAAAGTAGTGGCCAGCGATGGATAATACTTTGAATCATTGATGTATAACCTGTTTTTTACCATAAAGCTTCAAATTTTGGAAAAAATGGAGGAAGCAAAGTTGTACACCTAATATACGAGGCCTGTTCAAAAGAAAAGGTGAATTTTGAATTTTTGCGGGCTGTGTACATTCGATTATCGATTTTTTTTTTGTTTTGTTGGTACACATATGTTTATCATATGTTAGCATTATCAGCCATTTTGGATTAGTGGTTTGTTTTTGACAGCTGGAAAGGTTAGTCACGTTTTTGTGTGTTCTTCGATTTTTTACTTTTGAAAAAAATGGATCAAAGAAAATTTAATAAATTTTGCGTTTAAATGGAATAAAGTGCTCCAACGCACTTAAAATGTTGACTGTGGCATTCGGTGAGTCTATTTTGTCTTAAAAACGTGTTTATAAGTGGTACAAGCGCTTTACAGAAGGCCGAGAAGATGTTAATGACGATGAGCGTCCTGGAGTTGTGGAAAAACAAATCGTGGATTTTATTCTTTGATCCATTTTTTTCAAAAGTAAAAATCAAAGAACACACAAAAACGTGACTTACCTTCCCAGTTCAAAAAAACAAACCACTAATCCAAAATGGCTGATAATTCTAACATACGACAAACATATGTGTACCAACATAACAAAAAGAAAAACGATAATCGAATGTACACAGCCCGCGAAAATTCAAGATTCACCTTTTCTTTTGAACAGGCCATGTACATACAGCAATTACACGTAGGGTAAAGTAGTTACTTTTCGAGGTAAAAGTATTTGCGTGAAGTAACTGTGAGACGAGAGCACTCTTGTTTTTTTCGTACAGCGCGTTTTATTCTCATATTGAGAAACCTCTGGGGGAGATTATTCATTAGAATCCAAAAAAAAACGTATTCCACTTTTCACTAACGCCAGAAAATGAAAGACATGATAACTTTTTTTATTTACGCTAAGTTGATCAAATATCCGTGCCTTTGTAGGCGCTATACCACCTTTCCATGTATCCTTAACCCTAATGTGACTGAAGAAAATTACACCTTTTTAAAATTGATTTGAAGGTTTCTTTTACAGTATATAATTTGCTGAAGTTTGCTGGACCACTTTTATGACGTAATTCATTTTGACTCAGTTCAATACTTGGGAAAGTGGATATAAATTTCACCCAGTACCATCTATTCTTGGGGTTTTAATTAAATATGATGATTAAAAATAGTATTAAGATATTTAAATAAGATAAAAGGATTAATAAATACGGACAAGCTTAAAAAATCATATAAAACTCATGAGGGTACCCGGGTACTCTTTCAGTCATCAGAAATTGTAAATTATACTTATTCGTTTTCCGCTAACATACCACCCTCCGCATATCCAACGGTTATGTTTAATTGTTCATTTTCACTATTGAGGAGAAGTCAGGAAGTTTCAGCCGGTTAGACTTACTGAAACATTACAAAAATTTATGTTGAAAACCGAAAAGGGTACCCGGGTACCCTTTCACTCACATAAAGGTTAAATAATCACGATTTTATATTTGTGGCTTCCGTGGCATTTTATTTAAAAAAACATTTTATTGAAATGAAATAAACTGTCGCCTGAAGGGCAAAAGGCCTGAAGCGCAATTTTGGAAAGTTTACACCAAAGAACTTTAACGTTTTTTTTTTTTTTTTACAAATAAATTCATAGGTCTTCAGTACCTGGTTGGATTTTTGAAAAAAGTTAACTCAACGCTCTCACTGAGTTATCTGAAGCGAAAAAAGCTTTAAAAAGTCACAAACTTGTGTCGCTTGAGTCAAGCCTTCTCCTAAAAAAAGTTGAACGCTGAATTATATCTTGCTGCATTCCATTACGATACCAATTATAATAACAGTCTTTATATCCAAGTGTAGTCATTGCATAGATAAATGAATCTGTTCACAGCAAGCGGTGTCTGTAAGCTCAAAGCCCAAAGCTGAAAGCTTAAAGCTCAAAGCTTAAAGCTTAAATCTCAAAGCTCAAAGCTTAAAACTCAAAGCAGCTCGTAGTTTAAAACTCGAATCTTAAAGCTCAAAAGTTTAAAGCTCGAATCTTAAAGCTCAATGCTCAAAGCTCGAAACTCAAAGCTTGAAGCTTGAAGCTTAAAGCTCAAAGCAGCTCGAAGCTTAAAACTCGAAGCTTGAAGCCCATAGTTCAAAGCTCAAAGCTCGAAGTTTTAAGCGCAAAGCTTAAAACTTAAAGCTAAAAGCTTACAGCTCAAAGTGAAATCTTAAAGCCAAACGCTCAAAGCTGAAAGCGCGAAGCTGAAATTAAAAGCTGAAATCATCACAGCTAAAAGCTTAACCTCTTGGCAAGTGAGTTTATGCTAACCAAACAGTCTATATGGGGAGTGAGAAATTTTATTTTCGGTTTTTTGGTGTGTGGACTAAATTTTCAAAAACCTCCTGATTTATTCATATACGGTGAGTCCCGTCTGGACGGCCAAAAATATATTGGGTTTATTCAAAAGCACTTAAATAAACAGAATAAAACATAAACACTTTCTTTCTTTGAGTGGTATTGCAAAGCATGCCGGGTACTCGCTAGTAACTTAATAAAAATAGGTAAATTTTAGAATCACTTATTCTATAGAATGCCTAGATCACGATTACTAATTCTAATTCATTAAATTAAATTAAATTGTCTGAACGTAAAATTATGTGCGATTTAACGTGCTTGTTCAAAATTATTAATTCAATGTTTTACACCCCTGTATTGCTATATTCAATTGCAATTCATGTTTCTGGCAGGACAGTTACAGGACAGTACCTACCATATTATTGTGACAATCTACTTCAACCTCACAATTGTACACGCCTGTGCGGCGAATTCAACATCTGGGAAAAAAACAAACAGCCTCCATAGTGGAAAATACATTTATTTTTATAAAATAATATATTTGGGGCACGTGGTAGATACTCTAAGTATCGCCACAATCTTCCTCTTCCCAATCTCCTTCCCCTCCCCACTGCCTTCAACCTCACAACATACCTTATTTGGGAATGCCACAGTCTCACTGGCTCTAGACGGTTGGGAGCAGTTAAGACTCTTGTGCGGTATTCACGTAAAAAAAAGAGGTAATTTATTTGATGAAACTATCTAATTCTGGATGTGCCTGTCATTTAATACTATTTTTTCTTTATTGCACAATATTTTTGCACTGTTAATGAATATATATTTATTTAATATTTGTGTAAAAGCCTTTAAAGGGCGTGAATAAATAAGCACTGTGCCTGTGTTAAAAAAATTCTTGCTTGATTTTAATTAATGGAACATGCTTTCATTCACGCGAGTCATTTTGGTAAATGTGTTCCTCTTACCATGGAAACGAGTTTCATAAAGTCAAATTTATACATCGTGTGTCTCTACAATAGCTTTCGTATGGCTCGGTTACACGGGAAGGTGTTTACCCTAAATTGAAAAATAACAAAAATTTGAAAGATCTGATGAATATTGAAATTTACATTTTTACAAATTATAATTTATTTATTTATTAACTTTTTGTTTCTTACATTATTTTTTTGCATTAACTACCTTACTGGGTCATTAGAACCTGTTCTGAGGTAAGTGACAGTGAGTACAAGTAGAATAATTTAAAAAATATATGATATTTGTTACGCAATGTTCTAGTTTGTCATGGTGATTAGATTTTTTTTTTGATTTTATGGATTCTTTCGTAATCCCCTACTAACTAAGCTTATACAAATACCCCTCATAATGTCTGTCTAACTAGTACTGCGGCTCATTAGGCCTTATTACTATCACCATCTGATGGTTTTATTTAATTGACTGAGTTTAATTTTACATTTTTGTTTTCTTAGGAAAAGATCTTAACTGGATTAAAAGCCCTAAGCAAGGAAAAGATAAAAAGAAATACAAAAGTTCTGAACTTGTTACTGATGGAAGAATTTTGATTGACTGATGTTAAATATTTCATGTTTTTTCTACCTGGAGCTTTGTCATGGTGAAGAATTTCAAGTGCTATTAATAATTATTAATTAATCCATCCTTAGAAATCGTAGCTGCTAAAACATTGCGCTAGGATTATTATCATTTTGAGGGAGAGGCGCGATTTTTTGCTTTTTTTATAGTGTATACCGCACATGAGTACCAACTGCTCCCAACCGTCTAGAGCCAGTGAGACTATGGCATCCCTAATTGAAGTGTGTTGTGAGGTTGAAGGTAGTGAGGAGGTGAAGGTGAAGAGGAAGGTTAGGAAATACCTGTTTTTTTAAATTATATATTTTTTTATAGTGAATACCGCACAAAAGTCCCCACTGCTCACATCAGTCTGGAGCCAGTGAGACTATGGCATTCCCAATTGGGGTGCGTTGCGAGGTTGAAGGTAGCGTGGGGAGGGGAAGGAGATGGGGAAGAGGAAGGTTGGTAAGTACCTGTCTATTCAGATCTGGTCACCAAACACGGCGAAACCCATTTTTAAACAACGTTTCGATTCTAAATGTTGGTCTTTCACCAGGGCGATACCATGAGTATCCATCACTCTGAAACGTGCTGAAAATATACTTTATATTATTTTATAAGAATTTAAATGTGTTATGACACATGTTCATTAAATAAAAGTTATTTGCGCAGGCCGGGTTTGAACCCGCGATCTTAGGATTCGTAGTCGAGCGTCTTACCACTCGACCGTGGAGGGCGTCAGGATTAGATAAGCTTAGATTTTGAATTTTAGATTTCACAAAAATTTGGTCGCTAGTGTGGAGAGCCATTAGCTAAGAATTTCCTTTAATTTTGATTGATGAAAACAGTTGAAAATGAAGCACTGAACAAAATACCAGATTATTATACTGGCTGTGTTTAGGTCAAAGGCCTAGTTGTTTGAACCAGTCACATCTTACACTGTCGCAAAACGAAGATTAGCGCCATTGTGATTTTTTTTCTTTTACCACTTCAAATAATCACTCCCGTCAACCACCGATTCTCGGCCTGTTTCAGCATTTGATCAGGTGTCAAGCGTAACAACATGACCGTTATGTTATCACTAAGACATAAATTTAGGCCTTTTACCCAAACACAGTCGATATAATAACCTTCGACTTAAACCTACCCTCTTTTCTCTTTAACGGAGTATAAATGTTTACTTTTTTGACCTACCCTAACTTAATGAGTTCAATGACCTTCAAACTAGTAAGACAGATTAGTCAAATGAGGTCAAAATAAAGAACCTAATAGCTTCGTTGTAACCTCTCTCTTTCTCGCATACAACGCATGTAACAGAAAGAGAGAAAACAGGGCCATTACAGAGTTTTTTTATGTGAATACAAAACAATAGTCCCAACTGCCCAAAGCCAGTAGGACTAAGGCATTCCTAGTCGGGGTGTTTTGTGAGGCTGAAACGGGTGGTGGGAAGGGGAAGTAGATGCAGAAGAGGAAGCTTAGCAATTACCTATCAAAAATGGGAATGTCATAGATCGACTGGCCCCGGACAGTTGGAACTCGTGTGCGGCAATCATACAAAATTATGTAACAAAACAATGTATTAGAAACCTATATTATTTAAATATTTACAAAGCTTAATTCTCAAGATGTATTTAAACACGTAGTTTTGTATTACTATATATCTCATAGCTGAATAATGATACAAGTATTTTTTTACGTTCCTTGCCGTAGACTCGGAAACAATGAAATGCTGTTCCCTCAATCATTGCTCTACTAATTATGGGTATCATTCTCCACTGTCCAGAATGTCGAGACTTGTTACCTCAAACATTGGTCTTGAAAATTTTGGTGGCAGTCTAAATGATTTTTGTCATTCTTTGCGACTCTACCAAACCTTATTCAGGCTCTGACTTGAATGTTCTTTCCAATGTATATTTTGGTCATTGCTTCATTAAAATATTATGTATGTGCTGTTCTTTCTCTGCGACTCTTTTTCCCATTTCGTGTTGTGTATATTTTGCAATTGGACAATAATCCGTTTATATAAAAATAAATAAATAAAAAATCTGGTATAAAAAGTTATACTGGTGATACACCCATTTTATACCTCGTCCTGTACGTGTTTTGTACCTGAACACCTTCATAGAATATAGCGCGATGGTGATTATGATACTTGATTTATTTTTTTTGGATTATAATTGAATGTGATGTCTTACAAAATATTTAATCATTGGGTATTGATGAAAGTTTTCTGTGCCACTGTTAAAAGCTTTGGAGAAAAAAATACAAGGACCATGGCAAATTTCCTCGGGCAATCTTGTCTCTCCGAAATTCCCTCCTACCTTGAGTTTAGTCTGCGAAAGTTTTAATTAAAGCGAAAGAACTCTGATTAAAAAATAATTCTCAGTAAGGAAGAATCCTTATTAACTTTCTTTCAATTTTCTTCTCACCGACGAGCCAGAAAACTGAGTTAGTAATGCCCGTGATATAGAATAAAAAATTGGTGCTTGTGGCATCAAATACGACCCTGCAGACATGTAGCCGAGTGCAAACTCACCCAAGCTTTCATATTTTTAATGCGCTGGCAATGTTAACCCGTTTGGCCACATCGCCTGCGCACACAGAGCACGTAATTAATACTCGGTTCACGGCACCCGTCAAATTGACGGATTTCCGATTTGTTTTGAAAAATTTATTCAACTGACAGCATTTTTTTTACGACTTCTTTTAATTGAAAAAGTAAATATATTAACCGTATTTTTATTTTCGGAATCTTCTTATTTTTTTAAATATATTCGCCATATACCTTTCTCTACGAACATCCGTCAAATTGAAATAACGCTTTTGAATTTGTGAAATTATTACTTCTAAAACAAAATAACTGAAGAGTACGTACGAGACGATGTATGAATGTGAACGAAACAAGGAGTGTGTGCCAAGACAGATTTGTATGGCGGTTCGTCTTCTCTGCATACCCCTGCGGGGAAACGGCGTGATGGTTAGTTAGTTAACAATTTGTGTGAAGCAATGAAGAAAGAATGTCATCGGTGTGAAGGATATTTTGTTTCAAACCCAAATTACAAATAAGCGTTCGTTGGGTAACACATTCGGCGCATTATGATTTATGGGGCAATAAAAAGGTCTCTTCGAGGGTGGAAGTCTGGCGAAGTTGACCATACGACTGCATTAGATAAATTAAATAAATCTATCTTCGAGTCTAATTGTGTAATTTCATCAAATAAAACATTTATTTAAACAGTATTTGTGTTTATCCTTCAATTTGACGAGTGCCTGTAGAAATAGGTGTATTAAAAATGGCCGTTAACTTAATGTTAATTAACGAATTTAAAATAAAACAAATTCATTATCGTTCATTCGTGTTCTATTAAATTGTGAAAAAACACAATAACCATATACAATACAGGTGGGTGAAGTCAATATGTTAGAAAGTATTCGATCAGATAAATAATTAAGAATTAACGCTGACGATCGGTGCAAATTCGATGTCTCTGTTCGCCGACTCTCGAGCGGCCAGTGAGTCAAAAACGGCCAAAGACAAAAAGGTTGAATGCGAAAAACGAATGTTCACCGTAAGGCGCATAGGGTCGAGTTTCTTGTAGCAGGCCTAGAAGGGTGTTCTGCCCGAGGTTTTCATTTCAATTCATTCTGATGGACATATTACTATAAACTAAAATGTTTCCTCAAGTAATATCTCGGTAAAATAACTAATTCATCGCATATAAAAATAAAAGTTGGTCTTTATCGAAATTTGAGATCGTCCTTGCTGAAATCGATTTGGAAATTTTATAAATCCAATTTCGGTAAGAATGTGAATGGCAATGGTCAGTTTTTATTAATTTAAAGTATCACTTACTTATAACGTGTGACAATGTCAAATGTGACGATGCCTAGTGTTTATTTGTTTTTGTATTTATATTTAGATGTATGCAAATTATTTTTTCAGATATCACAGTAAGAAAAAAAAAAATACGTTTCATAATAGTAGAACGAAGAACATAAAGTTACTTGTGACAATGTCAAGTGTGACGATGTCAAGTGTGACGACGTCAAGTGTGACGATTTCAAATGTGACGATGTCAAGTGGGGCGATGTTAAATGTGACGACGTCAGATGCGACGATGTCAAATGTGACGATTTCAAATGTGACGATGTGAAGTGTGACGACTTCAAGTGTGACGAGGTCAAGTATGACGGTGTCAATTGTGACGATGTCAAATGTGACGATTTCAAATGTGACGATGTGAAGTGTGACGACTTCAAGTATGACGGTGTCAATTGTGACGATGTCAAATGTGACGATTTCAAATGTGACGATGTGAAGTGTGACGACTTCAAGTGTGACGAGGTCAAGTATGACGGTGTCAAGAGTGACGATGTCAAATGCGACGATTTCAAATGTGACGATTCAAATGTGACGATTTCAAATGTGACGATGTGAAGTGTGACGACTTCAAGTGTGACGAGGTCAAGTATGACGGTGTAAATTGTGACGATGTCAAATGCGACGATTTCAAATGTGACGATGTGAAGTGTGACGACTTCAAGTGTGACGAGGTCAAGTATGACGGTGTCAAGTGAGACGATGTCAAATGTGACGATTTCAAATGTGACGATATCAAATATGACGATGTCAAGTATGACGATGTTAAATGCGACGACGTCAAATGCGATGATATCAAATGTGACGATGTTAATTGTGACGACTTCAAGTGTTACGACGTCAAATGTGACGATTTCAAATGTGACGATGTCAAGTGTGACGATGTTAAATGTGACGATTTCAAATGCGATGATGTCAAATGTGACGATTTCAAATGTATGACGGTGTCAAGTGTGACGATGTCAAATGCGACGATTTCAAATGTGACAATTTCAAATGTGACGACATCAAATATGACGATGTCAAGTATGACGATGTTAAATGCGACGACGTCAAATGCGACGATTTCAAATGTGACGATGTTAATTGTGACGACTTCAAGTGTTACGACGTCAAGTGTGACGACGTCAAGTGTTACGATGTCAAATCTGACGACTTCAAATGTGACGATTTCAAATGTGACGATTTCAAATGTGACGATAGTCAAATTGTGACGATGTCAAATGACGATTTCAAATGTGACGATGTCAAGTATGACGATGTTAAATGCGACGACGTCAAATGCGATGATGTCAAATGTGACGATTTCAAATGTGACGATATCAAATATGACGATGTCAAGTATGACGATGTTAAATGCGACGACGTCAAATGCGATGATATCAAATGTGACGATGTTAATTGTGACGACTTCAAGTGTTACGACGTCAAGTGTGACGACGTCAAGTGTTACGATTTTAAATCTGACGACTTCAAATGTGACGATGTCAAGTATGACGATGTTAAATGTGAAGACGTCAAGTGTGACGATGTCAAATGTGACGATTTCAAATGTGACGATGTCAAGTATGACGACGTTAAATGTGACGACGTCAAATGCGATGATGTCAAATGTGACGATTTCAAATGTGACGAAAGTTTCAAGCAGCCTTTATCTATGTTTACGTTTTTATTGCGTCGAATAAAATTATTTTGTGTTGTGAATAGTCAATGATCACCGTTTGGCACTTTTTTTTTAAACCACACAAGCTGTAAGCGTAATGTCGTACGACGTAGGTACCATGATAATAATAATATTGGATAATTTGTATAGCGCCATTTATTTATACCTGCGTAAATTGTCTTCCGTACTAATGAACCAACCCATAACATTTTGATGCACACATAACTTAAAAGTTGGGCAAAACTTTTGATGGACAAAAAAAATTCTCGTCAAAATTGAAATAAGTCTCTTGAAAACGTTATACCAAAATATTCAAAAGGCGGATTATGCGACTAAAATTTTATGAAAGAAAAATGTTTCAAGAAACAAAAGTTACTTTACTTTTAAGACGGAAAAAATTGATTGAGAATTATTAGACAATTATAAGAAACGGTATTCAATGTAATTCTAAAGGAGGTACAAATTAGTTAAATATAATTTTTTTGATAAAGCTCGTTTCTAAATGATTTTGATCAATATTTTCCAATTGAGTGCTATTATATTCAATGATAGCAACTCCTAAACCTTTGAGATACAAATTAATTTTGTATCAAAATACATATTATATTTCAAAAACATCAAGGTTATTTATGAAATTCATACTGTCTTTGATAAATCTTGAAAGTATGATAAATTTTTATTGATCGAACCTTATTTATTAATCTAACCTAACCTTTGAATCAAAATTATCATGCTATATGTGGCCTTCCTACCATATTTCCCTTCTCCTTACCCTTCCCCAATATTCCACATGAGCCAGAATGGAGATTTCAAAGTTCCGCTGGCTTCAGAGAAATGGTAACTCTTTCGTGGAATCACATCAATTTATATATATATAAATATATATGATATATATACTATTTAAATATATATTTTATATCTACCCATCACGCCGTTTCCCCGCAGGCAGAGGGGAAGGACTACCATATAACTCTGTCTTGGCACACACTCCTTGCTTCATTCACATTCATACATCGTCTCATACATACTCTTCTGTTATTCTGACTCTTCACATGACCCGATTCAAAGTATTTGATTTACTTGATCGTGTCATGTCTTCCTCGGGCGTCCTCGACTTCTTCTTCCATTCACTTTCGCATCATACATTCTTTTCACACTCCTCTCTTCGTTCATTCGCTTTACATGCCTAAACCATCTAAGCGTCCCTTTCTTGATTCTATTCATAACGCTCACATCAGCCTTGCATTCTTTCCGGATATCTGCATTTTTATTACGGTCATACACAGTTTTACCGCACATACGTCTCAATTTGCGTCACATTTTACACTGACGCAAATCGAAGACTTAGCGTATCTACAACTATGTAAAGAATAATTAATAAAATTTACGGAATATCCAAAAATCTGATGATTTTGACGTTTTTAAAAGTTCTTAAAGTAAATAAGCAGAAGGGTGTTATAAAAATAAACAACGCAATATTCTATCTGACAGGGGCGTCCCTGAGTTTTCAAATTTCCCAAAACGTTTCATTCCAGGCACGCCCCTGCCTCCTGATTGTTGGCCAGGTAGACAAGTAGATACATTCTTTCGCACTCTGATCAGATCAAACACCTGAAAAGAATGCATCTTAACGATGAAAATAGGTATTTTCGTAGAAAGCACAAATCACTTTGTGGTTTGACATATTTAATGAAATGAAAAAATAATAACTTTTGTACAAGACCACAGATTTTATTTTTGATTTTTATGATCGACCGGTTTCGCTTAGTCTAAGCATCTTCAGGGTACAAAATTAAACTAAACAAAAAATACAACGTAGTGTGTGGTTATACATACTCGTACATACAGAGGGAGAACACGATATAAAATAAAATAAGAGAACAGTAAGAAAATAAAAGAATAACATTTAAAATTACAACAAAGAAACAGAGACGTTTTGCCTCTTTCGTTTCATATTATCTGTCTCTTTCTCTAAAAATAAATAATTATTCTAATAGTAAAACAAGTAGATTCTATTTTTGTCTATTTTTATCCTGGCCATTCAGAATTGAAACGTTGCTTGAAATGGCTTTAGCCGTGTTTGTTGAACAGATCTGAAAAGGCAGGTGTTTCTCTTCCTACCTTCCCCTTCCCCATCTCCTTACCCTTCCTACTACCCTCAGCCTCACAATATACCCTTATCGGGGATGCCATAGTCTCACTGGCTCTAGACTCTCACAGGTAGCACAGTCCGAAACTTCTCACAGTTCGCAACATTGTAAATAATGAAATATTTTAATATAAATATAAATCTATAATTTCGTATTTAAATCATAGTGGAGTTTTTAAACGTTTTACGGTATTTTTTGTCTATGTTTTTACATATTTTACGAAATGATATTTCACAAAAATTACGCTACATAAGTTATCCAAGAGGCCGCGGGCTCAATTTTATAACACATTTAATTCATATAAAATAATATATTATGACGCCTATTTACGTGTATTATAATATGTATTTACATGGCCAGCAACGGGGCGCACCTAACAGCCTAGCAGAGGAAGGTGTTTCTAGCGGGAAAGGATGAATTTTCCCGCTGACACTTCGGTCTTCGGTTTACCCTTCGTGACGGAAAACACCTCTTGTTTTGTGACTTGCCTTAAATGGTTTTAGTCGTATTTGGTGACCAGATCTGAATCGCCAGGTACTTCCCAACCTTCCTCTTACCCATCTCCTTCCCTTCCCACTACCTTCAACCTTACAACATACCCCAATTGGGGATGTCATATTCTCATTGGCTCTAGACGGTTAGGAGCAGTTGGGACTTTTGTGCTGTATTCACTATTTTACTTATTTCGTATTAAATGTAGGAAATTTTTGACTTTCTTACAGTAATTTTACCTAATGTTTTTACTTATATTCTAGTCGTGTTAAGCGCCTTTGAAGTGACATTTCACAAAAATTGCGTGGTATAAGTTATACAAGTATTATAAAGTCCAAATTCTCACGCTAAAAGATGGGTAGAAAACGAACTAATATTAACATAAAACAGATAGTTGCAAGTTTAATATACGTTTAGTATACGACATTATGTAAAATACCCTCTTGAGTTTCTCCATCGTCGAAAATATCGACAGTAAGTATAATAGTTTCGGAGCCTGTTTTCAGAAGTTTTTAATCATATACGTATTTGCGGAAAACATCGGAGGTTGTACGGGGTTATAGGCGTATGTGTAAGTCTGTGGAAGGCTTTGGAAGGCTGCGGAAGGCTGTGGAAGGCTGCGGAAGGCTGTGAGGGGTGATACGTGATGTGAAAATGACATCCGTAATACGCGCGGCGCCTAAGATGACACATAAAGTGTCTCTTGCCATAATAAAAACGTGAAAAATTTCCTGAAATCTTTCAGCGGAGATTGAAACAAACCATTCTGGTAAAGAAAACACTATTTTTCAGGTGTTTTCAGCTGGGATGAATCAGAAAGGAACGTAAGAGTACCTAGTATTGTAGAATTTGACTGAAATCCATGAAAAAAAATAGAAAATTCAAATCACGTATTGCTTTTGACATTTACAATTTACAGGGACAAACGACCTATGTGTCAGAGCAGTAAATTCCTTAGCTCGGGATCAGGAACCCTTGACAATTCTCGGCGTGGAGGTTGTATTTGAGGTAAATGTTTTTTTTCACATCTTAATTCATTAAAATAATACATACTTCTTTGTATATTTTCACAACTCATAAACAATGAATTGCTGTTCCTCAATCATCACTCTACTAATAATATGAATATAATCATTAATGTCGAGACTTGCTAACTCAAGCCATGGTCTTGAATTTTTTGGTACCAGTCTAAATGATTTTTATCATTCTTTACGACTCTACCTAAACCTTATTCAGGCTTTGACTTGAATGTTCTTTCTAATGTATATTTTGTCTTATTTTTGTCATTGCTTCATTTAATATGATATGTGTGGTTTTGTTTCTATGTTACTCTTTTTTCCTATTTCGTGTTATGTGTTTTTTTGTAATTTGACAACAGTCCGTTAGTTTACAAATAAATAAATAAAGAAAACGTCGCTTGAAACTTACTTAACTTATTATATTTTTAAAATTGTATTTATCAACTCAGACACGGTTATCGCAGATATATTTTTTTAACAACATTTTTTAAATTTTAGAATATTCGATTACAAAATGTAACATGTCGGCTGTGTTAGTGATAGTATAACGCTCATGCTGCCATACTTAACATCTGATCGTAATTTGATCAAATGCTCAAACGGGCTGAGAGTCGGTGGTTAATAGGGGGTGATTATTTGAAGTGATAAGGGTGAAAAATTCATAATGGCGCTAATTGAATGCTTGTAACAAATGTGGAATAGCCAATAACGTTACATATATATATATAGACACGTTGTAGCCTTCTCAAAGTGGCATGAAATAATCACGCTAGTTGGTGTGATCGGTGTTTAAGCCGATTAGGTACTAAACGGTCACGCGTCGCTTGAGATCGTTTCAAGCAAGTATGGAACGCGGTCCGGACTTCGTATACACATATATTCTATGAATGTCTATCTTTGTCATACACGACCGATATTTGAATGATGAATTTACTGGTAACGTGTGTGTTTTGCTTGCCACATTTTGTGTTAATATTCTAAGGCTATAAAGTGTCTATATATGTAACGTCATTGGGAATAACGCTATTCACCTGAACACAGTCAATACTAACATTAAAGTTACTTAAGCAGTGTCAGTGACTAGATATTAATAAGATTATATTTTCGTAGAAAGCAATCACTTTGTGGTTTGACACACTTAATGACGATGAAAAAACAACTTTGCATAAGACCACAGATTTTATTTTATTTTTTTTTATGACGGATCGGTTTCGCTTAGCCTAAGCATCATCAGGGTACAAAATTAAACTCAAAAAAAAAATATATTATATACTCCCAAATTTTATATACTCCCACATACAGAGGGATATCACAATTTAAAATAAAATTAAAAAGAGAACAGTAACAGATGTTCAAATAACCATGGTTTTTCAGAATTCGCCAAACATCTCATTGAAAAAGATCACACCTTCAATAAAAGCACCGATGCCTTAGAGTATATAGAGTGGTATCTATCCAAGGCAGTAAAGTCAGTTTTGATCATTTTTGCCAGAATCGGCGGACCTGGGCGTGGCTAAGACTAAGGCTAGGGTATTTATACATCCATTCATATCACATATCGATATAATGTTTTTGTTTATTCGTATAACCACTTTTTCGCAGTATTGTTATCAACCAAAATATGGCATATAATCTAAAAAACCGTTTAGTTGTGAAAAGTTTAGTGGCAAAATAAAAAATGTGGGCGGAGTCCCGCGGTGACCCAGGAGCCCAAGATCATCGCGACAGTATATAGAAGCGGTGTATTATATTTGCTGTCTCTTTCTCTCTCATGGTGTACGACGTGAAAACCCGGATAAAGTGATTTATCGCAAGTTTGTATAGGTTGGGTAAAAATAATTAGCTCTCTCTCCATACATTGTTACTCCAGGACCGATGCCTATATTCTTCACGAAAATGGTCGTGGCAACAGATTAAATAATTTACAAGCACTAAAAATTTAAATAAAGAAAGCCATTAAAATTAACAGTCTTATTCTTAATAAGCAATTAAATTTGTCCAATAGTTCAATATTAGGTATATTTCTTGTAAATAGCATACTCCAAATTTGGGACGCCATATTCTCTCTGGTTACGATAATTTCGAGCTTTTATGTGATTAGTATTAACATCAACAAAAAAAATGTTTAAAGGAAGTGTTTATAAAACGTCGACAGCATTTTCATCTACAGAGCTTTACTCTACGAAAAGTAAAAGAAAAATATGTTTTTTTTCCCTTATCTTCATCCTCTCAGCCACTACATACTTTATCCTAATTGAACCTAACAGCCTCTACCACGGTAGGTCGTGACCTCCTTCGGGATATAAAGTTACAGCGGCTAAGGTCACACTTGATCCGGGTCAAACCGAGGTCAACCTGTACCGTGTTGTGTCGAATACCAAGAGACTTTTTCTTAATCCCACCAAAGACGGAAAAACATGGTGTCACTTGAATCAGTTAAGCCCAATTTCTTCTGAGACTCGAATTATTTTTGCGCCAGTGGAACTATGGGATCCCCGATTGGGGTGTATTACCGTTTACTGCTTTTTGCCCATAAACTCCTGAACGGTGTATTATTAATACCTGACATCCTGGCGGAAATTGGATTTTGTGTCCCTGATAATATCACGCGAGGCCGCCAACACAGGCTTCTGTTTCTTCCCAGGTGCGGAACTAACTTACCAATGGTGATGCCCCTGGGAAGACTAACTAAGTTAATTAACTGCCTCGCAGGAAATTTGGATATTTTTCACATGAGCTAACAAGTTTAAGCAAGAACTAGCTAATAAGTTCTAACCTTGTAGTAACAATATATGGAGGGATAGCTAATTTGTTTTACCCAACCCATCCGAAATTGTAATAAATCACTTTTTCCGAGTTTTTACATCGTACACCATGAGAGAGAAAGAGAAAAACAAATGTCTTGGACCGCTTCTATATACTGTCGCAATGATCTTAAGCTGGCTATCTTCGCTGGTTAACGGCGGGACTCCGCCCACATTTTTTATTTTGCCACTAAACTTGACACAACTAAACGGTTTTTTAGGTAAGATGCTATATTTGTGTTGATAAAAATACTGTGAAAAAGTGGCTATACGAATACACAAAAACATTATGTCGATATGTGATATGAATGGATGTATAAATACCGTAGCCTTAGTCTTAGCCACGCCCATTTACGCCGAGTCATGTTAAAATCATCAAAAACAAGTCCAAAACTGACTTCACTCCTTGGCTTGGGCTACCTCTAGTATACTCTAAGTTTATACCCTAGACGCAGTGCAAATCTTAACCCCTGAACGACGGGAAGGACTCATTCCCAAGAATTCACAATTTGACTATGCTGCCTTGGACACTAATGTTAATAAGTTTAACACATAAGGTTCTAACTATATTATGTAATTCTTGAAAACATTTTTTTTTGTATTCAAACGTCTTTTTACCTTAATCTTTGTGTAATTATGATTACCATTTTTTGTGTTTTTGCAATGTTTTGCTGTAAAACTGTTGCAAAACCGCAAATGTAAAATAAATAAATAAATATTGAGAGGCTGAATAGAGTGAAGAAATAGATGGAAAAGGGAAAGTTGAGATATTCAGATATGGTAACCAAACACGGCTTAAGACATTTCAAGCAAGGCCTCTATTCTAAAGGGTGGTATTTCTCCAGGGCGGTACTAAGAGTATCTACCGCTTCTCTTGTGAGGTATTCACCATAAAAAACTAAACTAATAGTTGGACCTATTACTTAATATTATTTATTTCCTTTCTTTTACAATATTTTTGAACATTATATTAGTTATTTTTGTATCTGCTATTCAATACCCTTTTTTTTTTTTTTTGTATTTTACATAATTCTTGCACTAATATTTACATTTACTGTTTTGAAAAAAATAAAAAATATATTAAAATGTATGTAAAAGCCTAAAACGGGCGTAAATAAATAAATAAATAAATAAATAAATAAATAAATAAATAAATAAATAAATAAATAAATAAATAAATAAATAAATAAATAAATAAATAAATAAATAAATAAATAAATAAATAAATAAATAAATAAATAAATAAATAAATAAATAAATAAATAAATAAATAAATAAATAAATAAATAAATAAATAATTAAAAAAATAACATTTAAAAAATTGATTAAATCACGTTTTTTCCGGGATATTCCTTTCTGTCAAGGCACAGTAGACTTCTCTGGATTGATTAGCATTGTGACAATACTCAGTGCGGGTCCTATCTTTGCGAATGGAAAAAAATGTTAGTTAGGGGGTGTGATTTATGAGGGGTCTGGACCCTCTTTGTTTTGCCGAGGAATGTTCAATTTCGTTTCCCATGACGCCAACATGTCCAGGAAATCAAATTAATGATAGTTTTTCCGAAGCTTTCTACACGGGCAATCAGAACTCGAATAAAGCAAGCAAATACGACCTCCGTGGTCCAGCGATTGACATCTTCGACTACGAATGCAAAGGTCCCGTTTTCAAATCCCAGCGTTGATCAGATAACAAATTTTATGTAATCAAAATGAGTTATTTCCTCAGAGCAATAAAACAGCCTGCATGGTCGAGTGGTAAGACGCTCGACTGCGAATCCAGAGGTCGCGGGTTCGAACCCGGCGTGCGCAAATAAATTCTATTTAATCAATATGAGTCATAACACATTTGATTCATATAAAATAAAATTTCTAATTTAATTCAATGATTTAATAAAACAAATTTTGACTTTCATTACTTTTTAAAATAAAAATTATTCCAGTATACTTTTGCGGCACGAAGTTTTGGAAATCATTCCCAAGTATATTTATCACCCTGGTAGATAAAGTACCGCCATTCAGACCGCCAATTGAAACGTTCTTGAAATGGCTTTAGCCGTGTTTGGTGACCAGATCTGAATAACCAGGTACTTCCCAACCTTCGTCTCCCTCATCCCTTTCCCCTCCCTACTACCTTCAGCCTCACAACATACCCCTTATGGAGGATGCCATAGTCTCACTGGCTCTAGACGGTTGGGAGCAGTTGAGAATCTTGTGTGGTATTCACGTAAAATAATATATATATATACCAGGAAGGATAGCTTTGCGAAAAAGTGTAGTCAGTATTATTTATTTTTCCTGATTCGGGCGTAGCTAGGGTTTTTATAGACACACCTTTTTCTATCCATTCATAGCACATGTCGACATAATGTAGAGTTTATTCGTACAACCACTTTTTCACAGTATTGTTATCAACAAAAATATAGGATATAACCTCAAAAACCGTTAGGTTATGTCGCATAACAAAATGTAGTGGGCGGAGTGGCCGGAGACGCGGGAGACGATAAACATGCTTACATACCCTAAAAGTGGTGCGATATTATGTGACAACTGTCTTGTCTCTTTCTCTCTCACGGTTTACGATGCAAAAACCCGGAGAAAGTGATTTATTATTTCTAATTTTGGAACTGTTAATTCATGGTGGAATTCCATTTTAATATTCCATTAGACTAGTCTGAAGATGGCCGTTACAGGCTGAAACCGGTCCAGTCAAAAAATAAAAAAGTGGAATAAAGTTAAAAATTTGTTTTTATTTAATCACTAAAGTGATTTATCGTAAATTTGTGTAGGTTGGGTAAAAATATGTTGCTCTCTCTCCATATATATTCTTACTGCAAGGTTATTTCAAATTTAATCGAAATGAAATAATGAATAATGATATTTACAGTTCGTGTTTATTTTTGGGGATGCTGTGTGCAGGGTCTTTTGAAGAAAGGAAGGAGTGAACCTGGGTCTTGAAGAGGTCCATGTTGAAGGAGGGAGAAAACACAGAGGCTATAAAATCGTTCCATATCCGAGCTGTTGAACATAAGAACGAGTCGTAAAAGCGACCCGTTCTCAGGTATTACATTGCAACTGTGTACAAATGTTGGGTGCGCGTTTGGCGACTTTCCCGACTATGCACCGGTGCCGAAGGGATCAATAACGTAAGTGCCTCGGAGCATTTTCCATTGAAATACCGTTGGAACAAGACAGCATTCCCACCTGACGTTTGTGCTTCAAAGATTACAATTCTTTTGATAAGATAGGAGAATCTATCAAACGGAATGCCCATTTCTGCACAGAGTTAAGGGTTTTTTCTAGGTATTAGGGACTCCAGAGCAGATGGCTGCCAAATTTAACAATGGGGTGCACTTGCGATTTGTACAAGATCAGCAGTTGTGTACTATTGAAGTATCTGCGTCCCCTGTACAGAACGCCTAACTTGTGAGAGGCTAACTCTACTCTAGCTTCGATTGAACCCATGTGTCTCAGCTGGTCACTTAAGGTTACACTAAGCATGTCTCCTTTAATTATTGAAGGAGACTAAATTATCATTGTGATCCCTTTTAGTCGTAATCAGACATGATTGGGTCTTTGAAACATTAAATTCTGTAAATGGAGTAAGGAGTGTGTGCGAGGCAAAGCTTTGTGTTGGTATCTTCTCTGCCAAGCCCTGTTTAATATCAACAACCCTAGAAGAATGTGAGAATAGTAATAAAAGACAGATTAAGAAAAATAAAGAGAAATGCCTTACAGTTTAAAAAAATACTCTACAACCATTTTAATAATGCTTTTTATAGCCAACGTAAAACTTTTAATAGTCAATACTGCATATTTACACGCATTTTCCAGTAGTTAACATTGTTAGCATCTTGTAATTCAGATAATAACTTTTAAAACTATAAACCGCTTGCTGAAAAAACATCAACACGCACCAAATACGTTAACGGATAAACCTTAATATAAAACCGTATTCTATTGAAGTATTCTTTCGTTAAATATTGGTTTTGGCAAGAGCATGCGGCACCGCGTACATATCTCTCCTCAATCCATCTGAGTTGTTATTCTTTGAAACTATCCACGGGTCATTGAATTCAGCGTAAACAGTTAGCCTGCGGACATCTGGATACTTGTAAAATAACCAGAAGATGAGATATAGGAAAGTCTAGGATGTTGAATTTTATAAAAACGGAGAATCGTTAAGTTTAAAATAATATTCGTTTAAATGTCAGGGTTCAAAGACAGGATTGTTCCTTTTAACGACCTTCTACACTGGCAATCAAATTCTTGTTGAAATATTACAAAATCTGAAACTGAAGATTTAAGCTATAAATATAACATATTGGCAAAACAACCCGAAATGTCAATATTAGAATCAAAGAACAGCTAAGATGTTTAACCCTTATGTGACTGAAGAAAACTACACCTTTTTAAAATTAATATGAAGGTTTCTTTTACAGCATATCATTTGCTGAAGTTTGCTGGACAACTTTTATGACGTAATACATTTCGACTCAGTTCAAGACTTGTGGGCAAGTGGATAAAAATTTCTCCCAGTATCATCTTTCTTGGGGTTTTTAATTCAGTAGGTGATTAAAAATAGTATTAAGGATACAAATAACGTACTTTGAACACAACAGTACATCAAATTTATCATTTAAATAAGATAAAATGATTAATAAATACGGACAAGCTTCAAATTCCATATAAAACACTTAAGGGTACCCGAGTACCCTTTCAGTCATAAGAAGGTGTAAGTTTTACTTAAGCGTTTTCGCTTACCACCCTCCACATATCCATCGGTTATGTTTAATTGTTCATTTTCACTATTGTGGAAAAGACAGGAAGTTTCAGCCGGTTAGACTTACTGGAACATTAAACAAACTAGGTTGAAAACCGAAAAGGGTACCCGGGTACCCTGTCAGTCACATAAAGGTTAAATAATCACGGTTTTTCTGAATTCGCCAATTGTCTTATTGATAAAGATCATACCTTCAATAAAAGCGCCGGCGTCATATTCTTCATAAAAATGACCATGGCAACAGATTAAATAATTTAGAAGCACTAGAAATAAGTAAAACCGTTAAAATTAATAGTTATATTCTTAATAATCAATCAAATTTATCCAGTAGTCCAATATTGGGTATATTTTCTGTAAACTCATAAAATTTCTCACTATTCTTTAATCACCTTATCAGTTGACGTTTGGCCTCTTTCATTTAATATTATCTGTCTCTTTCTTTCTGTTCCTTTGTTATAATTTTCAATTTTTATTCTATTATTTTTCCGCTGTTCTTTTATTTTATATTGTGTTCTCCCTCTGTATGTATACATTTAACCGCACACTTTGTATTTTTTGATTAGTTTAATGTTGTACCTTGATGATGCTTAGTCTAATCGAAACCGGTCGGTCGTAAAAATTAAAATTAAATATGTGCTCTTATTCAAAGTTATTATTTAATTTTCATCAAATACGTGTAATATTCACGTACATTAATAACGATGAATTTACGTCCGATTAGTTTGGGTTAGTTCAATTAATGTTAGGTTATGTTAGTCTCATTCATGTTAGGTTAGGTTGGCGCGGAGTATGCTTTTTGCTTATTTCTAATTTCGCTGAAATAGCAGCTAAAGAAAAAAATTGCTTCACAATTAGTCAGATGCGTATTTATTTAAAGTACCAATGATAGTTCGATGAATTTCTTTAAATAACTAGACACGCAAAGCGCGAGAAAACAAAACGTAGACTCCGAAGAACTCGGATGTTGTGGCTATATTGATCGTAGACGCTAAGGATAGGTAAACCGTTGAACGAGGTCAACGCGTGTGAAAAAACCACTACATACAGGTATATGACAACTCAAAACAGGTAATCTACAATATGAAACGTCTTCGCTTCTTTTTCTATAGAAATTTTATTTCCTCTTTCCCTCATCTAACTGTTTTTTTTGTAGTGAAATTTACAACGAACAATAATCACCAATCATATGAGGAGCTTAGAAGCAAAGCAGCAATCTCCTTCATTTTAAATTATTTCTTGGAAAGTTGTTTTTACGTATAATGCACTTTTTTGTGAAAATGTTGATAAATTTATAGATAATTGTTTCAAGTTGTTCCTAGTTTAATGTGCACTAACATTTTTGTACACTTCATTCTCCATTTCTTTATAATAATCATTCAAAAGTTGACAATGCTTCAGAACCGTTTTTGGAGATTGCTGCCTTTGCTTCTAAGCCCCTCATATATAGACTTAGAGTACATAGAATGGTACCTATCCAAGGCAGCGTAGTGAGTTTTTGATGATTTTTGCCGGACTCGGCAGACCTGGGCGTGGATAGGACTAGCGCCAGAGTATTTATACATCCATTCATAGCACATATCGACATAATGTTTTTGTTTATTCGTATAACCACTTTTTCACAGTATTGTGAAAAACACAGCATTGACGGCTTCCATAGTCGAGTGGTAAGACGCTCGACTATGAATCCAAAGGTCGCGGGTTCAAACCCGGCGTGCACCAATAACTTTTATTTAATTAATTTGTGTCATAACACATTTAATTCATACAAAAATAATAAAAAGTACATTTGCGCACGTTCCAGAGTGGTAGATACTCTAAGTATCGACCTGGTGAAAGACCACCATTCAGAATCGAAACGTTGCTTGAAATGGCTTGAGCCGTGTTTGGTGACCAGATCTGAATAGCCAGGTACTTACCAACCTTCCTCTTCCCAATCTCCTTCCCCTCCCCACTACCCTCAGCCTCACAAAATACCCTATTTGGGGATGCCATAGTCTCACTGGCTCTAGACCAGAGGTTCCCAAACTTTTTTATCCAGTAGACCACTTGTCGATTTTTTCTGTTTTGTATAGACCCCCTGCTTTCCTAGTATTGATTTTTTTTAGCGTTGGGAAAACCTTCAAAGTTTTGTGAACGCTTCAGGAACTGCTAGTTCTTTGAAATGAACCTTTCGCGGTGAACACTTCAATTGTAGTCGAACTCGTCAAAAAATAGTACTAGTCGGCAGAGATCCCAAATTGAAAAGTGCTAGCAATTCAACAAAGATTCCTCTCTGAAAAAAAGCACTAGTCGGTAGAGATTTGAAATCGAAAAGTACTAGCAAATCAACAAAAAATCCTCCCCCAAAAAGTGCTAGCAAATCAACAAAATTTACCCTCCGAAAAAAAAGCACTAGTCGGTAGAGATTTGAAATCGAAAAGTACTAGCAAATCGGCAAAATATCTTCCACAAAAATTATTATTATTAATATAATTGGGGTATTAAAGTCCATTATAAGATAGTATTAGGTAAGTACCTACATAGGTACTATCTGTGAGGTGGATTATTACATTTGCGGGAAGCCAACATTTTGGTGACGGCCTGCCTAAATGGAATCCACTCCCGTAGAACCCAATTTTTTTTTTTCATTGACGTGGACCCCTTGCAGGTCGGAATCGACCCCTGGGGGTCGATATAGACCACTTTGGGAATCACTGCTCTAGACGGTTGGGAACAGTTGAGACTCTTGTGCGGTATTCATATAAAAAAAAAATTATAAAAAAAAATAAAAAAAAATAGCAAATAACCTGAAAAACTGTTTTGTTGTGTCCAGTTTAGTCGTAAATCAAAACATGTGGGCGGAGTCCTCGAGACGCGGGAGACCAAGATCATCATTACAGTACATAAAAGCGGTGTGATATTTTTGCTGTCTCTTTCTCTCTCATGGTGTACGACGTGAAAACCCAGAGAAAGTGATTTATCACAAGTTTGTATAGGTTAGGTAAAAGAATTAGCTCTCTCTCCATACATTGTTTCTCCAAGATATGAAACGTCTTCTGCTAAAACTACTTAGTTTTCTATAGAAATTTTATTTCCTCTTTTCCTCATCTAATTGTTTTTTGTAGTGAAATTCACTGCGAACAATAATCACCAATTATAAGAAATCTTAGCACCTAAAAACACCCACTTTTCGACTTTTTAGTATAAACAAAACTACAAATGAATTATCTGTTAATTCTTTAGGTTTCCAGTGAATACAATTCTTCAACAGTATTCTTTTAAATCCCTTATTAAATGCACAAGGAATTTTAAATAAAACGTTAAAAAATGCCTTTGCTAGTTTTCAAACTGCACTTTTTACTGACATTGCAACATGTTTTTCATAGAATCAAAAAGTTTACTTTAAAATTTTTGTTTACTGGAAACCTTAGACATTTTCTGACTACCCATAGAAAATTTACAGATAAGTCATTTGTAGTATTGCTTGCATTAGAATGCCACAAAGTGATGTTTAAAGCCATTTTTGAGTACTGAGGCTTAAAGCCAAGATATTGTATCTCCAATTTCGTGATCTAAAATTTAAATGTCTTGGAAAATTTGATGTTTACGCCTTAAATAAGTAAATATCTTTGGAAAGATTGGTTTTTGTTTATTATAGTCTAGTTTATAACACTCTTGTACACCTAAGGACCATTTGTGTCCATAGAAAAAAGAATAGTTAAAAGGCTTGTATAAAAACGGTCATTTTGTTCGTAGCTATTAATAACTCCGTCTATACATAGCATATTCAACTTTTTTTTTTGTTAAATAATAACCACTTTTTTTAAATAAATGCACTAACTAGTTTTAACCTGTG
Source organism: Drusus annulatus (assembly GCA_022651775.1). Classification (NCBI taxonomy): domain Eukaryota; kingdom Metazoa; phylum Arthropoda; class Insecta; order Trichoptera; family Limnephilidae; genus Drusus; species Drusus annulatus. The sequence continues at coordinate 133,856 of JAGWCC010000280.1, forward strand.
TCTCATCATAAACAACAGCTTGATATAAATTAAATTATGTTGGATATAAATCTTGATAATGTATTTGATTGTACTAAAATTTATTGCGTTTCATTTCCTAATGTTTTATCAGAAGGTACCAATTTTCAAAATATAAAAAGAGAGCAGATTGTAAAATTATCAGACTTTAAAAAATGAGAAAGAAATCTCCCAGGATTACAGTAAAAAAATTGTATTCACTAAATTTTTCATACTATCCATACAAAATTTGCAGATAAATCATGTGTAGTATTGCTTCTATTATAATTCTACAAATAAACGTTTAGCGTCATCTAGAATGCTGACCCTTAAGTACAATGGTCAGCGGTCCTCCGTAATGGCGACCAAATTCTTACAAAATCAAAAGCATTAGTATTCTTAATAAAATATTACGAAATCCAAGATTCAATCGAAAATACAACCTGTAAATAGCCAAAACATTCAAATGCGGCTATTTTTTAGTAATACATAAGAGTCTCTAGCGCTCCCAACCGTCTGGAGCCAGTGGAACTATGGCATCCCTAATTAAAGTATGTTGTAAGCAGGGGCGGCTCGTGACTTTTTAGGTTGCTAGAGTGCTGAGATTGAAAAATACGACGTTTTTGATGTTGTTGTAGACGAAAATGATTTTTATTTAATTAAAAAAAATACATATTTTGTATGAAGATTTTTTCAGTTTTGGTGGGTCAATGACCCCCCAAACTGAAAAATCTTGAAAAATCTTCATACAATATATATTTATATATGTATTTTTTAAAATTCATTTTCGGCCACAACAACATCAATCAGGACGTTTTTTTTCAATCTTAGCACTCTAGCACACTAAAAAGTCACGAGCCGCCACTGGTTGTAAGGCTGAAGGTAGTGGAGAGAGAAAGGATATGGGAAATAGGCAGGTTGGGAAGTACTACGTAGATCAGGTTACCAAACACGGCTAAAGCCATTTCAAGCAATGTTTCGATTCTGAATGGTGGTCTTTCACGAGCTCAATACTTAGAGTATCTACCACTCTGAAACGCGCCACAAATATACTATATTATGCTCGACTACGAATCCAGAGGTCGCGGGTTCGAACCCGGCGTGCGCAAATATTTTTTTATTTAATTAATATGTGTCAAAACGCATTCAATTGACATAAAATAAAATATGATATATTTGTGGCACGTTCCAGAGTGGTAGATACTCTCAGTATCGCCCTGGTGAAAGACCACCATTCAGAATTGAAACGTTGCTTGAAATGGCTTTAGCCGTGTATGGTGACCAGATCTGAATAGCCAGATACTTATTAACCTTCCCCGTTCTCATCTCCTTTCCCTCCCCACTACCTTCAGTCTCACAACATACCCCAATTGGGAATGCCATAGTCTCACTGGCTCTAGAAGGTTGGGAGCAGTTGAGATTCTTGTGCGGTATTCACGTAAAAAAATATATAAATATATATATTTGAAATAACACATATCAATAAAATTAATTTTATATGCGAAAGCCGGCATTTAACCCGCGACCTCTGGATTCGTAGTCGAGCGTCTTGACCACTTGACCACGGTGGCCGTCAAATTTTCCTTCAATAATTTACTCAACGCATACGTAGAAATAAACTGCATTGTTTAATTAAGCCGAAAATCGCCGAAAATCAAAATGTCATCCCTGCCACCCGCAGTCCGTTGAGATTTTGAGTGCAGCCTGTAATAATGACATTATTTAAAATAAAATAAAAACTATTTTATTATTTTCCGAGAAAATGGATCACGTCCAACGTTCGTAACAGCGGACTTCAAATGAAAAACTTTTCCAATTATTTGTAATGGTGCCCGTAATTTGTAACAACCTGAATAAATCCGATAATAATGTACGCGACGTATTGGTGAACAACACATTTCCGGAAATACGAAATTTTGAACAAAGGGTTTCCGGAAATCCTCGGGAGCTCGCGGCACTGGGCGTTACCGTACACTGACCGAATTAACTATTTCAAATTATTGGAAAATGGACGAACGACTTCTATTCAAATACTCGGTACTGCCAGTGAAAAATAACGGGATATAAATTGACTTACAAAGATGAAATCTGATAAATTTTATTGCTACAGAATAAAATAAAATATTAGTTGTTCTAAGCCTCCTTTCGTATATCGACTTCCTGGAATGGCTCCGACTTCTTTTACATCCACTTGCATATAATGTTGTATTCTGCTGAAACTTTGTTCTTTCAGTTTAATTTTACTTTACTCCACGAATAAAAACATCAGTTCCACTTATAAAAATGCCCTGAAAATTAGGTTACATTGACTTACATTTCAAATATAGCTAACTAACTTACTAACCATTACGCCGTTTCTCCGCAGGGTAGGCAGAGAGGACGGACTGCCATACAACTCTGTCTTGGCACACACTCCTTACTTCATTCACATTCGTACACACTCTTCTGTTATTCTGACTTTTCACATGACCCGATTCAAGTATTTGATTCACTTGATCGTGCCACGTCTTCCTCGGACGTACACGACTTCTTTTTCCATTCACTTTCGCATTATATATTCTTTTCACACTCCTTTCTTCGTTCATTCGCTCTACATGCCCAAACCATCCAAGCGTCCTTTTCTTGATCCTATTCATTACTTACATATTACATTCTTTCCGGATATCCACATTTTTTATACGGTCATACTGTCTCAATTCCACAGCATTCAGTCTACTTGCATCCTTCCTCTTCCAGTTCCATGCCTCACTGCCATACATCAGGCTTGGTATAAGCACTCCATTGTGGACTGCTAGCTTCGCTTCTTTTGACAATTTATTATTTGCGCCAACAGGGTTCAGTCCTCCATTTCAAATATAGAATAAAAATAATCATCAGGTAAAATATATATTATACTTTTTAAAAAAAAATTAAAATATATTAAAATCTTCTTAAGACATACATCAGTTCTAAATTTATATTGTTGTTTAATTACCGTTGAATAACTACATTTTTATTTCACTTTTAATTACAATTTTTTTTTAACTATTTTTCCTGATTTTCATAGATCCTCTGAAAAACTCCAATTTCTTCCTGGATACAAAATTTCATCCAAAACGTTAGTAAAACGTTGATAATTCAATTATTTCTGGCACTGTGATCATTTGCAGAAATAACCGAAAATCTTTCTGGCACTCCACCTTGAAAAAAAGCCGTTTTTCGATTTTTTTACCCTCTTTGCTGAATCCGTTGAAAATTACAATAAATTCTCCTCAAAAACGTGAATTTTTCATTTAAATCCTGCCTTAAATATTTGCCTCAAGTCATTTAAAACCTTTCTCAAACCCTACTCCAGATATTAACAGAATTCAATGAAGACCGCCATAATCTTGCTCGATATAAAAATTCAAAAAAACATGAAACCCAACCTTGCACAAGATACCTAAAAGTATTTTTTTTAATCAAGATTTCTCGCTGTCCACCAAAATACAAATATACGTCCTAATCGGCAGAAACAGTCATTGAAACAATACAAAAACCTTACTCAACCTAACCTAACCTAACTCAACCTAACTCAATCTAATTCGATTCGTATTCAAATTATAGAAACCTGACAAAATACGCACTGAGATAGAAAAATAATGCCTAAAAAATTGACAGAATAAATCCGTATAGATTAATATAAAATTATTTGAATAACTTACCTTTTCAACTAGGAAAACTGCGACGTCTTTGTTTGGCGCACTTCTTTTAATTCGATCGAAAATCAATTATTTTTATACTGAAACAAGCTTAAACTTTGTAACAAAACTGCATTTAAAAAAACATTAATTCATACAAAACTAGAACGCATAAAATTAATCAATACAATTTTTTTTCTGAAATAAATAAAAATTAGTACAACTGAAATACTAACAAAGCAACAAGCTGATGAAAATCAGACAAAGAAATGGTCCATCGTTATTTTTATGATGTAATAACAAAAAATTGTGTACTACTGAAAAAAATATCATGCAAAAAATAATATTTTTGTTAAATTTAAAAAAATTGTGACAATATTTTATAATATTGAAAAAAATATTGTGTAATTTTATGTGGAATTTTTGTATGGTGTAATTCGCGATGTATTTCCAACCTGTTAGGCTGTTTGGTTGGTGGGCTGACGGGAAAGAGACACGACCGCTCGCTACGATGCCAGACCCTCGAATGAATGGAGGAACGCTCCCTAGGCCAGGCGAGCCGCCCCCACCACCCGCCGCCGGCTGCCTGATACCGCGACAGGGTTGCCACCTCGACCTAGATACGCAACGCTTTTTATTAATTAAAGTTTTTATAAAATATTTTCTTATATTATGAGCATACATTTACGAGTATACATAGTCCAGAGCTTGGAGTAACAATGTATGGAGAGAGAGCTAATTATTTTAACCCAACCTATACAAACTTGCGATAAATCACTTTCTCCGGGTTTTTACGTCGTACACCATGAGAGAGAAAGAGACTACAAAAATGACACACTGCTTTATGTACTGTGAGGATAATCTTAGTCTCCGCGGGACTCCGCCCACATTTTTTATTATGCCACTAAACTTGGCACTACTAAACGGTTTTTTAGGTTATACGCTATATTTTTGTTGAAAACAATCCTGTGAAAAAGTGGTCATACGAATAAACAAAAACATTATGCCGATATGTGCTATGAATGGATGTATAAATACCCTAGCCACGTCCAGGTCTGCCGAGTCCGGCGAAAATCGACAAAAGCTGACTACACTGCCTTGGATAGGTACCACTCTATGTACTCTAAGGTCTGGAGCCAATGAGACAATGGCGTCTCCAATGGGGGTATGCTGTGTAAAGGCTAAAAGAGGAAGAAAACGAATTTCGGAAAATTGTATTTGTTATTTTTACTACGTTTTGATTTCAGGTATAATTAGAGTTTGTATTCCCTTATTAAATTTCAAAATACTCTTTACAAAATCTTTTTTCGTAGTAAAGAAACGAAAATGACAAATTTAGAAATTTTATCAATTACATATTAAGAAATTTCAAAAGCCCTGTGTACTAGCAAATTTTGGCACACAAAATTGGGAATTCTAATATTCAAATAATTATTATAGCTATAAATCGAAACAACCTCCAAACCCTAGCAAAAATGAATTTTTCTATCGCTTTCCATGTTCTAATTTATATTCCCTAAATATCGTCGCTGTAAAGGCAAAAGGGCTTAATTCTTTAGTGAAATTTTGGAAAAAAAAAGTCAAACGTGCAGTTTTGATCGGTTTGTTATTCTGAATCGAATGGTCTGACTCGCGTTTGATTCTGAAGAGTTTTGTGGCCCTTCAGCCATCTAAAGTATATTTAAATTCGGGAGAAGGTTTGACTCAAACGACACAATTTTGTGACATATATGTTGTATTTGTAACAAGTTATTTAAAGGCATTAAATGCCTGAGTTGCCGGCAATAAAACGAAATTTAGCGAATATAATTGATATAAAAATGTATTTATGTTAGGGTGGCAGAGCTGCATTTCAACTTCTTTGCTATGTTTAGCTTAAATCTGTGTAAATTTTAGTTTGGGGGCAGTTGACACTTTCCAACATCGATAGGAACAATTTGAGTAAGTGCTATTCCTATAAACGTTCGCATTCTGTTCATTCGCCGTTCTGTTGTGGAAGTATTAGCCGTACGTGTCGAGCTTGTCAGTGGTCGAGCGGTAAAAACCCTCGACTATGAATCCAGGAGTCACAGGTTCAAATTCCGGTTCGCGCAAATACATGATAATGTAAAATAGCATATGCTGAATTTGCGGCACGTTTCAAAGTGGTAGATATCAGAATCACGCTGGTGAAAGACCACCATTCTGAATCAAAACGATGACTTTATCCGTGTTTGGGAACGAAAACTGAATAGTTAGGTACTTACCAACCTTCCTCTTCTTCGTCTCTTTCTCTCTCACTATTTTCAGCCTCACAACATGCCCCAATCGGAGATGCCTTATTTTCAATGGCTCCGGAAAGTTGGGAGCAGTTGAGACTCTTGTGCGATATTCAAATTAATAAAAGGCTGCTGTGATCATCACATCTGCCCTGATGATGAACACTGCAAAGCTGTCTGAAACTTTGATTAAAGAAGCAAAAAGCGTAACATGGTAAAATACCCAAAAAATAAATCACATCGAATCTTAAATTTTATCAGATCCTCGTTTCTGTAAGTTTCTTTGATCAGTGGTGTTCAACCCTGCTACGCGTGGGCCCGTACCGTAGGGTGTGGTCTGATGTTCTCGCTCTGAGGCAATATTATTATTATTATTATATTCGTTACCTCTACGCTGCTACGCCTCTAAGGCCCTATGCCCTGGGCTCTAGGCTCTGAGCCCTAATCCCTAGACCCTCGCCGTAACTCAACGTAACCTTACCTAACCTAACCTAACGTACTCTACAAATAAAACTGCTGTATGAATTTTATTAAGGGTCAGCACTCAAGAACGACGCTAAGCGTAACTTTGTAGCATTCAAATACAAGCAATACTACAAATGATTTATATGCAATTTTGTGTGTGCAGTTAGAAGATTGTATAAGGTTTCCAGTGAATACAATTTTTCGATTGTAATTATTTAAATTCTATGAAAAACATACTAGAATGTCAGTTAAAGGTGCAGTTTTATAACTAACAACGACATTTTTTAACGTTTTACGTAAAATTCCAGTATGCATTTCACAAAGAACTCAAAAGATAACTGTTTAAGAATTGTATTCACTGGAAACATTAGACATTTTTCTAACTATCCATATAGAATTAACAGATAAATAATTTGTAGTTTTGCTTGTACTAGAAAGTCAAAAGTGTGTGTTTTTGGTGTTATTTTACAAATAATAATAAAAATATTTAGTATGTAACATATTTGCGACACGTTCCAGAGTGTAAGTTACTCTCAGTATCGCCCTAGCGAAAGATCACCATTTAGAATCGAACTTTACTTGAAATGGCGTAGCTAGATCTGAACAGCAAGGTACGTCTTAACCTCCCTCTTGCCTTGACACGTGTGTTGTGCATACGGGTCGGGGCGGGAATCGGGCGGTGTCTTGGCTGAGTTGATAGATTTTTTTTTTATTTAATCGAAAAGAAAATCATCGGAGTTCAAATGCCATCTGCATTTTTTAATCCAAAGTAGCTCAGGCATTTTTATTTTATTTTTTGTATTGAATACCACACAAGAGTCCCAACTGCTCCCAACCGTCGAGAGCCAGTGAGACTATGACATCCCCAATTGAGGTATGTTGTGAGGCTGAAGGTAGTGGAGAAAGGAAGGGGATTTTTTTTTTTTTTTTCATGAATACCGCACAAGAGTCTCAACTGCTCCCAACCGTCTAGAGTCAGTCAGACTATGGCATCCCCGATAAGGGTATGTTGTAAGGCTGAAGGTAGTGGGGAGGAGAAGGAGATGAGGAAGGGGAAGGTTGGAAAACACCTGGCTATTCAGATCTGGTCACCAAACACGGCTAAAGCCATTTCAAGCAACGTTTCAATTCTGAATGGTGGTCTTTCACCAGGGCGATACTTGGAGTATCTACCACTCTGAAACGTGCCGCAAATATACTATATTTTATTTTATTTCAATTAAATGTTTTATGACACATATTAATTGAATAAATTTTATTTGCGCACGCCGGGTTCGAACCCGCGACCTCTGGATTCGTAGTCGAGCGTCTTACCACTCGACCATGCAGGCCGTCAAAGAGATGGGGAAATTATTGGTTAAAGTTTGTATATATGTTCTACAACACCGTAGAACGTATACACATGTATATTATTTTAATTTTTTTAATGTCTACAATACTTGGCTAATTTTTATAGCGCCATTTTTGTGAATTATTACCTCAAGGGAGTTTGATATCGTATGGGTCAATAAGTAAGTATGGGCGCTATTTTTAACTTGAACATCGGTTGCTTACGAAGAGTTGTTTTCAATATTTATTATTAAAGCTTTCGTGTTTTCCCCGAAAGGTCAAATGTCAGTTTCAGGTAAGTATTTTCGTGTTTATATTTAATGCTATCGGAATGAAAACCAATAATAGACTAGTGCCTTATATTTTTTTAAATCATTTTATTTATTTATTTTAAGAAACACAAACAGACATTGCTGTCTTATAGTTATTGTTATTGTTACAATAGTTAATTATACTTAAAAAATAAAATCTTCAATAAGATAATATAATAATAATAATACTAAATGTTAGGAACGAAATAATAAATAAAATTCAGGGGCGAATTTTGCAATTCATAATAATTCAGTATAAAGCAAATCAATTTCATTAAAAAAGTGTTCATTTTTATCTTTACCACCCTACTAAAAGATTTTAAATGAAAAATATTGAACATTTTTCAAAGCTCCATAGCTCATTGTTTGGGTATTTTTTCTAGCTGAAAATAGAAACGTAGAATACTGAATTTTAGAAATAAAAATCTGTGCAATTTTCACGACGCCACAGCTAACGGGTCAAGAGTTATTGCCGCTTTAGTTTTTTTATGTTAAAAAATAAAGGTAAAAAGAGAAGAATAATAAAAAGAGATGAAATAAGAAGATTAAAAAAGATGATTCCTAAAATGGATAAGAATACAAAAGAATAATAAATTAAAAAGTAGCTAGGATTTAGAAAAACCTTTTATAAACAAATAATACTCTCGTTTCGTCCATTGCAAGGACTTTTTTGGCAAATTTAAACGCTATCCGACTCGTTTTCTCAAGGGAAACAATCTCACCATAGAATCTTAATATTGTTTTACGAAAAAAGCAAGAAAAATACATTTTATCTCAGCAATTTTAAATATTACGTTCGAACGAAGAAAGCAGGATAAATCATTTTCTACGAAAAGATTGTTTCGTTGAAAACAGATTTTTTAAACAACATTAACTTTGATTTTGGACAAACGCTCTATTCAAAAACACAGTTTTTATAAAGCATGAAAATGTGCATTGTCCAACAATTCCCGTTATTTTATTGAAGAAGCGGATTGCCTAAAAAACTGAATTTCAATATGTTAGAAGTTTCAACTGAATTTCATAACTGCGGCCTTTGCCGTGAAATTCGATAGATTTTGCTGCGAAAATAAATGTTTTATTATTTTTTATGCGAGTGCCGTACAAGAGTCTTAACTGCCCGGAGCCGGTGGCTCTACGGTATATCTGAATCGAATATGCTGCGAGGCTGAGCGGGAAAGTGTACTTTCTTTGATTTAACAAATAATATTTGTTGATATGAATTCATACGTTTCAACTGGATTTTTATACCCTTAGCTTCTGGTAAATTGTTTTTTTTTATCTGTTGATGTATACATGCACTGTTATACTCATATCTGAACCTTTTCTCTCGTGATTTATGATAACGATCATGATTTTAGATAGTTTTAATTTGTATACATATTATTTTCTCCTTGTTAGTTAGTCTTATCAGCATAATTAATTAAGTATGAAGCGCACTTGAGGTGGAATATCACAAAACTGCGCCATATAAGTTAACTGTTATTATTATTAAGAAAATGGTAAAGAGGAAGGTTGGGCAGCATCTACCCAGCTATTCAGATCTGGTCGCAAAGCACGGAAAAAGCCTTTTCAAGTAACATTTCGAAATCGTAGGCGAAATACATTACGCAAATTAATTGAATTTATTGAGCGTCACAGGTTTCGGTCCCGCGACCGTTGAGCCTGGAGTCAAAAATCTTAACCTCTCGGCCACTGAGGTTGTAAGCTCGACAGATTTTAATATGTTTAGGAATACTCCGGTTTTTTTTTACAATAACTCCACACAGGAGGCCTTGAGGAAAACAATTTCCCTCAGGGCCTATGTCATCTTTGGGGATGCTGTGTGGAGGGTCTTTTTGAGGAAAGGAAGGAGTGAACTTGGGTCTTGAAGAGGCTCATGTTGAAGGAGGGAGGAAACACAGAGGCCGGCAAATCGTTCCATAGCCGAGCTGTTGAACATAAGAACGAGTCGTAAAGGCGACCCGTTCTCATGTATTGAATATCAACCGTGTACAAATGTTGGGCGTGCGTTTGGCGAGTTTCCCGACTATGCACCGGTGCCGAAGGGATCAATGACGCAAGTTCCTCGGAGCATCTTCCATTGAAATACCTGTAGAACAAAGACAGCATTCCCACCTGACGTCTGTGCTCCAAAGTTTGCAATCCGTTTGTTAAGATAGGAGAATCTATCAAACGGGCCGCCCGTTTCTGCACAGAGTCAAGGGTTTTTTTCAGGTATTTAGGGGCTCCAGACCAGAGGTGGCTGCCAAATCCAACAGTGGGGCGTACTTGCGATTTGTACAAGGTCAGCAGTTGTGTACTATTGAAGTATCTGCGGGCCCTGTACAACACGCCCAACTTCTGAGAGGCTAACTTTACTCTGGCTTCTATGGAGCCCCGGTGCCTTAACTGGTCACTTAGGGTTACACCAAGCATCTCAATGGAAGGTTTGTTGGGAAGATTACTTCCGTTGAAGGAGACTTAGTTGTGTTAATTTAAAAACTGATTATTGTTGCAATAATGGTGGCGAGACAATGTTTGTGGAAATCGGCTCCTGGTGGATTTGTACAGTACTGTTTGAATCGGACGCCTTGAGACTCACTATTTGGTGCACCTAGCTCCAAGTGGTTTGTCGCAGGGCTGATCGCTGCAGCACAGATCTTCACATCCGGGACCCAGTTTGTACGGAGTTTCTCCGAAGACGTTTCCGCTGAAAAATGGCGAAAAAAAGTTTTGTTATTTTATACTAAATATACTTTGGAGAAGACAGGCAGTCCGTGATAGATGCGGCCGATTGCAACCATTAGACTAAATAATTAACCAACTAACCACCACGCCGTTTCCCCTCAGGGGTAGGCAGAGACGAAGGACCGCCATACGACTCTGTCTTGACACACACTCTTTGCTTCATTCACATTCATGCATCGTTTCACACATACGAGGCCTGTTCAAAAGAAAATGTGAATTTTGAATTTTCGCGGGCTGTGTACATTCGATTATCGATTTTTTTTTGTTATGTCGATACACATATGATCGAATGTACACAGCCCGCGAAAATTCAAAATTCACCTTTTCTTTTGAGCGGGCCATATACTCTTCCGTTATTCTGACTCTTCGCATGGCCCGATTTTAGTATTTGATTCACATTATCGTGCCATGTCTCTCTCGGACGTCCCCGACTTCTTCTTTCATTCACTTTCATTCGTTCGCTCTACCATGCCCAAACCATCTAAGCGTCCCTTTCTTGATCCTAGAACCATTAGTATAAAATATGACGAGTGAGAAGGCTGTGTTTGTTTTACCGGTATTCAAATGTGTACAGTGACAAACATTCACTACAGTACGGCATGGAAAAAAATCTTCCGTAATTTCTATGATTTATTAAAATTAATACCGCACAACTTTACTGCTCCCTACCGTCTGGAGCCAGTGGACTATGCCATCCCTAATTGGGCTATGTTGTGAGGCTGAAAGTAGCGGAGTAAAGGAGAATAAGATGTAGAGGAAAGTTTAGAAATACCTGGCTGTTCAGATCTGGTCACCGAACACGGCTTAATCCATTTCAAGTAACGTTTCGATTCTGAATATTGGTCTTTTACCAGGGCGATACTCAAAGTATCTACAGCTCTAGAACGTGCGGCAAATATACTATACATTAATTTTAATTTATTTGATTTGAAATAACACATCGTCGGCGGAAAGGCAAAAGGGCTGAAGCGCCGTTTTGAGAGGTTTGCACTAGAGCACTTTAAAGATTTTTTTTATTTAACAATAAAATTTATAAGTCTTTAGTGCCTCGTTGGATTTTGAAAAAAAAAACTTAACTTAGGTAACTCAATGCTCTCACTGAGTTACCTCAAGCGAAAAAAAATGTTCCAAGCTTGTGTCGCTTGAGTCGAGCCTTCTCCTAAACGGTAAATATATTTTAGATGGCTGAAGGGACACAAAAGGCTTTCGAATCAAACGAGAGTCAGAGCATTCGATGCAAAAAATGAACCGATCAAAACTGCATATTTAACTCATTTTTTACCAAAGTGCCGCTTAAGTCCTTTTACCTTTCCAGTAACCACATATTAAACGAATAAAATTTATTTGCGCACGCCGGAATTTGAACCCGCCACATCTGGATTCGTAGTCGAGTGGTAGATACTCTAAGTATCGCCCTGGTTTAAGACCACCATTCAGAATCGAAACGTTGCTTGATTGAAATGATTTTAGCTGTTTGTGACCAGATTTGAATAGTCAGGTACTTCCCAACCTTCATCTTCCCATCTCCTTCCCCCTCCCACTACCTTCAACCTCACAACATGCCCCGATTGGGGATGCTATAGTCCCACTGGCTCTAGACGGTTGGGAGTAGTTGAGACTCTTGTGCCATGTTAACTATAATTTATTTATTTTAAATGTACAGTTAAAATTAATTTTTATATTTACCAGATTGCATAGGTGCACACGTATAGCTTGTATGCCTTTCCTTTGGGATTCCTGAAAGCTACCTGCCCACATCCGACGTATTGTGTCTCTGCCCAAACGAGCTGAAAGGGTTTAAAAAAACAGCAATGTACGTGACAGCTTGAAGAATACGTGAAATCGGTCTGTAGTAGAAAGGGTTGCAAACTCAGAGCAAGAATATATATGGAGAGAGAGCTAAATATTTTTACCCAACCTATACAAATTTACGATAAATCACTTTATCCGGGTTTTTACGTCGTAAACCGTGAGAGAGAAAGAGACAAGACCAGTTCTCACACATATTTTTTTTTTGTCTATTACTGACTGCGTTCATTTATAATACACATGAACGGTAACATAAAAAATCAAATGTTTTAAAAGATGTCTCTTGAAATCTTCAAGGTTTATGTTGAAATATCAAGATATATGTTATTTAGTAGTGCCATACCCCGTGTCATGCTGTGCTGAGGCAACACGTCTGTTCTGCCATGTGGAATACACTGCAGATCGTGGTGTCGCCCCTGGCAGTAGTTGTTTGGCACAAATAACTTATGGCATTCCAGGAGGTATGGACTGTCTATTGAATGATATAATATTCTGTATGCTGGTTTGTGTCTCTCTGTTGATATATGTGTTTGATTTTCTGTTGGTCTGTCTGTCTGTTTTTTTTTACCTGCCAGTCTGCCTATCTGGATGTCTCTCTATCTGTCTTTCTAGATATCTGTCTGTTGATATATGTATTTTACTGTCTGTTGGTCTGTTTATTTGTTTGTTTACTTGTCTGTTTTTTACCTGCCAGTCTGCCTGTCTGGATATCTCTCTATCTGTCTTTCTACATGTCTGTCTGTTGATATATGTTTTTGATTGTCTGTTGGTCTGTTCGTTTGTTTGTTTACTTGTCTGTTTGTCCGTTTTTATATGGGTCTAATTGCATTTTGCTCGTTTAGTGTGTGTGGTTTGCGGTTTTTCTTTCTGTCTGTTCTTATTTGACGAGGCTTTCAAAATACGGATGAGTAAATACCTGCGTGTAGTGGCCGGTTTGGACCTGATCTAAGGGTCCGTAGGTGAAGCGAGTGTTTTCATTGAACCAGTAGGTGATCCCGCGGAGCCAGGTGTACTTCAAGTCCCCGCTGTAGACGAGGCACTCTCCCACCGCGTACCAGCGAGCTGTCAAATACAATCAAGCACATGGTTAAAATCCAGAGAGAGAATATCCAGAGCAAGAAAGCCTAGGATGACCTCGGTTGAAATCCTCGTAATTCATTTATTTAACAAAGATCTCATAAAAACAGTAGTTCACCAAACACATTAAGAGATGAACGATATGAAAATATTGTAGATACATGCATAGTGTAGTAAAAGAAACTAAACATTTATGTATACCTCACATATAGACAAGGTATTATATTTTTTAAATAATTTAATTGAATTAAATTTAATATTATTATTATTGAGTTCTGCTTTGTTCAGTTTTTATTTTTAGTGACAGCTGTTTCGGCGTTTAAGGCCATTGTCAAACTGTTTAAGGCCATTGTCAAACAGTTTGACAATGGCCTTAAACGCCGAAACAGCTGTCACTAAAAATAAAACTGAAAATAGCAGAACTCAATAATAATAATATTAAATTTAATTCAATTAAATTATATAAAAATTAAAATGGAGTTCTACAAATTGAATACAAAAACTATAAATAAAAAAAAAAATTAAAAAATAAAAAATAAATAAAAATAAAAAAGGTATTATATATCCAAAGGAGTTATATGAGTACAAACTGAAGTAGTGTGACGCATTGTTTATGATTTAATAACGCAAATAATGTTAGCAATGAAAGACAAAAAAGATAATATAATAATAATAATATTTGGATAATTTGTATAGCGCCGTTTTTGTGAAAAATCACCGCAAGGGCGCTGTACAAATCTTAATTTCTACTTAATATTAATTCTTAGTTTATATAAATATACAGCATCATACTTACCTGGCAGGTCACTTCTGGCAGGACACAATCACCATATCATAATAACTTAAATTTTTATTTATTTTTTATTTTTGTTTCTTTTTTTTTATTTCTTTATTATTATTTTTCATTTTTAGGGCATGAGGGCAAATTTCAAAAAAAGTATATCGGAGGCATTTTTAATTTTTCGTAGTGAAGAACAGATAATGGTGATAATCTTCTAATTAATTTAAGGAATGAGAGTCTGAAAAGTTGTCTTGGTTCTATTGGGCTTGTTACATCTTAATTATGGATATGATTTTCTGAAAAAATGAGTTTTGAGTTTGGCTCTGAACTCTGTTGAGTCTTTTATTACTCTCAGATCATGCGGTAGTCCATTCCAGGCTTTAGGACCTGACACTCCGAAGGCGCGCTCTCCGAACTTAGTGTCTGGTGTGCGCTTTGGTTCTTTCAACCTTCCGATAGCCGATGACATTGCCGATCTAAGAGTTGACTGTCGCGAATTGGAATCTTCAGGAATACACGATTCCGATAAATAAGCCGGAGCCATTCCGTTAATTGATTTGAAAACCATCCAGCAACGCTTAAACTGGATTCTTTCGGGACATTTAAGCCAGTGAAGATTTTTGAGGTGCTCTGAGATATGGGAATATTTTGATACGCCGGTGATAAGTCTTGCCGCGGCGTTGAAGACTAGTTGTAGTTTGTTAGTTTGTAGTTTGTTTGTTAGTTTTTTGTATAAGAGAGGTTCATTTTATACACATGTTATTAGATAATCGTTGAATTGTGTAAAAATGTGTGAAAATATTCAATATTAATTATTAATTAATTTTATATGTAGGTCGTTATGTACCTAACGGTCACTTTTGTATGTACATGAAGAGATAGTGACAGAACTCTAAATATGTGCATCTAAATATATCTATGATAGATGCAGCTTCATTGAATGGTTCCAAAGCTTTATATATTGGCGTGTTTTTGTATGAGAAAGTTCTGACTTTCGGCGTGTAAAACGTCATATGATGCCTCTCGCAAATGTATTTGATTGAGGCAAAGAAGTTGATCTCCTTTAGTATAATATGGGTTATAAATACCTCCAGAAATCAACTTATAAAAATGTTTACCCAAAAACATCTTCCGGCGGGCTTGCAGGGTGTGGAAATCTAGCATTACGCGTAAAAATGACGAAGGGAATAAAAATGGGTAATATTTATAAGAAGTGTATTTATAATGAAAGTGAAAGGTCCTTACGGTCTTCCCTAAACGAAAATGGACTGTGCTCGAGTGACATCTTGTCTGCCCAACCCTGCGCCATATCCTCCAAAGCGTCGTCCCACACCTGAAATTCAATTACCACAATTACAAAGACATATTAAATAATACCAATAATCTAAAACACAAACGTGAAACAGAAAAAAGGTAGAAAATAAAAAGACAATGGTCACAACCGAGACTTGGTGTGTGTTTTAGACTATTGATATTAATTAAATATTTGAAAAACATTAACGCATTGAAGTTATTTCCAATTTCAACATATTTATATCATAATTTTCTTCGCCTTATCTTATTCGTCGAGGGTTCGAGCCCAACGAATGCGAATAATATTTCTTTAATTAATATGTGTCACAACATATTTAATTCATATAAAATAATAAAAAGTTAAAACCGCACAAGAGTCCCAACTGCTCCCAATCGTCTAGAGCCAGTGAGACTTTGGCATCCCCAATCGGGGTATATTCTGAGGCTTAAGGCAGTAGATAAGGGAAGGAGATGGGAAAGAGGAAGGTCAAGAAGTACCCAACTATTCAGATCTGTTCGCCAAACACGGCTAGAGCCAATTCAAGCAACGTTTCGATTCTGAATGGTGGTCTTTCACCAGGGCGATACTACCACTCTGGAACGTGCCGTATACTTTATTTAATATTATATGAATTTAATGTGTTATGACACATGTTAATCAAATACATTTTATTTTCGCACGCCGGGCTTGACCCCGCGACCTCTGGATTCGTAGTCGAGCGCCTCACCACTCGACTACGGAGTGTGCCTACTATAAATATCTTAATAGCACGTGTATTAAGAGATATTGTTAACATGTCTCTTGAAATCTTCAATTTTTTTAGTAGTACCATACCCCGTGTCAAGCTGTGCAGAGCCAACACGTCTGTTCTGCCATGTGGAATACATTGCAGATCGTGGTGTCGCCCCTGGCAGTAGTTGTTTTGCACAAACAACTTATAGCATTCTAGGAGGTATGGACTGTCTATCAAATGATGTAAAAATTTTTGTACGCCATTACTGCGACATGCATGTTAAATACATCAGCCACCTCTGCGTACGTATTACCAACTACATACAATCTAGGTTCAAACGAGTATCTGAAAGACTCGCTCCTGATATTATTGTTACAACCTTGGTGTAAGAATATATATGTGGAGAGAGAGGTAAATATTTTTAACCAACCTATACAAATTTACGATAAATCACTTTCTCCTGGTTTTTACGTCGTAAACCGTGAGAGAGAAAGAGACAAGACAAGTTGTCACACAATATCACACCACTTTTAGGTATGTAACCATGTTTTCCGTCTACCGCGTCTCCGGCGAATTTTTCCACTACGTTTTGTTACGCGATATAACTCAACGGTTTTTGAGGTTATATCCTATATTTTTGTTGAAAACAATACTGTGAAAAAGTGGTTTTACAAATAAACGCTACGTTATGTCGACATGTTCTATGAATGGATGTAAAAAGGTGTGTCCATGAAAATCCTAGCCACGCCCGAGTCATGAAAAAAATCTAAAATTCTGACTACACTGTTTCACAAAGCTATCTCTCCCGGTATATTATTGCTCTGGGGTTACAACTAAATACAATTTTGGAGCGAGTAGTTCTCGTTGGTATGTGAAAGGAAATAAGATTCAGTAAATCCTTGAAGTAACAATATATGGAGAGAGAGCTAATTACTTTTACCCAACCTACACAAACTTGCGATAAATCACTTTCTCCGGGTTTTCACGTCATACACCATGAGAGAGAAAGAGACAACAAATTTCATAGACCGCTTCTATATACTGTAAGGATGATCTTAAGCTCCTGGTTCACGGCGGGACTCCGCCCACATTTTTTATTATGCCACTAAACTTGACACAACTAAACGGTTTTTTAGGTTATATGCTATATTTTTGCTGGTAAAAATATTGTGAAAAAGTGGCTATACGAATAAAACAAAAACATTATGTCGATATGTGGATATGAATGGATGTATAAATACCGTAGCCTTAGTCTTAGCCACGCCCAGGTGCGCCGAGTCAGGTTAAAATCATCAAAAACAAGTCAAAAACTGACTTCACTGCCTTGGATAGATACTACTCTACATCTATGGCAGTAGGAGTTTTTTTTTTAATATTGTCTGGTTATTCGTAACCCGGGAACGTTTGTCTTGAATAAAAATATATATATTTAAAGCCTCTCTTTTAGCGTATCGTCTTGTAAACCGCCCTCGGGAACGAGTACATCAACAATTTTATAAATAAAAATGATATGTAACATTATCAGTGTATAATGGTGGTGTATTCTTGTTATTATTTTAATTTTGTTATTTGATTGAGGTTATTTTGAAGCCTTACCAGTTTGTTCATGTCGGAGGCTTTAGGTTGGCCGGGCAGTGTGCCGTTTGCCACCCTCCTGCGAATATCATTGTGGATTTCCAGTATATACTTCTTGTCTGCGCAGCTTACGTTTGCCCTGCCTTTAAATATACAAAACAAAAAACCAAATTAATAACTTCATAAAACAACGCTCACCAGAGAAAATCTTTGTAAAAAAATAACATATTCAATAATTTTAAGAAATTATGAAATCAAACATTCCCGGGAACAAACATAGACATAAAATACAAGACACGTCACATTCATACAAATCTTACGAAAATGTAGCACCCTTAGAGTATATAGAGTGGTATCAATCCAAGGCAGTGTAGTCAGTTTTTAATGATTTCTACCTGACTCGACGGACCTGGGCGTGGCTTAGACCAAGGCTAGGATATTTATACATCCATTCATATCACATATCGACATAATGTTTTTGTTTATTCGTATAACCACTTTTTCGTGCCATGTCTTTCTCAGGCGTCTTCGACTTCTTCTTCCATTCACTTTTGCACTTTCGTTTAAGACACAACATAAATATTGATTATTTTTGTAGAATCTCCGCATTATCAATTGAAAAATCTATTCGTATGAATTTTTTACAGTCAATTGAAAATCCATGCAAGATGCTCATTGCGACGTCGGGGTAATTTTAATTACGCTTAGCGAAAAAACATCCCCGTGGTTTTATCCAACGTGATTTATTTTCCTTTATAGAGTAATACATGTTCGACTCCCCGCACGTACGTAGGTACAAACACGTAGCAAAGCAAAGACCCTCAGAGCAATACTATACAGGAGCACTACTGTAGACAGTATTGATGATTTTTGCCTGACTCGGGCTTGGCTAGGACTAAGGCTAGAGTATTCATACATCCATTCATAGTACATGTCGACATAACGTTTTTGTTTATTTGTACAACCACTTTTTCACAGTATTGTTATAAACAAAAATATAGGATATAACCTTGGAGTAACAATATATGAAGAGAAAGCTAATTCGTTTTACCCAACCTCTACAAATTTGGGATAAATCACATTCTCCATGTTTTTACATAGTACACCATGAGAAAGAAAGAGACAGAAAAATTTACCAAATTATCACACCGCTTTCAAGTATTGTAAGGATGTTCTTCGTGTCCCGCGTCTCCGTTGACTCCACCTACACGTTTTGATATGCGACATAAATGGACATAAGTCAACGGTTTTTTAGGTTATATGCTATATTATTGTTTATAACAATACTGTGAAAAAGTGGTTATACGAATAAACAAAAACGTTCTGTCGACATGTGCCATGAATGTATGTATAAATACCCTAGCCCTTGTCCTAGCCACGCCCAGGTCGAGCCGATTCCGGCCAAACTCATAAAAACCGACTACAGCAGAGCTCTCTCTTGTATATTATTGCTCTATATATAACCTAAAAAACCATCGAGTTATGTCGCATAACAAAACGTAGTGGGCGGAGTCGCCGGAGACGCGGGAGACGAAAAACATGCTTACATACTGAATGGTAGTGCTATATTACGTGAGAACTTGTCTTGTCTCTTTCTCTCTCACGGTTTACGACGCAAAAACCCGGAGAAAGTGATTTATCTTAAATTTGTATAGGTTAGGTAAAAATATTTAGCTCTCTCTCCATATATATTCTTGCTCTGAGCGCAGACCTTTTCTCCACGGGATAGAAAGACGTATAGAAGTGCCGGTACACGATTGTATAGAAACTGGTACACAACAACTAAACGGCAGATGTTTTCAAGCTGCGCTGCTGCTAGTATGTGCCTTACACGTTTATTGCATTTTCTACCCCTGTGGCTCTTATACCTTTTCAAAACATTGTTTAATATAAAACTTTAATTTATAAAATTGTCAATGGTATTATAGACAGCCCTGATTTACTGAATCTTATTTCCTTTCATATACCAACGAGAATTGCTCTATTCAAATTATATTTAGCTGTAACAATAATATCAAAACGGAGGCTTTCAGATACTCGCTTGTACCTAGATTGCATGTAGTTGGTAATACATACGCAGAGGTGGCTGATGTATTTAACTGCACGGAATGTAGATACAAGAAGGTTATAATATCATATTTCTTCAATCAATATTAATTTAATGTAATCAAACTCCGACACATAACGGCCTCTATGATCGAGTGGTAAGACGCTCGACTAGGAATCCAAAGGTCGTGGGCTCAAACTGGGCGTACGCAAATAACTTTTACGTAATTAATATGTGTCGTAACACGTTTAATTCATATTAAATAATACATAGTATATTTGCGGCACGTTCCACAGTGGTAGATACTCTAAGTATCGCCCTGGTGAAAGACCACCATTCAGAATCGAAACGCTGCTTAAAATTATGGTAAAAAGTAGTCGGGCGTCTTACCACTCGACCATGGAGGCAGTCAAAATTATCAATTTAAAAAAATAACCTTTTCGAATCCCCGCGTATCTAATATAGAACCTACCTATATGTACGAGGCCTTTTCAAAAGAAAATTCCATTTTTTTCAAAAGTAAAAAATCGAAGAACACACGAAAATGTGACTAACCTTTCCAGTTGTCAAAAACAAACCACTAATCCAAAACGGCTGATAATGCTAACATATGATAAACATTCGTCTACCAACATAACAACAACAAAAAAATTGATAATCAAATGTACACAGCCCGCAAAAATTCAAAGTTCACCTTTTCTTTTGAACAGGCTATGTATTTCAGCAGACATTATTCTAAATTAGAAATGGGTCGATTAAAGCAACTAACATTTTTTCTTAACAAGGCAAGTTACATCCAGTGGCGGCTCGTGACTTTTTAGTGTGCTAGAGTGGTAAGATTGAAAAAAAACGTCACCATTGATGTTGCTGTAGCCGAAAACATTTTTTTTTTTCTAAATTTCAACTTTTTGTATGAAGATTTTTCAGAAATCCGTGCAGTGCACCACCAAAACTGAAAAATCCTGAAAATCTTCTTACAAAAAATAAAATTTTGAAAAAAAATATAAATCATTTTTGGCTACAACAACACTAACAATGTCGTATTTTTCAATCATAGCACTTTAGCACACTAAAAACTCACGAGCCACCACTGGTTACATCCGCAATTTTTCACGGGTAACAACTAGTTGTGTAATAATATTTTTTGGATAATTTGTATAGCGCCTTTTTGTGAAAAATCACCTCAAAAGCGCTGTAAATTGTCCATGCGCTGGCGTATTTTCGGCACGGGCATACGCAGATTTACATCATAAATTCACTGCACGCCCCTACTGCTACGTGTTATCTGGTGTGATTGAAGGGAGGTTGAGACGAAGCGAGGAAGAATTTTGATTTAAAACCAACATCTAGCTATCGCAAAATGATCGGTTATTAATTTAATAATATAATAACAGTGAATTTATATAGCGCAGTTCTGTGATAGTTCACCTCGAGTGTGCTTTACACCAAATTACCTAACCTAATATAACAACGAGGAAATGATATATAACAGATATGTGTGCAAATGTGATTATGAAAAAACGTTCAGATATGGGTATAACAGTGCAGGTGTACATCAACAGATTAAAAAAAAAACATTTACTAGAAGCTAGGGATGTAAAAAAACAATGGGATGAAAACAAGGGCTTAAGCGATACATTTGTCAAAAATAAGTTAAATATGCAGTTTTGATTAGTTCTTTTTTCTGCATCAAATGCTCTGACTCTCGTTTGATTCTGAAAACTTTTTTGTCCCTTCAGCCATCCAAAATATGTTTATCATTTAGGAGAAGGCTTGACTTCAAATAATCGATAAAAATATCTACATCAGCACACTCTATCCTATTATATATATATACAATAAGAATTAGGTACATTTTTTTTCAATACTGCTAAGACATATTGTAGTATCGAGAAGACCGTGAATTATTTTTTTTTTATGCAAACATATTAAATCAGTTATTTGCCTTCTAGTTTTAAGTGAATCAATGTTCAAATATTCAACGCTAGCGTCATATGATCTAAGATGGTCACGTAGACCACATTTGAAAGATAATAAATAAAGACGAACTTACTTATAAGTGTATTGTTATTAGGCCACTGGGCTTGTGTTGACGCAACTAGGCAAAACATCGCCAAAACAACACAAATAATCTTCATATTGAATGAATACCTTCTCTCAGTTAAATTAGAGTCGTATCTCTGTAACCTCAGTAGTAACTGATGAATTAAACTGCGATTTCTCCCGTATTTATACCTCCAGAAAAAAATTACAGATGGATCTGGCAATTTCCATGTATAAAGGTAAATACAGATGGGTTTTTGTGAAGGGCTCAATATTTATTTAGCTTGGCAATTTAGGTTGTATCCATATCCCTTTGTTTTGACCGATAACGCGATGTAAACAAGGTCATTAGTTTTTTAAAAATAGTTTAACCATTTCACTGAGAAGAAATCAAAAAAATTGAAAAGTGGCATTAATGCAACCTGACAGCAAGAATATATAATATAACATATGGAGAGAGAGCTAAATATTTTCACCCAACCTATACAAATTTACGATAAATCACTTTCTCCGGGTTTTTAGGTCGTAAACCGTGAGAAAGAAAGAGACAAGACAAGTTATCACATAATATCGCACCATTTTTTGGTATTTTAGCATGCTTTCTGTCTCCCGCGTCTCCGGCGACTCCGCCCACTAAGTACTGTTATGCGACTTAACTCAACAGTTTTTTGAGGTTATATCCTATATTTTTGTTTATAGCAATACTGTGAAAAAGTGGTTTTGCAAATAAACATAACATTACGTCGACATGTGCTTTGAATGGATGTAAAAATGTGTGTCTATGAAAACCCTAGCCACGCCCGAGTCAGGAAAAAGTCAACAATACTGCCTACACTGTTTCGCAAAGCTATCCCTCGTGGTGTATTATTGTTCTGAGTACCACACCCACTCATTACGCTTAGATTTTATTTAATTACGTATTGTTTACTTTATCACGAAGAGTAGTGGCGAATGAAATCAAATTAAGACATCAAAACTTTTCATCTCTTATCTTTAAATAATATCCTAGTAAAACCTGGAATTTAATGTCTTTCTTTAATCTGAAATCACAAAGGCGAGTTCTTAGAAGAAATGCCACATGTTATGTGATTATCTTTTATAGCGTGGGGCAGTTAAACGGCTACTCATTAAAATTTTACGAGATCAAAACCTCGAAACTTCTTATGAAAGCTCGCCCTTTACTGTTTACACAATTGCTCATTTCTCTTAATAAACATTTCGCGTGGGATGTCGTAGGATTCGCAGAATTTTTATTTCGAGAATTCACTCCCGAATTCAACATATCGTCGCTGTAAAGGCAGAGGGGCTTAAGCGACACTTCGGTCAAAAATTAGTTAAATATGCAGTTTTGATCAGTTCTTGTTTTTACATCGAAAGCTCTGACTCTCGTTTGATTCTAAGGACTTTTGTGGTTAGAGGTTCTCGTGTCTTGGGTGGACCAAGTATATATGCAGAAGGAGTTAACCATAAATGTAAGAAGTCCAAAGTCGTGGTGTCTGAAAGAGAGAGTGCGAGAACAGCGTGCAATATAGTTGTGAATGATGAATACTTGGAGCAAGTGGATGAGTTTGTGTATTTAGGAAATATGTTCTAGAGAGACGGAAAGGCTGATGAGGATATTGAATGAAGGGTGAATGCAGGAAACTCCATTAATGGAGGACTGAAAGCTGTTGGCGCAAATGAAAAATTGGCCAAAGAAGCAAAGCTAGCAGTCCACAGCGGAGTGTTTATACCAACCCTGATATATGACAGTGAGGCATGGAATTGACAGGAGAAGGATAAAATTAGACTGAATGCTGTAGAAATAAGATCCCTGGGGCGTATGTGCATTAAAACCATGTATGACTGTGTTAAAAATGTGGATATCCGGAAAAAATTAAAGCTGATGTAAGCGTAATGAAAAGGATTAAGAAAGGGACGCTTAGATGGTTTGGGCATGTAGATCAAATAAACGAAGTAAAGAGTGTAAAAAGAATATATGACGTGAAAGTGAATGGAAGAAGAAGTCTTGGACACCCGAGGAAGACATGGCACGATCGAATGAATCAAATGCTTGATTCGGGCCATGTAAGGAGTCAGAATAACAGAAGAGTATGTATGAGACGATTAATGAATGTGAATGAAGCAAAGAGTGTTTGCATAACGCTAAAAACAAGCAAAAGAGCTCCATGCCATTTTGAACCAGATGACGTCAAAACAGTTGTCAATCTCTCCACATTGCTTCGCAATGGCGCTACGATCGGGTTTCAATGACGTCAGGGGCGTTTTTGACATTTAATAAGTGGCTTGGTTGATACGTACACTACAAAAATACAATAAACTACATTTTTTCATGCAAACTATGTCGCTTACAAACCGTTCACAAATAAAAATAACTTTAAAATTGTATAATGCAGATATCGAATCATCTCTTTTTCTATAAAATAATGATGAAAATATATAAATACTAGTGCAAGTCCACCATTCACAATCGAAACGTTGCTTGAAATGGCTTTAGCCGTGTTTGGTGACCAGGTCTGAATAGCCAGGTACTTCCCCACCTTCCTCTACCTCATCTCCTTCCCTCCCCCTCCCACTAAATTCAGCCTAACAATATACTCCAATAGGCTCCAGACGATCGGGAGCAATCAGGACTTTAGTGCAGTATTCACATTTACAAAATAGTATTGTTATGAAGTTACATTCTTTTACTTTTGAACCATCTTGGCGGTGCTGCATTAAGCCTGATTCACACCAACGTCCGGTTCCGCTCAGTGCCGATATTGTTCCGCAAGAAAACTTATTGATATGGTATGAATATCAATCAAGGAGTATGTGCCAAGACAAATTTGTGTGGCAGTATATCCTTCTGCCCACCCTTGTGATATTTAACTACTTATTTAGTTAAATAATTATTTTGAAGTGTAAAAATACTTACAACGCAGATTTTTTTTTTTAAACCATTTTTTCATCACTAAATAATTTTTTTGATAATTAATCATTAATAAAAATATTATTTAGTGATAAAAAAATGGTTTTTGATTTAAAAAAATCTGCGATGTTAGTATTTTTACACTTCAAAATAATTATTTAACTAAATAAGTAGTTAAATATCACAAGGGTGGGCAGAAGGATATACTGCCATACAACTTTGTCTTGGCACATACTCCTTGATTGATATTCATACCATATCAATAAGTTTTCTTGCGGAACAATATCGGCACTGAGCGGAACCGGACGTTGGTGTGAATCAGGCTTTAAGCGATTCGAACGATTCTTGTAATCCCTTAATTTTTGTCTACATTATTTATTTGTCAGATTTCAAGTTTAGTTTTAATGATAAAAATGGCTGCCCTTTTAAGTTAGGTACCACATATAGTATGCGCTTAGAGTATATAGAGTGGTATCTATCCAAGGCAGTGTAGTCAGTTTTTGATGATTTTTACCGGACTCGGCGGACCTAAGCGTGGCTAAGACTAAGGTTAGGGTATTTATACATCCATTCATATCACATATCGACATAATGTTTTTGTTTATTCGTAAAACTACTTTTTCACAGAATTATTGTAAACAAAAATATAGCAAACAACCTAAAAAACCGTTTGGTTGTGTCAAGTTAAGTGGTATAATAAAAAATGTGGGCGGAGTCCTGCGGTGACCCAGGAGCCCAAGATCATCGTGACAGTACATAGAAGCGGTGTATTATATTTTTTGTCTCTTTCTCTCTCATGGTGTACCCGGAGAAAGTGATTTATCGCAAGTCTGTATAGGTTGGGTAAAAATAATTAGCTCTCTCTCCATACATTGTTACTCCAAGAGTATGCGCCACTAGCATATCGTCGCTGGAAAGGCAAAAGGGCTTAAGCGACACTTTGGTCAAAAATGAATTAAACATGCAGTTATGATCAGTTCTTTTTTCTGTATCGAAAGCTCTGACTCTCGTTTGATTCTGAAGACTCTTGTAAGAGCATTGAGTTACCTGATTTAACTTTTTTTCAAAATCCAACCAGGTACTGAAGACTTATGAATTTTATTGTAAAGCAAAAAAAACTTTAAGGTGCTCTGGTGTAAACTTCCCAAAATGGCTCTTCAGCCCTTTTGCCTTTCTGGCGACGATATGCCTAATTTATCAACATTTAATTATCTTTCCAGTTTAGAAAGTAAGAATCGCATTATACATCAAGGTTTAAATTATTTTAATCTTTTCGGCCCATCTCGAAAAAGCGTCCATTATTCAGTGGCACATAAAGTTTATTGGGACAGTTATCACATTTTCTTATTAAGATTTTTTTTTAATTCACGAATGAAAAAGCCTTAAACCACATTTGTTCCGCTCAAAATAAAACTAATTGCCAAACATATTAAATGGTTTTAATAATGAATGCAACAATTTATTTTAATGCGCACGTTAATCGCTACTTACGTATTATTATCCGAAATAATATTGAAGAGTTTAAGTTGGGTTTGGGTTGGGTAAGATTTAATGGTTTCTACGAATATTTAAAAATTTGACTTTTCTATGTATGAGAGCTTTTCCCCGTGTACCGTTTTTTTTCGAACGTAATCTTGTACAGAGGACGCTAGTTACTGGTTCAGTCACGACCCACACGTCAAAAATTACATAGTGAGTGAATCGTGAAGGACCGTAATCGGAATAAAATTTCTTACTTTTTTACGTGTGAGCAATTTTTCAGTGTATCGAATGTTTTAGAACGTGTTGGCAGAAGACGGCTAGACGGTTGGCGTATTAATTCTGTTAGATATTGTGATCTATACTGATTTGAAAATAAGCTGATCGACTCCTAGGTCCCAGACAGTTAAAGAAATTAGTTATCTGTTCAAGAAAAGATTTCGATATTTTTTCGCTATCTCGGGCACACTAGACACGCTCACAATCACTGAAGATGTGAACTGATAGAAGTGTGTGATAGCGTGTCTGTGTGCCCGAAGAAAGATAAATTTTATCTTTCTCCGAGAGAAATTTCACATTGAAACATTCTCATACATTTATCGAAATTATTTTTTTCAATAGAAAACCAATTTAATTGGCCTGGGAGTCCATTTTTACACTTTTCTTTAAAATTAGTATAGATCACACTTCTAAATATATGCTGTTCAGTGCACACAGCAAACTTCCATCGGATTATCGCTTCAGTGGTACCTACTTACTGATAAATATTTTGACAAGCCCAGTTGCGTGCCCAGAGTTTTTGATCAGAGTAGGCAGTAGGAAAAACTGATTGCTATTGCATTTATTCTGTAAAATCACTGCATACACACTGACAAAGATAGTAACACAAACGAGCCACTTGAACGCGCACACAGCTCACAGCATAAGTTGTGTATTCTAGTGAACATAGAATAATCTACTCTGACGTTGGCGGCGTTTGGGCAAATATGTTTACTGCTTTTGACACGTTATAGTAGGACGGTCGGTGAGGCGCTCGCGGCAGTGCGATTAACTGAACTTCGCGCGTATTTTTGAAATTGTAGTTTTATTATTTGCAAAAATTTTATATTATTTAATCCAATATGATTTATATTTTTATGCGAGTACGGCAGGGTAGACAGTGAAACTGTCCCATTGTCCCTTGGAGTAAGAATATATGGAGAGAGCTATTTTTTTTTACCCATCCTATACAAATTTGCAGTAATTCACTGTCTTTGGGTTTTTACGTCGTACACCGTAAGAGAAAAAGAGACAACAAAAAAATCGAAAAATATCACACCGCTTTTAGGTATTGTAAGAATGTTTTCGTCTCCCGCGTCTCCGGCGACTCCGCCCACTTCACCTTCTTCGATTACAATACTGTGAAAAAGTGGTTTTAAAAATTAAAAAAACAACATGTTGAGATGCCTTATGAATGCATGCAAAAATAAATCCAAAATGTGTTAAATACATCACTTTTCACAGGTATTTCAACAGTTTAAAATATAATTGTCAGCACGTTAGGATTATCGAACTATTAAGTATAAAAAGACAATTTATTAACTATAAACTTCCATTATTATTTAAGCAAACGTTATGCTATTCGTTTTGTAAGATATTCTGAATATTTAAATCATTTAATAGTGTTTTTGATATCGTTTTGTAATGCGAACGCTTTTTGAGGTTGTGTAAAAAAGGTGTGTCTATGAAAACCCTAGCCACGCCTATTCAGAGGGGTCAGGGAAAAAACCTAGTAAAACTGACTACACTGCCTTGGATAGGTAGGTCTTTTTTTATATTAACACTCTAAGCGTTGTCCCATAGGAAAGTGTCGGAACGTTTTGAAATTGACCTGTTTCAGAAAGCAGACCACTCGCGAGATCAAATTAAGAGCAAAAGATTGTTTCAAGAATTATATGTTATCGTAGAGCCAATAGACAGTCGATATCCCGGTAACTCTGCGTCCAACGGGGAGGGGAAATGGTTCAAAATAAAATTCAGATTATCGAAAAAATAAAATTTGCCGAGACAAACTCCGTACAGATCAAAGAATCTGGTCACGTAGGTAGCCCACCCAATTTATATGACCGGACCAAGTGGTTGAAATCCCTTACAATCTGTCAATAATAAATTGGCTCATTATTATGTAATATTTGTATAGATAGCATCGTTGTGGGATGCTTCGCCTCGAGGTTCTAAGTGACATGAAAAATGGTTTTATGATTACCATTCATGATGTATTGATCTTTTTTTCTTCCCAGAAACATCATAAAAGACGAATATATACGGAGCGCAAGAATATTTTTACCCAACCTATACAAATTTACGATAAATCACTTTCTCCGGGTTTTTACGTCGTAAACCGTGAGAGAGAAAGAGATAAGACAAGTTCTCACACAATCTAGCACCGCTTTTAGGTATGTTAGCATGTTTTCCGTCTCCCGCGTCTCCGGCGACTCCGCCCACTACGTTTTATTATGCGAAAAAACTCAACGGTTTTTAAGATTATATCCAATATTTTTTGTTGATGGCAATACTGTGAAAAAGTGGTTTTACAAATAAACAAAAACATAATGTTGACATGAGCTATGAATGGATGTATAAATACCATAGAGTTGGTAGAGTAGTATCTATCCAAGGCAGTGAAGTCAGTTTTGGACTTGTTTTTGATGATTTTAACATGACTCGGCGCACCTGGGCATGGCTAAGACTAAGGCTACGGTATTTATACATCCGTTCATATCACATATCGACATAATGTTTTTGTTTATTCGTATAGCCACTTTTTCACAGTATTTTTATCAACAAAAATATAGCATTTAACCTAAAAAACTGTTTATTTGTGTCAAGTTTAGTGGCATAATAAAAAATGTAGGCGGAGTCCCGCCGTGAACCAGGACCTTAAGATCATCCTTACAGTATATAGAAGCGGTCCATGAAATTTGCTGTCTCTTTCTCTCTCATGGTGTACGACGTAAAAGCCCGAAAAAAATGATTTATCGCAAGTTTGTGTAGGTTGGGTAAAAACAATTAGCTCTCCCTCAATATATTGTTACTTCAAGATAAATACCCTAGCCCTAGTAACGCCTGAGTCAGGGAAAAATCATCGATCCTGACTACACTAGCGCTCCTTCTTGATGTATTATTGCTCTGAGATAAAAGAGATACAAATAGAAGCGCCAGTTTCATGAGGTTTTTTTCAGTCCAGTGAGAATTTCTAGCATTTTCAAAGCCGCAACAATTCTTTGAAAATGTTATATCATTGAATGCCTTCGAAATCGAATCATTTTTTTATAACTATATTTTAGATATAAATGGTGGTCAGTTCCACAGCTTTAGGTATCTACAACGAATTGGAGGAAGACGGCAGTTCCTCATAGGCAATAAGGAAATCAAACGGTTGAAGCGCCAATGACGATGATAGTAAAATTGTAACAATTAGAATAATTTCTATTTTAGTAGAAAGCAATTACATTGCGGTTCGACAAATTTAATTAGTTACCAATATTAGGTGTATTTCCTGTAAACTCGTAAAATTTATCATTATTCTTATTGAAAAAAAAGGTGAATGCAGTAAACTCCATTAATGGAGGACTGAACGCTGTTGGCGCAAATAAGAAATTGTCAAAAGAAGCGAAGCTAGCAGTCCACAATGGAGTGCTTATACCAACCCTGATGTATGGCAGTGAGGCATGGAACTGGCAGAGGAAGGATGAAAGTAGACTGAATGCTGTGGAAATGAGATCTTTGAGACGTATGTGCGGTAAAACCGTGGATGACCGTATTAAAAATGTGGATATCCGGAAAGAATGCAAGGCTGATGTGAGCGTAATGAATAGGATCAAGAAAGGGACGCTTAGGCATGTAGAGGCATGTAGAGCGAATGAACGAAGAAAGGAGTGTGAAAAGAATATATGATGCGAATATGAATGGAAGAAGAAGTCGAGGACGCCCGAGAAAGACATGGCACGATCAACTAAATCAAGTACTTGAATCGAGTCACGTGAAGAGTCAGAATAACAGAAGAGTATGTATGAGACGATATATGAATGTAAATTAAACAAGGAGTGTGTGCCAAGACAGAGTTATATGGCGGTCCGTCCTCTCTGCCTACCTCTGCGGGGAAATGGCGTGATGGTTAGTTAGTCAGTTAGTTCTTTAATCACCTACTCATTTGAAGTTTTACTTATTTCTATTCATAGCATCTGTCTTTTTTTCTCTGTTCGTTTGTTATAATTTGAATGTTATTCTTTTGTTTTCTCATTGTTCTCTTATTTCGTTTTATATTGTCTTCTCCCTCTATAAGTACATACAACTACACACTTTGTATTTTTTTAGTTTAATTTTGTACCCTGATGATGCTTAGGCTAACCGAAACCGGTCGGTCATAAAAAATCAAATTAAATCTGTGGCCTTGTACAAAGTTGTAACTTTGATTATTTATAGGTATTGCAACCAGAGTTGACCCGAACACAGTAGTCACACAGATGCATTGCTCGCATACAGCATGTTTCAAACTAGTTATGAAAAAGTGATGAAACTTTTCTAATATTAAAATTAGAGCAATACTCGTATATACACTAGTTGTCTTTTTAATAATAACAATAAGTTGACGTAAGCAAGACAAAAACGCACTTTCTCAGTGACGTTTTGCAAGGACATCACAGTCAGAAGTGTGTACATATGCACCAATACACACAATTCTAAGTCTGTGTTGTTTGTGTTAACTATGGTCGTAAGACCTACGAGTATACCTTCGAAATCGAAGTTTTTTTTTTTATAAATGAAAATGTCGTTTGAACAACCATTTTTTTAAATAGAGCCAATTTACAAATAATTTTAAGGTTCATGATTGACCGGTTAGTAGCTGAGTGGACAAACGCGTCGGATTCTTATCCAGGCGTCGTGAGCTCAATTCCTCTGCTAGCTAAGTCCTTCATCATTGCACAAGCAACATTTTATTGCTTATTATAATGGCAGTAGGAATTTTTCAAATATTTTAAGGTTATTCGTAACTCGGGAATGTTTGTCTTTTTTTAAAGAAAGATAAATAAATCAAAGATTAGTTGCCGAGTTGAAAAAGCATCGGGTTCTCATCCAAGAGTCGCGGGTTTCAATTCTTCTGTAAGCTAAGTCCTTCATCATTGCACGATCATCAATATAAGGGCGTGCAAAGAAATCAAATTACCAGAAAAGAATAAAGCAACACACAAAATAGATTACTATATAAAGGGATGAAATCTTATAATGCGCTGCCGGAAACCATCCAAATTATGCCAATCAATAAATTCAAAATAGCCTGTAAAAACTATTCAAAATGCATTTAAATCAAAATAATAAGTAGTATAAAAGTTAAAATCTTGGAAAAGTGATTTATCCCAAATTTGTATAGGTTGGGTAAAAAGAATTAGCTCTTTCTCCATATATTGTTACTCCAAGGTACTAAGTAACTAATATAAAATTAATAAAACAAAATCAGAAAAAAACAGAGTTTTTCAAATATTGTAATTTTATTCGTAACCTGGAAATTTTCGTATTTCTTTTAAAAGAGAAAAAAATAGTCAAAACTACGTCCGCTAGTTGAAACGAATTCACTGTCAGGTATTCTACCAATTCATTCGATTTATAGTAAAGATTGTTTCGATTATTTTTCTGTTTTTTTATTTATTTATTTTACGCCCAGCTGGGCTTCGATTACTAAATTCGCTCGAAAAAATGTAACCGATTCATTGAAATCTCGATTGCGCCGACGCTATCAATAAATCAAACGACTTTACAGGCGAAACGCATAAAAATAATTAGTTTAATATTAATTGGACTCGATCCTCGCGGGAAAGATAACAATTTTCTACCGATTTTCGGCATTCATTATTTCTTGAATGTTATGAAACCCGCGGGGCCAGTAAAATACTTTTTACGACTTTCGACAATTATTGTTCTAAAATCGTAATTTCAGTAAAGACCGCGCTGCGGGGGTTAGTTCAGAAAATATTGGGATAAAGGGTCAGTACCTACGTGTTTATTCGTTCACCGAAAACACGAGAACTAATCAAATATTTTTGTTATTATTTAGGAATAATTAGCAACTCAAACTAAAATGGTGTCCATACGGGTGTACCCAATTCTACATCTGTATAAACATCCGAAGTTTACTGCGTTTGGTGGATTTTTTGTTTTGGAAAGCATTCAATTTAATGCCGATAGTGAGCATTATTGGTCTAGGAACTAGGTAGTCGCTTAGTCGAGTTATTTACAGAGCGTAAAAAAGCATCGTAATTGGGTACACACGTATTATTTGCTTATTTATAGTGAATAACACAACAACCGCACAAGAGTCCCAACTGCCAATGAGACTGTAGCATCCCCAATCGGGGTTGTGTTGTGAGGCTGAAGGGAGTGTTAAAGGGAACGAGATGGGAAAGAGGATAGTTGGGAAGTACCTGGCTATTCAGACCTGGTCACCGAACATGGCTAAAGCCATTCAAAGCAACGTTTCGATTCTTAATGATGTTCCTTTTGGAGTATCTACCACTGTAGAACGTGCCGCAAATATACTATGTGTTATTTTAATATGAATTAAATGTGTTATGACACATATTAATATAAAAAAAATATATTTGCGTACGGCAGATTTGAACTCACGACCTCTGGATTCGTAGTCGAGCGCTTACCGCTCGACCGCGGAGGCTGTAATGCACGGCCGTACATTTATTATTCTCTTTTTGAAATTGTTTCATGGTTGAATTCCGTTTTAATATAGTATAACGCCTATTTAGGCGTATTATAATATGTATTTACATGGCCAGCAACGGGGCGCACCTAACAGCCTAGCAGAGGAAGGTGTTTCTAGCGGGAAAGGAGGAATTTGCCCGCTGACACTTCGGTTACCCTTCGTGACGGAAAACACCTCTTGTTTTGTGATTACTTACGTCAGCGTGTTTAAATTCGTAAATACACGTGACCTACCTAACCTTAAAGACTATCATTTGACAATTACCTACTACGTTTATTCATTATAGTTCCTTAGTTTTACAATAGTATTATAATAATAAAAAATGTATTCCGGATGTGATGTGATGTGAGTACGTAACAATGTAAAATTCAGAAATACATCATTCTTATTTTTAGTACGCATAATGAATTTATGCCGTGGTTTTTACAATTTTTGGTGGTGTAATGGTCGTCATAGTTGCCTTTCTAGCAGCTGATCGGGGTTCAATTCTCAGTTTCAATAATAATGTCCGGTGTTTTTTCGCGGTTCTGCCCTAGTGACTTCATAAAAACATATCCATAGCGGCACTTTACACTAGCTACTAAATTTGTATATAAGCATTGCGAAATTTACGATCCAATCAAAGCCATAACTCATAAAAAACTGAAATGCAGTTCTGCTACCCAAACCTTAATATATTTTAATTTCAAACTTATATCAGCTAAATACCTTATAGTAAAAATATTAATTCAGATAACTCTTCTAGGTACGTGGAAACTATTAAGATATTCATTTTAAGGTATTTAACTAATGTAAATTAAAAATAATTGAATAGAAAAGTATATTAAGGGTCAGCACTCGAAAATGACATTAAACGTTACTTTGTAGCATTCTAATACAAGCAATCCTAAAAATGATGTATCTCAATTTTTTTTATGGGTAGTTAGAAAATGTCTGAGGTTTCCAGTGAATACAATTTTACAACTGTAATCCTTTAAATTCCATGAAAAACATTCTAAAATGTCAGTAAAAGTGCAGTTTTGAAACCAAAAAGGCATTTTTGAACGTTTTACATAAATTTCTAGTATGCTTTTCATTAAGAATTTTATTAATTACTGTTTAATAATTGTATTCACTGGAAGCCTTAGACGTTTTTCTAACTACTCATATAGAATGAACAGATGAATTTGTAGTATTGCTTGTACTAGAAAGCCAAAGTGTATTTTAGTGTATTTTTTTATATAATTCAATTGAATTAAATTTAATATTATTATTATTGAGTTCTGCTATTTTAAGTTTTTTATTTTAGTTTTTAGTGACAGCTGTTTCGGCGTTTAAGGCCATTGTCAAACTGTCTATGTTTGACAATGGCCTTAAACGCCGAAACAGCTGTCACTAAAAACTAAAATAAAAAACTTAAAATAGCAGAACTCAATAATAATAATAATAAATTTAATTCAATTGAATTATATAAAAATTAAAATGGAGTTCTACAAATTAAACACAAAAACTATAAATATTTTAGTGTATTTTTTGGGTGGTGACCCTTAATGTTAGGGAAGCAGAGCTGCGTTTTCATTTTTTTTTACGATTTATAGCTTAAATATTTGATTGAATCATAGATTTCATAATACTTTTTTGCAAGAATTTGATCGTCAGTGTGGAGGGCCGTAGTCTAAATACAAACTAACTTCAAAATGTTAAGCATACTTAAACACATATCCAATAAAAATTACTCTAATCTCATCCTTCTTGAAATTCCTCGTACTTTGGAGATTACAAGATAAACACAGTTATAATATTTGAATTAATCCGAACACAAACAAAAACAATAATTCTGTTCTTCATCCGACAACTTTAATGCCTTAATCAAGATTTATATTTTATTTCACAAGAGAAACAACATTATAAGTACCTACCCATGCTTCTGCTGAAATGGCAAACACCTGTTCAAATACCAGTTGGAAACCTTGGAAATTAAAAATAGACCTTTAAAGCCATGAAACCTTGAAGTAAACACAGTGGAGTATTACTAGAGATGGTCGATATTCCTGTCCCGGTTAATAGAACCGGTTCCAAGCCGGTCACTGGAACCGTGGTTTCTATATATATACTAGCGTTGTGACCGCTTTGAAAGAACTACTTCTTTTGGCAACAGTTCCTACTTCATTCATTGTTCATTGAACAAATACTTCAGTTAAAGTCGGCAGTTCATTTTAGCCTTCACATTCAATTCATCGAAAGAACTACTTCAATTTGCAGTTGCGAAGGCGAACTTTATTCTGGCGAGGAACCGGTTCCAGTTCTTTTCACTTTGAAATCCCTACCGACTAGTACGTGCTTTTCTGCGAGGAACTTTTCACTTTCCAAAAAGAACAACTGAACAAATAAATTCAAATCTCTTTTTTGCGAGTTCGACTTCAATTGAAGTGTTCACTTCGAAGGGTTCATTTTAAAGTACTAACAATTCGTGAAGCATTCACATAACATTGAAGTTTTTCCCAACGCTAATATATACCATACTATGTATTATTTGTCCGAGGAAACGGTTCTGACCATTAAATATTTTTTGGCTTAAAATGTCACTTTCGCGAGTTCCACAGTTGCAGTGCTTTTTTGTTTTTCGAACATCGCTAGCAAACCCCCCCTCCCCCTAGGATTTTTTTTTTTTTGGTGATGAACTAGTTCCAGTTTTTTTCATTTTCATGAAATCGCCGCACTTTTTTGTAGTGTGAAGTTCGTGAAGCAACGCATGAACTGCAAACTGATTGCTCAAACGATGTAGCAGTCATTCGAGTTCCTACACTACGTACTACGGTGCGAATTGAGCGATTGAACTGTTAGTTCAATTGAAGC
The DNA here is from genome assembly GCA_022651775.1 of Drusus annulatus. Taxonomy (NCBI): domain Eukaryota; kingdom Metazoa; phylum Arthropoda; class Insecta; order Trichoptera; family Limnephilidae; genus Drusus; species Drusus annulatus. Next base: position 169,940 of record JAGWCC010000280.1, read on the forward strand.
GTTCACCGTGAAGGGTTCATTTGGAATAATAATTAGTTCGTGAAGCGTTCACTAAACTTTGAAGTTTTTCCCATCGCTAATACTAGCGTTGGGAAAAACTTTAATGTTTTTGTGAATGCTTCACGAATTGCTAGTTCTTTAAAACGAACCCTTCGCAGTGAACACTTAAATTTAAGTTGAACTTGCAAAAAAGAATTTGAATTTATCCGGTTATTTGTTCAGTTCTTTTTGGAACCGGTTCCTTAATATTTTTTCGAAAAGTATTAGCAAATCGACAAAAGTTCCTCGCCAAAACTAAAGTACTAGTCGGTAGAGATTTTAAACGATTTAAAAAGAACTCCCAAAAAAACACGTTCCTTTAGATCGAAGTACTTTGAAGTCGAACTTCAATTGTAGTGCTTGAAATGAAGTACTTCTTTATGGGCTTTGAAGTTCAACTTCACAACTGAACTGCTGCAAATTGAAGTACAAGTTCTTTGTAATCTAACTTCCATTAAAGTATTTGTTCAATGAAATTAAATTAATGAAGTTTGAACTGCCGCAAAATGAAATAGTTCACACGGAGCAGTCACAACGCTAAAATGAATTACCAACTTCAATTGAAGTATTTGTTCAATGAACAATGAAGGAAGTAGGAACTGCTGCCAAAAGAAATAGTTCTTTCGGAGCGGTCACAACGCTAGCTAATACGCTCTCTCCAATCAATCAGTGACTTATATTCAGATATATTTATTTTTATAGTGATTACCGCACAAGAGTCCCAACTGCTCCCAACCGTCTAGAGCCAGTGAGACTATGGCATCCCCAATAGAAGTATGTTGTGAGGCTGTGGGTAGTGGGGAGGGGTTGAAGATGGGGAAGAGGAAGGTTGGGAAGTACCTGGCTATTCAGATCTAGTCACCAAACACGGCTAAAACCATTTCAAGCAACGTTTAGATTCTGAATGGTGATCTTTCACCAGGGCGACACTCAAAGTATCTAACACTCTGCAACGTGCCGCAAATATACTATATCTAATTTTATATTCATTAAATGTGTTTCGACACATATTAATCAAATAAAATTTATTTGCGCACGCCGGGCGTGAACCCGCGACCTCCGAATTCGTAGTCAAGCGTCTTACCACTCGACTACGGAGGCCGTCAGATAGCTTAAATGTCAGAATTTAAAAAGGTTTTGATAACACAATCGGTAGGTGTGTTACTCCTGGATAGAGTATAGGTCCCGAATTCTGTTCCTAATATGAATATTGTTTCAATAATAAATATCACGAAACGTATAATAGCACAAGGTTTCATTTTATTTTTTAACCGGTCGGCAACTGAGTGGGCAAACGCGTCAGATTCCCACCCGGGCGTCGTGGGTTCAATTCCTCTGCTGGCTAAGTCCTACATAATTGCACAAGCAACATCTTCTGCTTATTATGATGGTATAAGGAGTTTTTCAAATATTGTCAGGTTATTCGTAACCTGGAAATGTAAACTTTTTTTTTTTAAAGAAATTGAATAAGTCAATTATAAAAAAAATAATAGAAACATATAATTAAAAAAATAACATGTGTCATGATACTAGGTTATTCATCGGGAAAAGTTTGCAGATATTAAAATAAAGATCATTATTATTTTATGGTTATTTATTAATTCAGTTTATCATTATCATCACATTATTATATCAAGAAAAACCTTTACAGATCGCCCGACCTAACCTCTAATTCGGGCACGTTTCCTTCAGAACCTAGAAACCTGTTCCAAATACTAAAGTTTCACAAAATCAAAATAAACAATGTTTTTATTCAATGTGAAATGAAAATCGTAGAAATAAAGTATAGAAAATTGATTTGCAAACGAATATCTAGTAAAAAAATATATAATAATTTTCAATTTTTTGTTTCATGGAAAATTCACGTCCCTGCAAAAGGAATTAAGCTTAGGAAGTGATATAAATAGGTGGGATAAATTTTGGAGGTGTATCTTACAAGGTTAAAGGATATAAGTAACATACCTCCCAAAAATTCTCAGATTGAATACCAGAATAGTATAACAAAAACACTAACTATTCATAAAAAAACTTTTCTTAAAAATAATCCCGAACATAAACTTAACCTTTCCGTAACTGAAGGTAAAAATCAAACGTACGATCCAAAGGGGGGTGACGTAGTTACCCCGCTTGACCTAGCTTATTAAAACGTTTTCACGACATAATCTTAGGGAATTCGTTTTTGGTAATACTTAGAGAGACGTAAATCCATAATATTTCAGTGAGCTTTATCTAAAATATTGCACAAAACTCTCGTTGGGGGTTACATTAGAGACCCTGTTCGGAACGGTGGTGTTTAACACTGTAATAATAATGTTTAGACAATCTAAAATCTTTATTACACTGTGGGTGGATGCAAACAATCATAATGCATAAGTCGAAATATGGAATCGAGAAAAAAAAAATTTACGTTAGGGTAGCGAGATGCATTTTTTAATGATTTATAGCTAAGATCGATTGTGCAATACTTTTACAAGAATTTGAAGGAAGGTGAAGAGTCGTTAAGAATTTAGTTGTATTTTTATCAGGGGCTAAAAAATGTATCGTTGAAAACTCTCTCGACCTAAATAATAAATCATAAACAAAACAATAATTTTACATCTAAGGGTGCTACAACCAAGCATCTTTATTATCACATAGGCTCGGTAATAGTTTTATTTCACAACATTCTCAAGTATTCATCTCAGCGATATAAACATGCCTCACAATATTATAGTTACAATCTCAAATTTCCAACCATTAGAAGAAAAAACAAGCAAACTAATTATGAATTTAATATATACAGAGCAACTGATACTTGATGCAAAATATTGATGTGAAAATACTTGATTACGCAACTGTTGTAAATGTGGTATTTTAACACACGCTCCTGTCTAGGTAGACGTGAAACTTATAAGTAAGGAACGGAGTGTATGGCACGAATGCACGGAAGGCGGTGTATAGCCCGCTGGGTAGGACACCTGGCTAGCAGTCGGACGTATCAAGTTCGATAATCGCAGCTAATTTTTCCAGCAAAAATATTTTGGCCATATTTCGAGTGTTTCAAATAAGCGATGATTCAGCGCAAAACGTCAAACTGGTGGCAGAAAAGTGAAAATGTTGTGGCGTCAGACCAAAGTAATAAATACTTTGATATATTAATGCCGCCTGGTTACACGGTCAAGCAGAAATGAACAGAGGACTATTGGCTAACACATGTAATCTAATCGCGAAAACGGCGCTCTAAAAATCAAACAATTATTATTACAGTGAAACCCAGTTATAAGGTTCCCACATAAGAAGTTTTCAGCTTAAGACGTTTTGTTGTTTCGGCTTGGAAAAATGACCCAATTTATCTCACATAGGAAGTTTCTTTCTGGTCCCTTGGGAAACCTTATAATAGAGTTTCACTGCAATATATGGCCATATTCAAATATGTATTTTCTTATTTACGTGCACAATTTTTTCAGTACCACCACGCTGAACAGATTTTCGAATATGTATATGGTGGCCTCCGTGATCGAGTGGTTAAGACGCTGGACTTCGAATTCACAGGTTGCGGGTTCAAATCCAAGCGTGCGAAAATAAATGTATTCAATTAATTTGCTGTTTCACATTTGTGTAGTACATTTGCGGTACCTGCAGAGTGGTAGATATTCCCAGTATCGCCCTGGTGAAAGACCACCATTTCGAATCGAAAACTTGTTGAAATGGTTTTAGTCATGTTTGGTGACCAGATCTAAATAGCCAGGTACTTCCCAACCTTCCTCTACCCCATCTCCTTCCCCACCCTTCTACCTTCAGCCGCACAACATACCCCGATTGGCGATGTCATAGTGGCACTGACTCCTGACGGTTGGAAGCAGTTGAGATTTTTGTGTGGTATTCACGTATATATATATATATATGTATATGTATGCGTAAATTATCATCAAAATAAAGCATTTGACCATGATTTATCGTTTCACATAGAAAGAATAGATTTTGATGTACAATATGGAACAAAATCCACAAGTTACAAAGCTCTTGTTTATAAAAACATAAAACTCCATACAAAAGGTACCATATGTTACAGCTGTTGCGGCGCTATTCTCTCCCCGTGTGTGTATTCAAATGCCGAATTATTATGCTCGCGGGGAATTGACATGCACTTGATTATCGATATTTCTTATGAAATACGGTTTTATTTTTGATAAATTCTGAAAGAGCTCCGCATCGTGATACTTGAAGGATTACCCTGGCGAGCGGTTACATTTCGTATGACAGAGAGAGCACTGTATGATCGGTAACAAAGATGACTTCCTGCCGTATCGACTGTCGTTACGATCGCGTGCAAACAGTTAATGCATATCAATCCGTTCCCTACTAATAAATTCCAAAAAGCGATTGCGACACCAGTATCACAATATCGACAAGAAGTGATATACTGACGAGCGCTAATATCGTTTAAAATCTGCCATTTTTCGTATGTTATAACACGGGGGCATACCTTGCATGGCGGGCGAAAGAATACTAAATTAAAATAAAATGCCATAAATCAAAAAAAGACAAGAAAATCAACCATATTAGGTGTACAACTTTGCTTCTGCCGTTTTCCTATTATTATTTAGACTTTATTGATAAGTGTATAATGTAATGTAATAAATAGATCATAGACGTCATGCAAAAAACTTAAGCGTCTATCAACATAACCCCATAGAAACATAACTGCATCATAAAGTTATTCTCGATTGAAAATGTCAGTCTACGAGCCAAATTCTCGTAATTTGCGGGAGGTGCAGCATGACATTGCTCGACCCCATGTTGCAAAAGTGGTCAAGACATACTTGGAAACGTTGAAACGGGAAGTCCTACCCCGCCCGCCGCATTCTCCAGACGTTGCTCCCTCCGACTATCACATGTTTCAATCAATGGCGCACAACCTGGCTGACCAGCACTTCCGGTCTTGTGTAGAAGTAAAAAATTGGATCGATTCAAAAGATGACCAGTTTTATCAACGCTGAATTCGTACGCTGCCCGAAAGATGGGTGAAAGTAGTGACCAGCGACGGACAATAATTTGAATCATAAATGTATCGCCAGTTTTTCACAATAAAGTCTCGAATTTCGAGGAAAAAAACGGTGGAAGCAAAGTTGGTACCTAATAACTATAATAAGAGAGACTTCGAAACTGAAAAAAAAATCCTATTCTAACACTTATCATTCATCTTCAAGCACATCCTTTCTACATTCACAGCTGCTAGTCCTCGCTCGATACAAGAGGATAGAATGGAAAGCAAATACAGTATAGGTTGGCGGCGGTGTCCGGGTGACACACAGTGGGGTGGGATGAGCCGATCAAGTAGATCTAGCACTTCTCCTCCGCTTTCTCCAACTTGCATTCCTGTTTCCGGCCCAACAGATCAAAGTGTGGGTGGGAGTGGTGACCCTAAAAATTTAAAACACATCAGTTATGTATTTGTATAAGGTATGATTATCGCAGCGATTGAGGTGAACACAGTACTCGCACAGATGAATTGCTTGCGTACAATGTTTCAAACTCATATCAACTTTTTTTAAAGCTTTATATATACAGTGAAACCCACATATAAGGTTTTTTTTCAGACCCTTCAAAAACCTTATAAGAGCTTCACTCTATACAGTGAAATCCACATATAAGGCTCCTTTTTCAGACCCAAATATATAAGGTTTTATTTTTCCAAACCCATATAAGGTTTTTATCTAGACCCTTAAACCTTATAAAAGAAATTCACTGCATATACAAAATAAAATATTGTTATTGATTATATAAAGCTGAAAATATGCAACAAAAACAATACTAATTTTTCTTTCCATATATGGGCGCCGTTGATCTGGCTGTTGTATCGATAATAGTTGGTACACAAAGTTCGTAGCAAAGACAAAATTATATTTTTTACTTTTAAATATGAAAGCGTAAAGCACAGCTATAAAAACGGTATCAAAAACCAAAGAAAGCGAAAATAACAACGGGGAAAAAAAGAAGAAAAACAAAAAAAACAGCTATGGAATTATTTGCCAGTTTGTGTTCCCCCTCTTATAACCTCAAGTTGACTCATTCCTTTCCTCAAAAAGATCCTCCACACAGCATCCCTATAGGTGCAATGCAAGCCTCCTACGTGGAGGTGATATAACAATTTTTAATAAACTAAACAAACTGTTGGAAAAAAAACTTAAAACCAAGAAAAAACAAGTATGGGAATAATATAAAGACAAAAATGTAATAACAAAACAAAAATAACGTAATTAACGTAGTTATTTTTATCATGTGTGTTATTTCTAATTGTATAACGCAAGTAAAATAATATCAAATGTGCAAAAAGGCTCGGGTTAAAGTATTTCCAATTCTCGTCACATTTGATAAATGTATAATCGTCGATAAGCGCAACCTTGAAATTTTGACATTCAAAAGGTCCCCGCTAAACGCTGATTCTCGGTGCGTTTCAACTTTTGAACAAATTGAGATCAGCCGACAAGCGTAACGACACGACCGTTATGCTTGACAGCTGATGGTGATTTGATCAAAGGCTGAAATGCACCAAGAATCAACGTTTAACGGGGACCATTCAAACGTAAAAAAGTTAAAACAGCGCTGATTGACAATGTCAAATGTGACTAGCTTTAAAACACTCGGAGCACACTAAAAAAAATCGTGCTAGTTATAGTAAAGCTTTGAAAACTCAAAAAATGTAACACGATAGAATATGATACGATATAAATCTGTGGGACTAACAAACGGTTCACTTTACTTCGTCACTCTCGCTGCTGCAGTCCGAGTCGGACGAGTCCCCGTAGGGCCCTATCCCCGGCAGCACCCCGATGCAGCGGAGCCCCGCCTTGACCAGCACGGGGCGCCCGGCGGGAGGGGTTCCCTGGCTGCTCTGGGCCGGCTTGGCTTCTCGGCCCGATCTGGGAATGATAAAATAATAGCAAAATACATTCGAGTGAAAAATGATGTCGCCAGTTTACGTAAGACCTTTGACTCCTAGGCCCCAGACAGGACAATAAAATTGATTATCTGTTCGAGAAATAATTTCGGTATTTGAAAATATTTTATCAATTTCACCAGAAGTGAGCAAAAATTGATTTTACTTAGGGCACATTGACATGACCACAGCACACTTCTATCGGTTTATTCTTCAGTGCTTTAGATGCTTTCACTAACAATTGTGGCAAAGAAAGACACCGCACTTCCTAGCATTGAAATCAAAGTGACTGGTACGAGTGCAGTTTCGCAGACTTGTTCCGGGCCGCCGCCGGCAGGGTGAAGATTCCCCTGATGGTAGCCAACCTCCTATAGGAGAGGGCATCAGAAGAATAAGAATGATCTATGGCATCACTTCAAGAGATGGATATAAAGCATTTCTCTTTCTAGGTGACTTAATACGCTAATTTGATTTATTTTTATGTATGAGAAACGAAAACAAAATATTTACATAAGCACAATATACAGAAATAGTAACTTTTATAAATCCTGTGGGGTAATATCTTATAAATATGTTTACAATAAATGTACATATAGTACTCCTGAAATCAGACCGCCATAAGTCATAAATTTGATGTTTGAGTTAGGTCAGGTTAGATTAGGTCACAACACAAACTTACAAGGAAACTACGATAAAAAAGACTCATTACTGAAAAATAATATCAACAGTTAGACTCACTTGTTAGCATCGTGTCCGTTTTCTTTAGACGTATCTGCCGGTGCTTTAGTTGGAGATCTGCCGTTCTTTGTTGGAGGCTCATCGCTTGAATCACTGGCCTTTCGTTTCTTGACTATAACCTGGAAGACAGCCAAGGATATTAATTACAAGTTATTAATTAGAACAGATAAACTTTGTTTACAACCACTTTTATTATTCAATATTTTGTCAACCGGTTTCGGAAGCACCCTTCCATCACTAGGACAATATTAAAATTGACATCTGAAAATAACCTCAACTCTGTGCAGAAACGGGCGATCCATTTGAACAAACGCATTGCAGCCTTTGTAGCACAGACATCAGGTAAGAATTCTGTTCTCGTTCTACCTATATTTCAATGAAAGATGCAGGGCCGGTTCGGCAACATCTCGCGCCCTGTACAGTACGTACCAATTGCACCCCTTCCTTTTTTTTACTTTTAAAAATTCAGTGACAAAAAACTTTTCGATAGCCGTTGAATGCACAGTGATGATGCCAGCGCCATAGAAAACATAATTATCCCATGATGTGCGTAATTTTTAAATGATTTAGGGAATATTTTTTATTATTATTTAAGTTCTTTCACGGCGCCCCTTCAGAGATGGCGCCTATGTTTTTGCACAGTTTGAATGTATGGTGGATCCGGAGCTGGGAAGATGCTCTGAAGAACTAGTGAAGGTGCACAGTCGGGAAATTGGAAATTAAATGGAGCATCTTCCATTGAAATACTGGTAGAACAAGGACAGCATTCCCACCTGATGTCTATGCTTCAAAGAATGCAATTCGTTTAAGATAAGAGAATCTATCAAACAGACCACCCGTTTCTGTACAGAGTCAACGGTTTTTTTCAGGTATTCAGGGGCTCCAGATACCCAAAAGGTGGCTGCCAAATTCAACAGTGAGGCGCACTAGTAATAAGTGTACAGATGTTGGGAGTGAGTTTGGCGTGTCTTCCAACAGTGCACCGGTACCGGAGGAATCTACGATGCTAGTTCGTCACCATCTATTGAAATACCCATAGAACAAGCACAGTATTCCCACCTGATGCCCATGCTCTAAAGATGGATAGGTTGGGATCTGCCTGGAGACACATTGTTAAAGCAATGGTTCCCCAACCAGATAAGAAAGGAAGTCGATAGTATTTTAATGCAAGGATGCTTACCCCTTGTAATTTGTTTCTAGTGTTGTTGACGGCTGGTTTCTTGGATGTGTTCTGTGGAATTCCACTGATCTGGTGCAGCCTCTCCCTCTCTGCTGAATCCTGCACTGTGCTGACCCTTTCCCTGAAATGGAACATTACTTTTTCACAGGGAAGATTTTTTTTATTTTTTTAACCTTTCCTTAACTACGATGTGTAACGACTACACAATGCTTCTAATAACTTTAATATCTCTATAACCATCATAAATACTGGCTTCAGATTTAGGTATTCCTCCATAATACATTAAGACATTGAATGAAAAAATAGTGTTTATGTTAATTAGCACTTATCGGGCACATACGAGATATTTTGTGAAAATCGGGAATAAATTCACCAATAAAATCAAACGCTGCCAGTGTCTGACGTAGATATATTCATTCTAAAAAACCGCTATGGGATGCAAAGATACACGAAGAGTGTGCGGGGGAGATACAAAGCTATTCAGATCTCACTCTTACTTGACTTCGCTATATGGGAACCCGGAAAAGGAATCTCAGTTCGCAGTTGTGTTTTTCATTAGAGTTGAAACATACACAGTGCTAGACCCACAGCGCGTGCGATTTACCGCCAGTGGCCAGTAGCTTTCGGGCATCTCTCGGAGGTGGTCAACTTGCCTGTTTTGTGAGCGTAAGCCGATGATTTTTTCATGTTTTCAGCTTTTAAATTTCAATTATTATCACTGTTGACTTCAAATATGATTCATTTAAGCGATTGGCTATGAACATCCTTATCATTCTGATTTAAATCGCTTTTTTTTTACCTGTGTAATGATTACACAAAGCCGGGGCCGGAATAATAATTTAGCACAGTAAGGGGAAGGTTAAAAAGAAACACAAAATTTAAAAAAAACTCCTACTGCCATTATAATAAACACAAGATGTTGCTTGTGCAATGATGGAGGACCTAGCTAGCAGAGGAATTAAAATCGCAGCGCTCGGGTGGGAATCCGACGCGTTTGTCCACTCAGCTACTAACCGGTCTGCATTTCGAATGCATTCTTCATTACAGTGAAACCCACATAAGGCTCATTTCCTCGAAAACATAAATAACAAAATGGCGCACTTTATTTTGGATGTCTCGAAAAACATTCTAACAGAGTTTCGCTGTAGCTCGTGATTCTACCTCGTCTGCGCCAGAAACCATGTTCTTGTATGGCTTCAAAGATTCTATTAGATGTACAACTTTGCTTCCGCCGTTTTCCTATAGATGGCTTTAGCAGTAGGTAGTGGTCGAAATAAATAGATCATAGACGTCTTGCAATAAATCTGTCAACATAACCCCATAGAAACATTAGTCCATTTGTGTCTGCAGTTATTCTCGATTGAAAATGACAGTTTACGAGCTAAATTCGTAATTAGCGGGAGGTGCAGCATAACAATGCTCGACCCCATGTTGCGAAAGTGGTCAAGACATACTTGGAAACGTTGAAACGGGAAGTCCTACCCCGCCCGCCGTATTCTCCAGACGTTGCTCCTTCTGACTATCACTTGTTTCGATCAATGGCACACGACCTGGCTGACCAGTAACTTCGGTCTCATGAAGAAGATCGATAGCTTCAAAAGACGAACATCTAGGGTGATTCTTATGTTTTTAAATTCCTGGCTTCCGTCGTTTTAACAATGAACATAGATAAAATTTAACCGTAAAATCAGAGCTAATAAGTTGTTTTTTTATAGTAATACCGCACAAGAGTTCCAACTGCTCCCAACTGTCTGGAGCCAGTGGGACTATGGCATCCCCAATCGGGGTATGTTGTGAGACTGAAGGTAAGGGGAAGAAGAAGGGGAAGAGGAAGGTTGAGAAGTACCTGGCTATACACATCTGGTATAATATGACTAACGCCATTTCAAGCAACGTTTCGATTCTGAACGGCGGTCTTTCACCAAGGCGATACTTATAGTAGCTATCACTCCATAACGTGCCGCAAATATAGTATATATAATTTCGTATGAATTAAATGTGTTTAGACGCATATTAATCAAATAAAAGTTATCTGCGCACGCCGAGTTTGAACCCAGGACCTCTGGATTCGAAGTTGAGCGTCTTACCACTCGACCACGGAGGCCGTCACTGGAGCAGGACAGGAAGGACTGGAGGTGAATGCTGTGGAAGCACAGTCGGTAGTGGGGCGTAGCGCCGTGATGATGAAGTATAATATATACATGCGATAATAATATTTACCGGAATTCCCTCATTTCCCGCTGTTCCTCGAGGGATATTTGCCTGGCCACCGACGCCTTGTTCTGCTCCACCTGCTCCAGGAACCCCACCTCGTCATCGTCCAGCCCACGGATCATATTCTCTGCAAAGGAGAGAGAAGAAATCAAATTAAAGCATTGGACACGTGTGTCACCTTGAATATCGTCGTGATCTTGCACCAGTACTTCTGGCCACAGGATAATAAATGTTTTTTCACCACATTTGTCCATACTCTTAATGTCGTCACTATTTTACAGGTGTAATCTACGGAAAGTGTTTGTCTACGCAGACTTCAATTGTCATTATTTCGAAGTCGCTTATAAAATGGACACTTTCTGAATAAGAAAGGCCTGGGAAAGACATTTACCTACGGAGGCTGGCGGAAAATCCTAGTCAAAAGTAGCAATTTTGAATAAATCAACAATAACATTTGAAAGTTACATGAATATAAATATGTATGTATCAGGCGTACAACTTTGCTTTCGCCGTTTTCCTATAGATGGCTTTAGCGGTAAGTAGTGATCGAAATAAATAGATCATAGACTTCATGCAATAAACTTAAGCATCTGTCAACATAACCCCATAGAAACATTAGACGATTTGTGTCTGCATCATAAAGTTATCCTCAATTGAAAATGTCAGTTTATGAGGCAAATTTTCGTAATCTGTGGGAGGTTTTGATTGACAATGCTCAACCCCATGTTGCGAAAGTGGTCAGGACATACTTGGAAACGTTGAAATGGGAAGTCCTGCCCCACCCGCCGTCTTCTCCAGACGTTTCTCCCTCTGACTATCACATGTTTCGATCAATGGCACACAACCTGGCTGACCAGCACTTTCGGTCCTCTGAAGTGAAAAATTGAATCGATTGGTGAATCGCTTCAAAAGATGACCAGTTTTTTCAACGGGGGATTCGCACGCTGCCCGAAAGATGGGAGAAAGTAGTGGCAGCGATGGACAATGCTTAGAATCATTAATGTATAACCAGTTTTTACAATAAAGTCTCAAATTTTGGAAAAAAATAAACGGCGGAAGCAAAGTTGTACACCTAATAAAAGTTTGTTTAATAATAATGAAATGTTCAACTGTTATTTGACATCAAACACAACATCCAGTTTCAGACCCGACAGCCTTGTGCCCCCCACTTTAAAATAATGACCTCTGCCTGCCAAACACAGACATAGACATTTGGAACATACACATTCATCATCCAATTTTATATATTATGAGTAGGGGGTCACAGAAAATGTTTAACCTTAAAAAGGGGAGACATGTGAAAAAAGGCTGAGAAACTATGGGAAACACAATTTAACAACAAACTATAATAATCGGTGGTTTAAAACAGCGATGCACAACCTTTTAAAGATATTTTTCTTACTTTACTTTACTTTTATAGACTGTTTACAAAGGGGTATGTACTACTTAAGAAAGTCAGTAAACTCCGTAAATGTTACATACTGTAGGGAATGATGAGAAAAAAATTCTCTAACATTTTTTGCTATTGGCCGAATTGACTGCAAACGGAGTGACAGTAAACTTTTTGGCTTTAAAATAACACACAAGCTACGCAAGAGTCATTGCATTTTGGAATGATTACTCACTGAGTTTATGTGCTTCTTCATAATCTGCATCTTTTTTATTCCTCTGCTCCTCGAGGCGGGTGTACAGGGGCCGATGGTCGATCACCTCTTCCGGGGCCTCTGGAAAATAAAACTCAATTGAACAAGAAAGATAATATCAAAAGCCAGTGCTTTGTAACTCAGCTTCGTGCAGATATGAAATTAGGATAGTTAACGAGAGAGAGAGAGAGTTGAGGTTCAACCATAAGCTATACCAACTGATTGAAGGGCTGTCTGCAAAACTGGGACGGCTCCGCTGGGCAGGACATATAGGACTTCAGTTGAAATATCATAAAACTATGTTTAGAAATGCAATATTATTATTATTAGCAAGAATGGAAAAAAGCCGACTAGCAAAGAGGCTCCTATTTAATAAACCAGCGGGGCGAAGGAGTATTGAGAGGCCTCAGCGTAGGTGTGTGGCGGTTAAGTCACGCTCCGCCCCAACAGTCAATTAATGCACTAGCTCCGGAGTGTTTTTAATAAAAATAGTAAAGTTTTTATTCCAGAAGGTATGCAGGAGTAGTGCAATGCAAGACATTCCATAATTGATAATAATTCATAAAATAAAGTTGTATTACATTATATTCACAATAATAAAGAAAAAAAAACATAAATTCATGGGAAAAAATAAAAATAATAAATGTAAAAATTGTTAATGGAGGATATTGGGTCCCATGTCTACAGAAGGCCATCAAGAGGAAGTCCATCCTGGCAGCATTCAGATTGATGGGGTCAATATCTTACTCCAATGAGCTTCTATGCTAGAATTCTAAATCTGACGGGATTACATAATGAGGTCATTTCCAAAGTTGTAGATCCTTTCCCTCATTCCTGCTACCCTGGTTCTCATAAGGGCTGCAAATCCAGGAACTCGCCCCTCGGTGAACATACCGGAAGCACTGCAGGGCCTGGGAAGACTGAGCATCATGCGGTAGGCGTTGTTGTACTGGACCCGAAGCCTTTCCATGCTACTCTTCTTGAAATTGGTCCAGAGCTCGCACGCGTATAGGGTAGTACAGGACGCCAGGAAGAGTATCCTTTTCACTGGTGGACTACAGAGCCGAAATCTTCTACTGAGTATGTTTGGTTTCACACTGAGTGCTCGTATCTGTGCTACTCCCACACAAACCAATGAATGTATCCAACACGTGTACAAGTGGTGACCCAGACGGGATACTTTGTGGACTGGACTTCGTTTTCGCATAGTTAGACGATATTTGAATAGCGTCGGAAACTGAAGAACAGCATATGCAGCGCCTTCACCAAGTTCTAACCCGTTTGGATAAGTATGGACTGACCATCAACGCCAGCAAATGCTAATTTGGAAAATAAGGTCTGGATGGTGAATGGACGATGAGCACCGCAGCTTTAGGCAAAAGGAACTGGAGGAAAACAGCAGGACACTGTCAGAAGTCAGGGTCGTTGCGCTAATGATGCAAAACAATGGCTTAAAGCCAAAAAATTGTATTTCTATTTTGTGGTAAGAATGAGTTATGAACTAAAAAGAAGCAAAATGTATATATATTTAAAAATATGGCGTCTCTAACTCACCATTCCAAAGATATTTACATACTTCAATACATTAAGAGCAAATTACTTAATTGATTCATATTTTTTCTTGGATAACACAAAGTAGGCTGTTTCGAATAAAGCTGAGTTCCATTTTATAGCAAGGATCAGTTACATATGGGCGACATTAACATTCAAATTGAATCAAAAAAATATCATCTCAAAATTAATGCAGAGGGTTGTTTTAACATTATGCCTGTTTTAAAAGCAAATCTGAAAATCTATATATTTCAATTCAATTACGGTCTTTCTGGCAGAAAGTATATTCTTTTCAGATATTTAATAATAATATGCTAACACATCACACTTCCATACGGCATTTCGTATTGAGTAATAAAATAGCTGAATAACATCGCAAAATATCGATTCATTATAATTTAACCTAACAGAAACACGGTTCTTCTCAATTACTTTCAACCGGTCAAATCTAAGGGATAAAAATATTTAAATAAAAGTAATAAATGAAACGTCAAAGCTCACCTTCTGGCTGGTCCGCCGTCCTCACTTTTTCCCATTCTTCCTGCCTGCGCTGTTTGGCTTCCGCGATTTCCGACTCAGTAATGAATCCGGAACTCATCTTGTCAAATTTTAAACAATATATTTCAACACTGCGACTGGATATTGTTAAATATGTAAATCAAATCACACAATAAAAACAAACGTGAAGAACATCTGAAGAAAAAACGTCACGAAGTAACCATAGAAATGATTAGACATAGGGATGGACGATTTCCTGTCACTGCTATTTGTCACGCTAATTCGCGACTAGATCACTGGATCGCCTAATATTATTGTTCTAAAAAACCGGTTCTTTTGTAACCGGCTAGAAGAAACATTTTTATGAGCTTCATTCAACACGAAATTTAATATATAAATATATCTGTAACCGCAGTTACAGCCCATTTTAGATACAAATCATCATTAATTTTATTTTATCTTGAAGTTTTTTTTTCCTTTTAGTGCTTTCAAAGTCCCGGAAAAATTTTTAATTGCGTTTTTAACGCCTTCGAGAATTGTTTTTTTTTTTAATAAAATAATAGCGTAGAAGTCAAGGAACTATTCAATATGAATAAACCTTTTTTTAATCCAGAGTACAAATATTGTTGACTAACCATCTATTTTATGACATTTCTATGAACTAGCTTGACAGCTGTCAAAACAATAGTCATACAAAATGAATTTGTTGGTTGTTGTTTTTGTTTAAATTAAAATGCGTGTTGCGGGTAGCTGTTTCAAAACTTTTCGTATAGAATTCTCAAACAATGTTTGGTACATTGTATATTGTAGACGTAGTTACACCTTTTTATCAACGGTTATGACAAATTTAGCGAAACTGTTCCAACCGTTTCGAATCTTAAGCTCTCCACTCACGGGCGATCCAACAGGACAAATAGCCCCACGCCGATTCAAAACTCATCGTGGTCGAGGAACTCAAGGTGGATCGACAGGCTCGGTTTGTTTTTCGGCAAGTCCAAAATCCGCGACGCCAAGCCACCGAGCTGAGGCTCGGCCTTACCGTCTGTGACAAATCCCAGCGTCGACATGTCGCGACAGCTCCCCCGTCTCGTCGTGGGTGTGATCCCCGATCCAAATTCCGTTTAGTATGAATTAAGACGTCAAGTCTCGGAGTTGATGACATGCCATTTAAGGAGAAAGTAGTAATAACTTCGGTAGTTATATCCTTACAATCCTTACAAGTCATCACGCAATACATTCTTCGTCTCACCTAGTTTACCTAGTCATGAGCATTGAGCCTATGTTCTCTTCCTCTCTTTTATTTTTAGTTGATGTACATTTCCTATTCTTGTTTATTGCCAAGGCACTTACCCTGCACCGTTAAAATATTCTTTGAACATTTTGCGATAAAGCTTTGCTTAAGTAGATGAATTTTGGGATGTGGTAGTTTGCGGGGAGGTTAGGTTAGGTTAGGTTAGGAATTATTGGCTGAAGCCCGACTTCCTTCTTCTGATTCAATTTCTTCCACAATATATGTAGAACAGGTCTTTCTAAGAGAGTTATGTAAAAGGCAACCAGTCAGTACCAAAGATCGATCAAATCCAACGAAAAATTAATGCCGTTGTGAAATATTCCAAAACGATTAGCCATGATTCCAAATACATTCTCAACTACTCTTCTAGCTCTTGATAAACGGTAGTTAAAAACTCTTTGCTCTTTGGTTAAAGTTTTCTGGCTAAATGGCTTCATGAAGTTATATTTTAACACAAATGCTTCAGCCAGGTATTATCTGCCTCCAAAGCCTAGGGTGAAATAGCTGTAGAGAAGTTCAGTTCCTCATAGGTACATCCACTTGCTAAGTACTGAAGAGTAGCAGTCAGCCTCTCGTGAGGGGTGATGGCTTGTCTCACATTCGTGTCCTTTTTCCTGATCACGGGGGTGACTATTTGGAGCAACGTATATGTCATCTCATCCATTCATCAGTGATTTCGCCAATCAGCAGGCTCGAGCGAGAGTTGTTGAACTAAATTTGAACGAGTCAATTATTTTGTAGCTGAAAGTCATCCTTTCTGCCATCTGGTTTTCGGTTTTCTTTTTTTGATGTAAATGCAAACTGCAGCTGAAGCTAAATTTATGAATTCCTCCTCGTTTATAGTCGTGGTTGAAATGAAAAGATAATAATTGCACTGATATAAATAGTTACACATATATTCACAGTTTGTAGTTCACAAATTTGAGTTTTACACTTGACAAAGCAAACTGGCCTGGCTCGGCGTGGATTGATGTGGTTATGAATGACTCTCTAATTGAGTCAGTCCAAATGTCCTGAGACCAAATGAATCCCTCATGAATGAAAACTTTTTCACATCATTTTGCCCACCTCCAGTGGGTACTATCGCTTAGGAGTATAGTAAAAGCTGAATTATAATAGATCATTTTTTTAAATAAAACCCACCATTACTATATTATTGTTCAATATTTATATTTGATTATAAAGTCATCACATAAAAAATGTTTTTCATATAGAATTCATGTGTTAATAATGATTGGGTATGGGTTAGTATTAAAAAATTGTACAAAATTAACGTAAGCACCATCACCCCTTAAATATGGCTACATATATATGTATTTGATTTGCGAACACACAAAGCTCTTATACTAAAATATAATTTATTTAAAAGTAACTGCCGAATTAATGTAATGTTAGACCCTTTTTGAGTATGTACTATAATGCAAGGGAAAAAAATATTAATCTTACGCAAACACTGAATAGATTGTATTTTTGGTATTCATTCTGAAGAAAAGGCTGATAATTTTTATTGCTTGTTGAAATCAGTCAAATCCTTTATCAAATTATAACTAAAATAAAAATTGGGATAATTATTTTTTTAATTTTCAAGCAGTTTTATAGTAATACTATGCTATTTTCGATTTCGGCCTAAATAATTATTTGCACACATTTATTTGCTTTTGTATTTCATTGTAAGATAAAATCGACCATAAAAATTGTTGACCATTGTCATACACGAACCTATGACATAATACATACATTTTATAGATATCTTTAATTAAAATTAACTATAACCTAACATTTTCATAACATATGTATTCAATTATTTTAAACCCTTTGACTGTGAATAACGAAAATAGCATTGCGGGTTCAATCCTCCGCTAGCTAAGTCCTCCATCATTGCACAAGCAACATTTTCCGCATATGCTGATGGTAGTAAGAGGAATTCAAATATAGTTAGGTTATACGTAACCTGAGAATTTTTGTCTATTTTTTTTAAAGATGAAGGATGAAAATTTAAAAAAATACCGGGTAATAGGTATGACCTCACATATATTTAGCAATCAAATAGGTTAATTCTCAGAGAAAAAAATCATTTTTTCTTAGATTTTATTTGACACGATAATATTTATTTATTTTAAAATTAATAAGTTAAAGCAATGCCGTAAGCGTGCTGTAAATGTTTAATTTAAGTTTATTTTACATAGAACTATGGTAAAATGCATTTTGTAAAGTTCCAATCCCTCAAAACCAATAAAACTGTACATGCATCTTAACTGGCTTAGAAAAATTCACTTGAATAGACTGAGAAAACGTAAAGGTTAGATAATTTTGTTTTTAACAAACTAAACAAATTTGTGTTTTACGCTGGTGACGTCACTATATGAAAATGATAAAAATAGTTGTTTTACAATTGACTGACAACGAATGTGACGATTTTACCTGTAGCACATTGTTTCTACAATCATGAACTTTATGATAGTGTATTATTTTGATTGCATTTATGTAATTTAACAGTTGGCACTATTTTTTAAATTTATGTGGTTGTTCAAATAACAAAAAAGAACACTTTTCGTAGTTAATAAAAAATGCTTTAATTTCAAATTATTATCGAATGTATGTCATAAAATTGCTGTTACTTTGAAAATATGATTAAAAAAGTTTTTTAAATACTGTATGTTAAATGTCTCTAGAATATAGCAGTATAAACATTAATGGAGAAGCCCTTTGACAGTATAATAGTCACAATATTGATTTTTTTGCCCTTTTGACTGCAAATTATTTATTTGCTAGTTTTGACGTTACAAATGACGCAATCCGCGCGCCGTTTGGACGAAGGTATTAATATTATTTAAGTCTGCATAACATTTTTTGTACTAAAAAAAAATGCCGAACACAATAATTACAAAAGAAATATATTCAAATAATACATATTAAGATTCAGCCATGGATTTAATGTCTGCCAAGGCCGTGTTGATGGCCTCCATCCACTGGTCCCTCTCGGGTCTGGTGTCGCTGGCCAGCAGGTTCGTGGAGGCCCCGTCGGCGTACAGACACAGGGCGGAGCGCCGGCGGGGGCTGGGCTCCGCGGGGGTGGCCCCCTCAGCGGCCGTCTGCAGCAGCAGGGTGTTAGGGCGCGCGCACACGTCTCGGGGGGCAGGGCTCACGTGAGACGAGGTGCAGGTGGAGAGCTCGATTGTTCCCATCGGAGGCTGCGAGTAATACAATTGGAATCAGTATTTATTTTTTCTCTTTATTGATCTTCATAACATTTGAAACAATGTTTTTTACAAGCCTGTCTCACTGAGAGGAGTTCCTGTGTCGAGATAAGGAAATGTGTAAATGTGTAGAAAAAAAAAATAGCTCAAATATTATGGTAACGCTGGTGTGTTATGTTAGGATCGAGAGGAAGTTTTCGAACTTGCTAATGAGAAACCTAAGCGTAAAGCCTGAGTGCCCGCTCTAGTCCTGCGTTCAGCGGGGCGAAGCGTACAGCGTGCACCGCAAACACATGTCCATACCTGCAAGTGTCCTGAGTGGCGAACGGTTGAGCGGTGGACAGAGCATTCTTGCTTGTGTTCAGCGAAGCGTGCGCCTCCAGGTTCAAACCATTTTATGTTTTAACAGCGTTTGCAGTACACATGCATGATGTTGTTTGAAGAAATAATATCCGAAATTCAATCTAAGTCTGAAATATGGAATATAGTCAAAGGTTGACACTGACATTTTTGAAAATTAATGGAGTTTATCTTCATTTCAAACTTTCATATAACATGTTTTAGAATTTCACTCTGACCTTCCTTACACAATAAATCAAATTTTAGAAATGAATTTTCTCTTAAATACGTGTCGATAATAACGTAATAAGCCACTCTGGCAGTTTCAATTACGCCTGTTTCCTTTGATCGCTGTCTGTTCACTGAGGCCAGGCAGCGAACACTCAATGGTAGCACGCTCGCACCGCAGAACGCTCTACACTCAGCCTTACCCTAAAATCTTCTTATCCCTCTTTAACGCTACAATTTAGTTACCTTGTTCCCCTCGTGGTCAGGATACCTCCAGTAGCTCAGGTCCGGTCCGTTCAGCACGCACCAGCGGCGGTGCCAGGCGCCGAAGCCACCGGCCTCCTCGAACATGGTCAGGAAGCCCTTCAAGGGGGCCCGTAGGGGCGCCACCGAGGGCAGGCGGTCCGACAGCAGGGTCACGCGCACGGTGCCTTCCAGTGGACCACCGAACGAACCCTAAAATGAGATATCATATTAAAATATACATTTACACAATAGGGCTATGAGAAGTATTTTAAAGTTTATTAAATAAAAACACACAATGTTTTAATCTAATTTTTATTTTGTGTATATGTCAACTAGTTTCGATTCAGCAGAATCTTCATCGGGATTTAAAAATATACTGAAAGTATTTTTAAAGAATGGAAAATGGGTAAACAAAAATAATAAGGAATAATATGATAGTAGAGTTTGATTGTTTACCTTATTTAGCGAGAAGCTGGTCCTGCTGACCTGACTGTGCCCGAAGATGCAGTAGCCGTGGGGCTGCAGGGCGGGGGCCCGTACGGCAGAGGGCCCCCCGGGGGACATAGGCAGGGGACCCCGAAGGTCGGCGCCCCGACAGCCTTTGCGAGGCGTGGCCAACTTGCCACTCTGGCAAATAAAGTAACACGTTAGGTTCAAAGACATAAAAAAAAAAATCGGAGGAAAAGGATTGCCAATTTATAACATTGATCTACGAAAAATACGATTGGAATTGAGATGGCTTGAGTAACGATTGTTCAGAAATCAATTATGTTGTAAGTTATTCAAATTTCAAATTCATAAATACCTTTTTGTTGCAATGTGATACTTGACGTCATGAGGCAGAACTTCCTTGGATGCCTGGAGTGCGTATACTTCTATGGTTACCTTTAAAAAAAAACACATCAGAAATGAATTCATTACAATAGCTTAAGTGTTCAATAGAAATTTGACTTTAAGCAGCCCCGGCATATAGTAGCACCGGTTACATCACGCTTAGAGTGCTAACAGCATTACACGAAGATTAGTTCATACCTTAAAATCAGCATTCAGACCCTCCAGTCTGACTTTGTCGGGGAAGGTGACAGAGAAGGCGTCCGGGGTGGACTTGACCATGGAGGTGGCGATGACTCTCTCCTGGCATTTAATCAGGCAGACCAGGTAGTGGCCCAGGGCATCTGCACAGACAAATTAAACATATTTCATATACACTGCTTAAGAACGAATACTCTCACAGGTTTAAAAATGGTCGATGAATTCATACACTGAAGCTCGTCTATAAGTAGCGAAAAAGGCTGCAAAACAAAACAAGAACTTGCATGATAAAAGACATCATGAGCGATGACTTAACAGAGAAGATCAAGATAAGACTCGTCCGGGTGCTGATTATTCTTGTTGAATTAAGGTTTGTCGATTTTTTCCCATAGTATATTACAAATAGGTGTAGATTCAATCAAATTGCACGTTAGGTCACCCGTTGGAAGACATGGAGAGGAAGCAGTGGAGTCAGGATTGTTGAATTTATACTGACTTGATAAAAAGAAATAAAGATATATAGAACGAAGTTTGATAGCCTATTAGTGACCGCCCACATGGAATTCGGACATTTTTAATAAAGATATTTGAACACATTAAACAAAACAATATCAATACACCATTAAAATGATTTATAAAGTCAAAATATCACACAAACACCAATAACAGAAAGTTTGCCTAGATAATGATGGAAGCTTTTTTGTTTATTTTATGTCTTTATATCATTAAAAATGGAAAAATTAAAGTTCGGTCAAAAATATTTAAAACTGTTAAAATACCTCTGAAAAGTGATGTTTTTCAATCTTTTTTTTCATTGTAACCAGTGCTCATTCTCAATGTCGATTCAAACAATCGGATCACGTATTGATACGTGTTTAGCAAATTAATGCTAGAGAGCCGGATCACGTATTTATACGTTTTTGATAGATTGTTAGTGGAGCGCGGGTCACGTTAAGTCTGTAGGGTTGTAGCCATGCAGGTAAAAACCTTTTGAGAACAATAGACAAAGTGTTATTCATCACAAAAATACAAGATAAAATTGATTTCACACATCCAGCGATTGTAAAATTGCGGGCACAAATATATATTATTATTTATTATATAACAATATGATATATATAATGTTATCTTTACATGGAATTTTCAAATATTGAATATTCATTGCTATTTTACCAAATTAATATCAGGTTTTTTATATTCAGCTTTAAAATGTGGTGAAATTATGATGTAATCAAAGCAATTATAATTTATTTTTGATGATCAAATGTCATATGATTTCTTTGAAAATTTCAACCGAAAATATTATTTGGTTTATAAATTGTGTCAATTTTAGGAAGTGATATATTTTTTGCTAATCGCAAAACGCCCGCTATAGGATAGAGTCTATTTTTCGAGGCGCCCGACTACAATGTGTTAAAAAATAAATTTTGTTAGATTTGCAAATACTACACAAAAATACACACTTTTTGATTTTCCTAGAAAAACTACAAATTATTTATTTTCTTTTTTAAAGAAAGACAAACATTCCCAGGTAACGAATAACCTGACAATATTTGAAAAACTCTTACTGCCATCATAAGAAGCGAAAGATGTTGCTTGTGCAATGATAGAGGACTTAGCCAGCAGAGGAATTGAACGCACGACGCCCGGGTGGGAATCAGACGCGTTTGTCTACCCAGCTACCGACCGGTCAAATTTGTTTGGTCTTATTTGAACATTCACGCATAGCACATATCCCCATCATGTTTGATTTATTTGTATAACCACTGCAAGGGTTTTAATCAACACAAATATAGGAAATAACTTCAAAATCCATTGTCGTAAGTTATGCGACTCCTCTACCGTGGACGGAGAATATCCTTACATACTTAGAAGTCCTGCGATATTATGTGACGACTTTTCTTGTCTCTCTTTCTCTCTCGTGGTATACAACGTAAAAACCCTAGGAGAAAATGATTAACCGCAAATTTGTATAGGTTGGGTAAAAATATTAGCTTTACCGTTACTTCAAGGGTCACCCTTACGCTAGTGGCCTCATATAGTATAGATTATATAGTATATATGAATAAAGTTTGAAAGGAAATTTTTGCGCACCTGCGTTGAGTTGTCTGACATAGTCTCTTCTCAGTGGAAGGCTCAGTTCCTGCATGTTGAGGGTGATCACCTGTGATGTCGAAGGGGGAACTCCCTCCACCTGAATCCTCTGGACCTCGTGGAGACAGGCCTGCCTGCGGTGAGCTGAAATTACAAACGAGCACGACAATTAATATCGCTAGCAAAAATACAGTGAAGTGTCAATTAAAACTTCATAGAGTGTTTGTAAATTTCACATGATACACATAGTATTAACCTAAATGTCAATTTTGGATTCAAACAAAATGTATTCAACTAGTGCATTATGAGAAATAAAACATTGGTTTATTTTGTTATTTTACATATTGTAAAAAAGATTTTAGTGCACCCATTTAGAGCTGAAAAACATCAAGGTCATTATTATGATTGATTTTTGGAGTAATAAGCCGTATTACGACTATTCCTCCTATAGCCAACGTTTCGGACAGCCTTGCAGTGCCCATCATCAAAGCAGATGTGTACCGTGTAGAGAAAAGTGTTTATTTGTGTAGAAGTGATGCTTTATTGATGTCGTTGATCCTCTTTTAACCCATTGCACCACTAATAAGGAGATGTCATTTGTTCATACAACACACTAATTCATTTTGACCCTTTTTTATTACAATAACATTAAGGTTAAATTACACACAAAATAATAATGGTAAAACGTAAAAGCATTTTTTTTGTTGTTGTTCATAAGTTGGATCATTATGGCTCATCCCCAGGTAGTTTTGGAAGGGTGTGATAGGCTTTAAAGCATTCTGGCATGTGGAGAGCCACCAACCATTTCTCACATTCCCATCGAGATTCGCTCTTCTTTTTCTTCAAGGAACACATTTTGCATAATCTCGATGGGTTTTGTTACAAGCCTGGTACTCCTGTAAATATTATTTTGGATATTTGTGATGAATCAGCATTCCAAATCCACTCTTCATTTTTAGTTTTTTGGGAGGTATCTCTCGATCGACGTGCTGTTTTATGGAACTGTCACTAACAATATCGCAATATTTTTTAATAAATAATGTGAAATCAACTGTGATTATTATATTTTATAATGAAATTAATAACCGAAATATACTTATTGATGTCATTTATAAGAATAAAATTATTTTCATTCAGTTTTTCTGTTAAAAAAATAAATAAACTTAGTGAATCAGCGACAAAGTGACACTGGCCGGCGATTCGCCGGCCTTGTGTTGTAATGGGTTGATTCAGTTTTCTGCAGTCAGTTTTATAACAAATTTGGATAGTGTCAGGGAAAAATTCCAGTTGTACTATTTCAACTAATATATATTTTTTTAATTAAACAAATGTATGACTTTATGATAGATAGTATAGTGATAGAACTTACTAGCAAGAAGCAGCAGCCTCTCTCCTTCAGCCTGTTCAGTGGATCCACTGAATTCTATAGTAGAGGCGCACAGATTCAGTGCTTGGCTAGCCTGAAAGCAAAGAATACATCAAATAAAATTTACAAATTTAATAAAGTGGCAACACCGAGTAACACTGATTTTAGAACAAATTATAGTACATTCAGTTTTGAGGTTATATGCTTGACTCCCCAATATGACTATATCTGGCGCCATCTCTTGGTTGCCAAAGCTCAGAGTTAGATTTTTAACAACCAATAATAATTGGTCAAATTTATATTAAGCTGTTAAGTGAATCAATCACTTTAAGGGTGCTCTAGGTTATTGTAGGTTATTGTATACTGTAGCGTTACTAATGTGAATAGCACTTCAATTAACGCAACAAATAACTAACACACGTTAAAAATAATTTTCTTCTATGTCCTACCTGAGAAATGACAGTGTTCTGCTTGGCTACTTCCTCCAGCAGCTCCTTGACCCTCTGCCGGGAGTCTACCGCCGCCGTTTTCTCCACCTTCCGCTTCAACTCCTCGGCCTCCTTGTTCTTCATGATAGTCTGCTGCTGGTCCTCCTGGCGGGTGACCACACGCACCGGGGTGTTGGGTTGGGAGCCCTGGCAATGCAGATATGTAAGATGAACACAAAGAACAGTCAAAGGGTTTTCGACATTTTGAAGATGATTTTAAGACCAATCTTTGGAGCCATACAAGAAAATGGCGTCTGGCAGACGAGGTACAACCATGAGTTATACCAACTGTTTCAACAAGATTTATAAAACTGGGACGACTCTATTAGGCAAGACAAGTAAGAGGAAGGAGATCGTTTTTTGTTTTGTTTAGAGAATACTGGACAAGAGTCCCAACTGCTCCCAACCGTCTGGAGCCAGTGAGACTATGGCATCCCTAATTGGGGTATGTTGTGAGACTGAAAGTAGTGGAGAGGAGAAGGATATGAGGAAGAGGAAGGTTGGAAATTACTATTCAGATCTGGTCACCAAACACGGCTAAAGCCATTTCAAGCAACGTTTCGATTCCGAATGGTGTTCTTAACCGGGGCGATACTTGGAGTATTTACCACTCTGGAACGTGCCGCAAATAAACTTTATATTATTTTATAGGAATTAAAATGTGTTATGACACATATTATTTAAATAAAAGTTATTAGCGCACGCCGCGTTTGAACCTGCAACCTTTAGATTCGTAGTCGAGCGTCTTACCACTCGACCATGGAGGCCGTTGTATTTAGCAAACTTGCAAGATAAAAGAGTGATCAGAGGCCTGGCTTAGGTGGCCGAATGGTGTAGAATACAGCAGCCTTAGGCATAAGGAACTGGAAATATAACAGCAGGAGTTGGGAAGGGGGTGGAAATGGGGAAGAGGGGGTTGGAAAGTACCTGGGTTTTAGTACAGTACAGATCTGGTCACTAAACGCGCCTAAAGCCATTTCAAGCAGTGATCTTAATAATACCTATTTTTTTTACTTTATTCCACTATTTTTTATTTAAGACCTGACCGGTTTCACCTTATGACATATTCAGACTGGTACAATTTTAAGTAAGTCTATGGCATATATACTATTAGGTCCGGAACGGACGTTTATTGAGTCCAAGTTAAAAATTTGGTATTATTAAGAGTTCCACCACGAATTAACAGTTTTAAAATTGGAAATAATAAAAAAATTCAAGCAATGTTTCGATTCGGAATGGTGGTTTACTCTGGAGAGTATTCATCACTCTGGAATTTATCACTTCGGTCGAGAAAAGTGAGCGGGACGTCCTTGGGCGATGACCTAACGAGAACTGCTGATTTCAAATAAGGAAGTGTCGCCAAGATCTGCCAAAATTAGAGACTTTTTTATGACCTATGTCCAAAATTGCTGATAACATCACCAATTGTGATATTTATTAATATGTATTTGAATAGGTCAGGTTAGTATTGACGAGAATAATCAGCGCACCTGACTCTGTTGTCTTCTGTAAAAGCTAACTGTGTGCACCAAGGGCTTGTTTCTTTCTATCTCTTCTTGGTAGATGTCTCTCTGTGCAGTATTCTTCTGCGGTGGGGTCTTCATCGGAGATTTAAACCTGTCCACTTCTGCGTTGGGTTCCCCTTTCTTGTAGTAGAAACTGTTGGATGGTACTGCATTTGAATTCTGTAAATAAATAAAAAGGATTGTTATGGTAAAAAGAGGTGCGGTACAGTTTTCAATTTATTTGTCTCAAATTAAAAAATTAATTTAAAAAGAATGTTTCGACGCGGGGGTGGGTAGGTAGACAGGATAATATCACTTAATTGACACATCGGGGATTTAATTCTTCTGCTAGCTAAGTCATCCATCATTGCACAAGCAACATCTTCTTACTCCTTGCTTCATTCATAAACATACATAATCTCATACAATAGTCATGCAGTTAAGCTTTGATTACAATTTGGTCAAAAACTGAAACTGCTGAGAATCGATGTTTCACAAGAACCATTCAAATGTAAAAATTTCAAATGGCGCTGATCATCAATTTGATCGCCATTCAAATGTAACGAAGGTTAATTACCCCGAGCTGGAAAATAATACCAAAATTTTAACTTAGACTCAATAAACGTCCATTCTGGACCTAATAGAAAATAACATTCAAATGTAACGAGAGGTTGTAAAACTCCCCGAGCTAAGAAAATAACATTCAAATGTAACGAGAGGTTGTAACACCCCGAGCTAAGAAAATAACATCCAAATATAACGGAGGTTGTAACACCCCGAGCTGAGAAAAAACCATTTTAAAATCTTACTTTGGTTTGGGGTTGAAGGCCCGAGCTAAGTAACATTCAAATGTGCATTTTGAAACCTCGCAAGAAAATAACATTTAAACCATTTTAAAATCTTACTTTCTGTTTGGGAGGCGTAGGCCCTTCAGTGTCATCATCGGCATCCAAAACCTCGTCCAACAAATCGTCCAAATCCTCATTATTTTCCCCGTCACTGGACGAATCGTAGGAATCGTCTCTGGTGTTCCTGTTCACGGGAGTGTCTCGAGAGCGTCTCTTTGCCCGGACGGCTTTCCTGGCTTTGGACAGACCGGATTCGTTGGTTTTTTTAACTCCAACAGCTTTTAATATGTCTCGAGTGAACGAGGTGTTGCCCCAGTCATTTTCAATGTGCTCATTTGCAGCAGAGTCGGAGCTTGTGTTTAAACTGTAATGAAAAATGTTGTTAGCACGCAAACTGGATTTTTTCTTCTTACAATAATGTTTATAAAGATCTCGATTGTGTCAGCAACACTATAATATCAATGTTTGAGGCTAAGACATTCTATCTCCACGTTTTTTAAATAAAGAAAAGACTAGCGTATATTCCGTTGTGGTAATAAATGCAAAACAACGTACGAGTTTACAAGTAATTTGGTTGCCTCTGCTGACAGGTTTCTTCGCACTGATTTTATTTGTCTTAATTGAAAGAACCCCGTGCTCGCAGTCCTGTTAATTTGAGCTTTAAGGGAAAAATCAGCATCCAAATGAACACCAACAACTTTAATAGATGTCTTTGGAATAATGACTGTTAACTATCGATATTGAGATTAGAGAATGATTTTCAAGGTGCAATTTTTTGAGGTTAAAGGAGCCAAATCTGATGCAAAATTTAGTACCTGCAGTAAAAAAATAAATTGTAAGTATGGGTTATAAACAGCTGATAGATATGTATTATTATAGTAAGTTTATCATTTTCTGGTGTTGAATCTCTGAAACAAATAACACATGTACAAAAATTGTTGGACGAATACATTAAAATCAATTAAAAACCTCATGCCATATATAAAAAACTAACATTTTTTGTGGTTTCTTGGATATTATAATATAATGTGAGAAAATTATCTTTTAAATAACAACACATTGCATATAAATTTTAAACAAATTATTTTTGACATAAAAGTACTGATAATTTTAACAGAATATATTATCATACTTATTTAATTAACATTCAAGAGAGCACAAACTTCAAGTGGAAGTTACTTTGCAGTAAAGTTACAAACTTTACATTTCTTGTTACAATAATGATTATAGCTATACTTAATTAAGTACAAACTTTCAATTCCGATGAATCTAATAATTTTTTCTACTTAGCTATTTGAACATCCACCTATAAAAAACTACTTTGAACTGTCCCGGGAAAAATTTTCTCAGCATCTCAGTCATTTTCCAATTTTCAAAAAACTTATGAAGGAGATTAACATGGGGTTTTTTTAAGTTGCGTCATTTTTTTATAAAAATCCTTGAAAAAACATTGCGTCAATTATTTGAAGCCACTTTAATGGCGTTTGGACAGTTCATGCTTTCAGCGCAACACCAGTTTAGTGGCTTTGGACGGTTCAAGTGGTTAGCAAATACTTTTATCAGGGAGGCTGGTGCAGAATGTAATCCAGAAATGTTTACCTGCCAAAAGGGTTTGTTTCTCTAATGCAATATTAATAGATTTCTGTATGACCGAATGGACAAACTAACCCTAAGAAATCCTATGTTGAACGGGACTCAACATTATACAGAATAGAGAGAAATTAATTTGCAATAATTTAACCTCTTTTTCCATTATTTTACTTTTTATATGGTCGGGGTGTTTCAAACTCTGTCACATTTGATGGACGAACAAATCGACGATTCTCGGCCCGTTTCACCTTTAAATCAAATTGTGATCAGCCGTCAAGCATAACAGCATGATCGCAATGCCTGATGACTGATCATAATTTGATCAAACGCTGAAACGGGCCGAGAATCGGCGTTTAACGGGGACCGTTCAAAGTTCGAAAATGGTAAATGGTTCTAATCATCGATCAAATGTGATGGGAGTTTAAAAACTCAGACTAATGCCTGATGACTGATCATAATTTGATCAAACGCTGAAACGGGCCGAGAATGGTAAATGGTTCTAATCATCGATCAAATGTGATGGGAGTTTAAAAACTCAGACTAAGTATTTTTTATCTGATACCCAATTAATCATGTAAATTCCTTATTAATTAAGGAGTGTAAAAAGGGTCAATGCTTTTCTACTAGTCTACTCTCTTCTACTGTTTTTTTTAAGAGTAAAAAGGGTCAATGCTTTTATGGTGGTCAGCTTTTAAGGTTACAGTATTTCTCTTTTGGAGAAAGTGTTTAATCTGGATCTTGATGGATTTATTGGAATGTTCTTGGTTCTTCATTGGATGTTCATTCTTCGTTCTTCAAGTGTCTGTTTATGGAGTAATGTTCTGTAGGATTTGCTGCTGCTATTTTCTGTAGTGTTGTCAAAATGCCAAGAAAAACCAATCAATCGAATTGTACGCATCAAAATATTTTTCTACTTAATCTGAATAATGTACTTTTCATTATTTTAATCAATGGTTGTTTGTCGTTGTGTATTTGTACTTGCTTCAAGAAACTGAATCAATCTATTACATTACGCATTTAAGCTTTCAATTGTGTAAAAAATCTAAAACATAGGTCTATCGAAATCTGAAAACCTCCCTAATTCGCCCTCAAGGACTCTCTCTTAAGAATTTAATACTGTCAATCATTGAATGTTCAACTGAAATTTAGTTAACCAAAGTTACTAGAAAGCTGCTATTTTATCTGCCCTTGAGCTAGTCATTGTTAAATAAATATAACATAGGAACAGGAATCCCTAGTGAGGAGGACTGTGAATAAAATATTATTTGTTTTTCAACATATCTGTTTTTCATCATATATTTTTTCAAAATGTTATATTGTAATTAATAAAAATAGTTATTAGCCTTATTAGAGGTTCAACTGAGAGGTTACCCCACCTCAGAGTTAATAGAAAACCACCAATGTATCTACCCTTGAGTTAGTCATTGTTGATAATGTAATATGGTCAATAACCTTATTGAACAGTTAACTGACAATAAGCAAACAGTTATTAAAAAACTGCCAATTTATTTGCTCAAGAGTTTTTGTGAATTTAACACGGTAAATAGCCTTGTTGAACGTTCAACTGACACTTAGGCGAACAAAGTTATTAGATAACTGTCAATTTATTTGTCCTTAAGCTAGTCAATGGTGAGAATTTAACTCTTTAGATGCAAGGTGCGGATATATCCGCATCACCGTGCACGGCTCTAAGTGCGAGATGCGGATTTATCCCACGCCCTGAAAAAATCACGTCGCTTAAGTGCGAGATGCGGGTTTATCCAAATACTAAATTAAATATAATTTTGTTTCGTATTCCGACATTCCTTCGTCGAAAAAAATGCTTTTTACGATAGATGTATTGAGTTGTGGGTCATTCTACACATGTTTCAAAATTCAACTTTATTTTTCATTGACTAATTGACTTATTTCATGACTTCATAAAATCTTATTTCGCACGTAAAGAGTTATGATGGTTAATAACCTTATTGAGCATTCAACTGACAGTTAAGCTGAGAGTTATTAGAAAACTGACAGTATATCTGCTTGTCCCTGTTGAACATTTAACATGGTCTTATTGAATGTTAAACTGACAGATGGGCAACCAGAGTTATTAAACACTATCAATATACCTGTATTAAAGCTACTGTCATAGGTGAGAATTTAGCATAACCATAACATGATCAGTCAATAACTGTTCTAGCACTTAACAACTTTACTTTTGGGACAACTTTCTCAAACTGCATCTCACAGTTGATTGCCGTTTAGAGGTTAAACCACTGAGAATGTTTCCACCTTGAAGTAAGAATATATATGGAGAGCTAAATATTTTTACCCAAACCTATACAAATTTACAATCAATCTCTTTCTCTGGGTTTTCACGTTGTAAACCGTGAGGAGAGAACGAGACAAGACAAGTTGTCACATAATATTGCACCACTTTTAGGAATGTAAGCATTTTTACGTCTCCCGAATCTCCGCCCACTATGTTTTGTTATGCAACATAACCCAACGGTTTTTGAGGTTATATCCTATATTTTTTTGATAACAATACTGTGAAAGTGTTTGTATAAATAAACGCTACATTATGTCGACATGTGCTATAAATGAATGTAAAGTTTGTCTATGAAAACCCTAACGACGCCCGAGTCAAAAATCAACAATCCTGACTACACTGTTTCGTATATTACCTGAGGTTGCCACCTTCTCCACATACCCTATGCTTAATGTTTAAGTCTGCAAATAAGTGCATTAACTTATTTGGTTTGGGAGAGTGGAAACGTCTATTAAAAGAGTATTAATTTCTCGGCACTAAATTTGAATAATTTGATTCGAGATTCCTGCCATAACACAGGGACATCCATAGAATGATGGTTAAAAAAAAACGTCGAAAATATTTGTTTACCCTTTCTAAGCCATCGGATTCTAATTCTAGTTTGTGGGTTACAAATTAAATCTGTGGATTTCTAATTTCGAGTTGTGGGTCTCATATGCCGTACCCAACATGCTTTCGATTGAATCGTCAACTTCCCGATTAACTATTATATTTTATACTTACGAAATAAATAAAAAAATAGTCTGTGGTCAATTGGTTTTTCTGGCATTTTGCGCTGAAATAAAAGTGGGTAGAAAAACAAAATGGTTAAAAATCAAAGGGAACTTTATTTCAATGTGTTTACAAAGGAATATCACAGATACAAAAATACTTAAGTACAACACATTACTACCTACCCCAACTTCGTAATCTTATTTTAAAACACTCATTTAAAAATTTGCATTTTTGAAAAAACTAGCAAATTTAAGATGAATTTTTCATACGCGATGACAGTATAAAAATTATGTTACAGTAAAACATACTTTACAATTCAATGATACTCTATATATTGTAGAGCTGTTTTGTTAAATAGTTTTACTGTAAATCATAATATTGACAGCTGAAAAAAATAAAATTTTAAGACTTATACGGTCTAATTAAATGGCAAACTGTAAAATATAAATGAATGATAAATATTAAAATAAATTATGATTTTCATGCCAATAGCCTATGTTGGTTATTCATAGGAGTTTTAAGGCCCTAAGCGATAACCAATAAGTCTATTGGTCCACTTCTGTCCGGATGATGAACATTGCAAAACTGTCATACACCCAAAAAAGAAAAAAAACCTTAAATATTTTGAATTCTTATATCGCATCTAACAAGCGTACTTAAAGAAACTAAAAATTTAATTACACAGTAGTAATATAAAAATCAATAAAATAACTGTAATTTTAAACCAAGAAATTAAACCAAAATTAGTAATTATAGAAAATGAGATATTCATTCTATAATTTTTTTATTGTACAAAAAAAATATTGAAAATCCACATTTCATCCAAGAAACCATTTTACTATTTATTAGCATGCAATATTAAATAAGGGCATTTTTTAATAAAAACAATATTAAAGATGTCCAACAATTTATATACACAGTTATTTGCTGGAACAAAAAAGGTATCCTGATTATTTTTTATTATTATTTAATCAAAATATGTTGATCAGCATTTTTGTAATAAATTATATTATTCACATGTTTTTTCTGAAAAGTAAAAAAGAATTAAAAGTAAGTAGTGGTTACCATGATAACTCGTTAAAATAAATCATGTTATAATTCTAACGAAAGCAAGTATTTTCATCGACATAAATTTTTTACGTAATATTTATTGGGTTATGATTTTTTTTCGATATTTATAATAATTAACACTCGGGCACCGTTGGGCAAGCCTAACATTAAAATTCTTATAAAACATTAGTAAAAATCGTAATTTTTTATACAGAAGTATAAATTGGGTTATTAGTGAACGATAAATTCAATCATCTAACGACGGATTGTTTAAAATGGTGATTTAAAATCCATCTCATATCAACTCAGTCTTTCGGTGACAGACATTAAAAAATATTGACATATTTGTAAAATCTAACGGGGATATTTGATAAATGAATGCGAAAGTGAAGTTCTGTTGTTTGCTTTTGTAAATTAAGTTTTCGGCACAAATTTAGTGTGTATTCAAAGTTCAAATTTACTGTTCTAAGCAATTCAATGGGTTAAATATCTAGCTATCCGGATATGTATAAGAAGAAGTATGCAAAAGTTTGACATTTCAATGACTATCCAAAAGTTTGGTTCCTTGAATAACTGATCTTCCGAATGTTTGTTTATTTGAATAACTGACCTTTCGAAAGTTAGGTTATTTGATTAACTAACCCTCCGAAAGTTTGATTCCTTTAATAACTGACCTTCAGAAAGTTAGGTCATTTGATTAACTAGCCCTCCGAAAGTTTGGTTCCTTTAATAACTGACCTTCCGAAAGTTAGGTTATTTGATTAACTAGCCCTCCGAAAGTTTGATTCCTTTAATAACTGACCTTCCGAAAGTTAGGTTGATTGATTAACTAACCCTTCCAAAGTTTGGTTCCTTTAATAACTGACCTTTCGAAAGTTTGGTCATTTGAATAACCAACCCTTTAAAAGTTTGTTTATTTAAATAACTGACCTTCCAAAAGTTTGTTTATTTGAATAACCAGCAGTCCAAAAAGTTTTCTTTGATGAACATCTAATTATTAGACAGTTTTCAAACAACTAGATTACCATAACGTTTGTTTAAATTGTTCTTTTAGTAATAATGTTGAACAAACATTTCATTTAAAATACATTACTATTACTACATGACTGACATTGAACATGCCAGATGATATTTGTGTGAGCAATTATAATTGCCTATTCAATATCAATTATGGAAGAAATAATTAATGGAAACGGTTTTGAGTTAAAACCACAACATTGCAAACTATCTTTAGAATTCAAAAATAGACA
Organism: Drusus annulatus; assembly: GCA_022651775.1. Lineage (NCBI taxonomy): Eukaryota > Metazoa > Arthropoda > Insecta > Trichoptera > Limnephilidae > Drusus > Drusus annulatus. The sequence goes on from JAGWCC010000280.1 coordinate 204,274, forward strand.
AGTCATAAATTAATTCATAGATATACAAACACCATTATAGAACTAATAAAAACTGAATTGAAGATTCTTACAATTTCATATTGTAATCGATTATTTATTTATTTATACCGGGTGAGTTTGTCAAAGTTCAGTTAGTGATATGTGTATAGTTTGTCCGCATGAGGTGCAGATGAGAAGCGGGGAGCACCCAATAAGATGAAAGTAAATTTGGAAGCAGTATTGTTAAAGATATCAAGCAGTAAAGATTATTTTAAAATCTTGCCAACCCTAACTGTAAAACAGAATATCTGTGTGCTGAAGCGGCAAAAACTCTTCCACAGTGAGCTCGGTCATCGTGAAATTTGCACAGCTTTTTCAATCATCTCTAGATCAACGTAAATATTTTCAGTTCGCAACATCATTTCCATCACGAGACATGGAGCTTTGAAATATCCATTGTTAAAATATTAGACCCGATAATTTTGAATTAGAAAAATGATTTTGAAAATATAACGTTGAAATTCGGGGGAAGTCGGATAATAACTACTAGTAACATATATTAATAGAAGAACTTTATACTTTTAACTAGAAAATCTACACTTAACAACATCAATAAATATTTCCAAATTTTTTTTAATCTAACAGTCTCTTAATCATTTTTTTTCCTATAAATGCTGAAACGACTATGTAAAAAATATTGTTGAATCCTTTAAACAAAGGGTCTGCGATATTTTACGCATTTTAGAATAGCGTGTTTTCAGTTTTTGAAATTCCCAAAATTATCTAATATTCATTTCATAAGATTCATTGAAATTGCATAAATATTTCTGTCACCAGAAAAAGAATTCCAAAATAGGAATTTTGTAAAAGTTTAAGAACACGGTTTTTTCCCCTTTTTTCTTCTAATCGCATAATAACGTGACAAATCGGCCTGCTACCTAATTCATCATTTACCCTAATGTGACTGTATTGTCCAACGGAAAGTAAAAAATCACTTGTGAGTAAAATCGCTACGGTCAGTCTTTTCAAATTTATTATTTGCATAATAATAGATGTTAACGCTTGTAAAAACGCTCTGGATGCTAAGAAATCTCTTTCTTAACAATACTGAAAGAATTTCGGTTATTGGCACATGGTCCGAGTAATTGCGATATGTTTCTTAACACAGAACGAATCTGGTCAACTTATATCGCCAACATGTTGTGAAAGTCATCAACCGAGTAGTTTCTGTAAAATCTATTTCTAGTAACTATTATCCAGTTGTACACATTTCAAAATTAGTTAATAAAAAGAAGTTTATTGAATACTATATGAAGGGATATGAAAACTTCCGCTAAAAAGTCGACTGTTCATAACCACTGAGCTACAGAGGCGTCTGCAATGATTGACCAATATGCACAATGAATATTTCATTTTCAATAGTGTAAAAAATTTCATTGTCTTAAGACTGAACACAAAATCGCTACCGGATGTAGAAATACCACATTGATTTTTATATCTTGAAGAAATCAATCACTTTAAATTATTTTAAAATGTCTATAAATTCTAGCAGCATTACAGAAAATTTAGTTTCAAAGTGGGTGACCGTTTACAGCAAACCGACAAATGTATCTAGAGGACAGTCTCACCATACCAACAGTACAGTTTTCTGTAAGGTATGCGATGATATCGAGCACTAGTTTCTACCTGCTTATCCCTGGGGAGGATGAATCAAAAGATGCATTCTTGCGGACAAAGCTAAAACTGTGTCTATGCTAAGATCTAAATTGCATAATAATTTCGGTGTCAATCTGTACAGATAGTCTCGCCATCAAAAACACGAGAAGCCATAGATAAATTATATAATACGATACAACACTAGGCACTCCAAGTGGCTCCACTCCATTGGAGCCCATTCAAGTTCAGACCACTGCAAGACCGACTTCAGTAGCTTAAAAGCAGCTCTCGGTGCGTGACATATTGCCAGCTGAACGACTCTGCCCTAAAATGTTGATGTACTGCTGAAACCGAAGCGAAAACATTCACAAAAAGTTTAGAAATGCCGATCAAGTAACTTTCCCCAGGAAAATATATCTTTATTTCACTAAACTAACTGCTGATTAAGCAAGAATAACATTTTCTGCGAAAAATATGAAGTCCGCAAAACAAAAACAAAAAACACAACTGTCACATTGCGCAGCACACCACAAAACAGTGTTTGGAAAATTTCGGTAAGGTTTGTAAACACGGAGGACTGTCGAACGCGAGTCCCCTCTTCGCGCCACATACCTACCTACGACCGAGTGGAACGCGGTTTTATGGCACCATCTGTACGGACTGATTACTCTATTTATGTACCTCTATGCGAAACTATCCTCGGCTGTTAAATTGAAATCATTTGGCTGTCGTTCAAATAGCCGAACTAATCTACGCAATCCAGGTCTAAATTTGCTGCCGATCTGTTTTTCAAAAAATAACGACATATTTTTCAGTCGGGTTACGTCCTATTTTAGTTCAGATGCAAAAAAAGAAGAAACAGCACTCTAGGGCAAAGTCTCCGCACCTTGCGAGGCAGGACATCTTGCTTTCTTCGTCCTCTGTCGTAGTAGCGTCAATATCCGATAATCCCGGGTATAGTCTGCCGTCTTTGGGGGCTGTTACCCGTATGCGCTTCACTTCTTCTAGTACAGACAGGACTTTTACAGAGTCTGTGGAACCTGGAAGATGACTCAAAATGTTAGAATTGATACAGTGCAAGGAGATTGTTTGTAATAATTTATTTTATAATGTGAACATGTGTAATAATTGCAAAACACTGACTTTGATATTTAATATTTATTATGTAATTAAAGAAATTAAAAAATAACTTTGTATAAGAGCACGAATATTATTTTTAATTTTTATGACCGACCGGTTTCGCTTAGCCTAAGCATCATTAGGGTACAAAATTAAACTAAACAAAAAATACAAAGTGTGCAGTTATATATACATACAGAGGGGAAAAATTATAAAATAAATTTGTGGTCTAATACAAAGTTTCATTTCTTTAAATATGTCAAACCACAAAGTGTTTGCTTTCTACGAAAATATAATATGTAATTGTAACAAAAGTGTTAAAGATTAATCCTTGTTTTTAAGAAACAGCTGACGAGCGTAACAACATGACCATTATGCTTAAAAGCTGATTGCACCTTAATAAAATGCTAAAACAGGCCGAAAATTTGCATTTAATGGTAACCTTTAAGTTTAAAAAATTTAAGAGGCGTTGATCATTAAATGAATGTGAAGGATTGTGAAACACTCCACCCTAAGAGGACATTTTCAATTTGTATCGGACTATATGTTAGATTACTACATACTAAAAATTTTAATATCTTATTGAACGAAAGCATCTTACTTCTCCTCTTATTGGGCTGATCGCATACGGTCGCGTCGGTTTCGCTATCCCCATCGCCGCCGGCCTGATTGGCCAACACGACCTTCGGTGAGGACGGCTGCCTCTTGGTGTTGACGGTATTGGCGGCGTTGGCAATGCCATTGGCGTTGTTGGCGGGCACTTTGCTGGCCGTCAGGAGCCCCTGGTGGCTGTGGCTTCCTGCACCCATCAGGGGGCTATCCTCGGAGGTGGGTTGCTCGTAATGGTCTATTTCGGTTTCAATGTGGTCCATCTCAGACTCTTCCATCTAAAAGTTAAATAATCAATACAGTTAGATTTTTATTTTGGTACAATGTCGATAGCCTGGTTTATAGGACTGTCGGTTTCAGGTCTAGTCTGAATCCCGCAGCGGGTACAAACAATTCCCCTATCAGTAAAAGATAGATGCTCCGTGAAAAGGTCAGTCTTTTAAACCTAATTTAAATATTTCATTCACATTTATACATCGTTTCATACATACTCGTCTGTTACTCTGACCTCACTCAACTTTTTACAAGAGTATTTCAATTATTTGGCGGGAGTTGTGATTTATATATTTATTTTTTTAAAAGAAAGACAAACATTCCCGGGTTACGAATAACCTGACAATATTTGAAAAACTCCTACTGTCATAATAAGTGGAAGATGTTGTTTGTGCAATGATGGAGGACTTAGCTAGCAGAGGAATTGAATCCACGACGCCCGGCTGGGAATCCGACGCGTTTGTCCACTCGGCTACTAACCGGTATTTATAACTTGACCGTTTCCCATAAAATATAGTATATTTATGTGAAAAATAAATGTACTCGGTAACTAGGGTAAATTCTAGATATATAATGTGACAGCGAAATTTTAAGATTTGATAAACTTTACGTAAATACGAATTTACAACTGTTGTAAAGAATATTGATTAATGGCCCTTTACGGTAACGACCAAATTAACATAAACCTGTTGCAAAATCCAAGATTTAAGCCATAAATCACCAAAAATCTAAAATTCAACTCTTCCAGAAAATCTTAACTTGCATTCGTTAAACACCCTTGAATGAACGTCTCAGCCGACTGATTGCGTAAATATTAAGGTACTTAACGCTTAGAGAACGACCAACTACAATAGCAGTCCAGTGAAATTATGACTACCTTGGGAGGTACTGCAAGGTGTGGAAAGTTTGTGCGTCAAGTTTTAGAACTTTTAAACACATTTCGTTACTTTTCATGAAAATTTAAAATGTTGACATTGTACAAACGTCTGTATTCTTTCAAATAAAATTTTCAATTTTATATTTGGCTTCGAGATATTTTCGAAATATTACCCGGCCCCTAGAGGTTAATGCATGTTACTTTTAAATTAAAACGTGGAAATCAATGGGAAAAAATATTTATGTTAAGGTGGCAGAGCTGCATTTTTCTTTTTCTTACGATTTATAGCATAGATCTTCAATCAAAAACCAAATTTCGTTACACTTTTACAAGAATTTGGTCGCAACTGGTAATTAAGCTGCCTATTACTATAGTACAGGAATTTAAATCCCTATCAATAGATTGATTTGAATTTTCATCGCAATACTTTCCAGTAACTCAATTTGAAAATCATTTTGATATGAAAACTAATTGTGATAAACTACCCAGCGTTTTCAACAGATTTTACAGCATTGTCAAAATAGAGGTTAATGTAGAAATAATTACAATGTCAAACAAAGCCGATGGTCGGAGCAAACATGGCCACCAGATTTAGAAGCAATGCGTATTGTTTTATGTAGAACATATTTGGGAAGTCTACTGTAAAATAAGTATTCACCATAACAGGCAGTGTGTGAAAACAATCCACAGCTGTGTCAACAGGAAAGTGTTAAAACCTAAACACCTACGTTCACTTTTTTTAATTTAACTAGCACTTAGGAATATGTAGGGACATGTACGGACATTCAGATTCAATAATGACCGAATGTCGACAAATTTGCAAATAACAATTATAAGAAATGAAAAAATAACTTTGTATAAGACCACGGATATTATTTTAATTTTTATGACCGACCGGTTTCGCTTAGCCCACCCATCATCAGGGTACAAAATAAGTGTGCGCGGTTATATATACACACAGAGGTAGAACAAACTATAAAATAAAATAACAAACAATGAGAATACAATAACATTCAAATTATAACAAAGGAACAGAGAGAAATAGACTAATAATATGAATTAAAAGAGACAAAACTACAACTGAGAAGCTAATCAAAGAATAATGACAAATTTTATGAGTTTACAGGAAATATACCTAATATTGGATTACTGGAAAAATTTACCTGATTATTAAGAATATGATATAATATAACCGCACACTTTGTTTTTTTTTTGTTGTTGTTTAGTTTAATTTTGTACCCTTGATAATGAGGCTAAGTGAAACCGGTCAGTCATAAAAATTAAAATAATATCCGTGGTCTTATACAAAGTTATTTTTTCATTCTTTATTTAAATATGTCAAACCACAAAGTGATTGCTTTCTACGAAAATATAACAATTATGTTGATTATCGATAATTTCATAGTTGAAATAAATATAACTTGACAGTATTATGTCACACACAATTATAATAAAAATTATATCAAGTATATTTCGGTACGTTCCAGAGTGGTGGATACTACTCTCAGTATCGCCCTGGTTAAAGACCACCTTTCAGAATTCAAACATTGCTTGAAACTGCTTTAACGGTGTTTGGTGACCAGATCGGAATAGCCGAGTACTTCCCACTCCCTTAAGCCTCACAACATACTTCGATTTGGGATGTCATAGCCCCACCGCCTTGGGGCGGTTAGAACTTTTGGACGGTGTTAACATTTAAAAATAAAAAAGGCTTATTTAAATGTAAGCAGAGTGATAGAGTACTTATAAGGTAATTTTAACTATGATTTGAGATGTTTCACAAAAATGACGTTATAAAATGTTATGAGAAATATAAATATTTGAGATGTTTAGCCAAGTACTATTATTATTGAATAGACGGAAAAGAAAACTAAACTTGCCAGACTGTGCTTTTTATATATAAATTAGAAGGATAGAGGGTAAAATGAATCCATTTATAAATCTGTTCAGAAACGTTTTTCGAAATGGCTGTTGACGCTCAGCCATAAATGAACATGACGGTACATGCGTGCAGTACATTAGGAAATTCCTAAAACACTTAATGCTGTGCCACCGGGGTTTGAACCCGGGTCCAATTATTTAACCTCTGACAAATGAGTTCATGACATAATTGAGTAATTGAGAAGATTATTAAATCATGTGAATGAGATGTTGAAATAGAATGGATGCCATCCCACATTTGTATACTCTATTAATTAATAAATAGTAATGATATTGTATATTTTAGGCACTTTATAGAGTGGTAGATACTGTAAGTATCGCCCTGGTGAAAGACAATCATCCAGAATCGAAACATTTCTTAAAATGGCTTTGGCCATGTTTGGCGACCAGATCCAAATAGCCAAGTATTTCCCAACTTTCCTCTATCCCGTTTCCTTCCCCTCCCCGCTCCTGTCAGCCTGACAAAATACCTCAATTAGGGATGTTATACTCCCAGTGGCTACAAACAGTTAGAATTTGTGCAATATTCACATGAAAAAAAAAATGTATTGGGAACAATACGTGAAACTTAGTGCATGGGGACAAGTATGTATGAATGTGGATGAAGCAAGTAACGTGTGCTAGGACATGAGGGCAGAATTTCATCATGTCAACTAGTAACTTAACCTAACCTTAATAATTTTCCTATTTTTAAAACTGTCAAATCAGGGTATACTACATTGTAACATTTTACATTAAAAATATCTTTTAGCCTCAAAATGTAACAGTCTGACGATGCTCATAGCAAGGGAAACCGGTCTGGTAAAAAAAAAAGAAATAAGTAGAAGAAAGTTTTTTTTTATGCGATTTTTTTCAACTGCCCAAAGCCAGTGGGACTATGGCATCCTCAATTCCGGGTATATTGTGAGGCTGAAATGAAGAGGGGAAGGAGGTGGGCAAAATAAACGGTCGGAAAGTACCTGACCGTTCGAATCTGGTCATTTTAAACAACATTATAAAATACAACGAAATTTCTATTCCAAAAGGCGGCCTTTCTTCGGCGATACAGAGACTATAAACAAATTGAAGTTTTTTTAACCATAGTGTATTGTCTAGCCCTCCAGTTAGATGCCCGGTATATTCACGTACAGCATGATAATAGCGAAAAAGAGGTGCAGCCAAACTCTTTCAATAACCTGTTTAACAAATAGCTTCATTGTATTTTTATAAAATAGAGCAGGAAATTGACTATTTTTATTATTTAGTACTGAATCCAATGCATTTAATAAAAAGTTTGCAACATTCACCAAAAGAAATATAAATTCATTTTTAAAAAAAACCCCCACTGAATATTGTCCTCGGACTGTCCGACTGCTAGTCGAGCATTCTACTTATAAGGCAATCGACCACCTCAAAAGAATAGGTGAATAATGAACCATTTCCAAGAAAATTCATACTCAAGTTGACTAATTTTTGCAGCATATTTCCTCAAATCAATTTGTGAATCAAACATATCCGGTGATTGATGAAAAAATTAAAAATTTTATTTCAAGTGACCCCGATATCGATTGAGTCATCAATGATCGGCCGAAATACAGCCCATGAACTTTTATTAGTGAAAATTCATATGCAATATTTGCATACAGCAAACACCACACATAAAAAATAAGAGTGGGTTTTTTCAAACAAGTTATTGAATAATTTACCAAGTAATATTATTCAGATTAGTATTTGTCGCATCTCAGAATTACGATTTGGTGACTAGACGTGAACAGCCAGTTTCTTTACCCTTTTCACTGTATGTTAAACTGAATAAAGTTCCTTTACATTGAGATCGCAACCTGACCACGTCAAGTATTTAATTTAATTGATTGTGCCATGTTTTCCTCAGGCGTCTCCGACTTACCACTCGCTTTCGCACTGTATATTCTCCTTGCACTCCTTCCTCTGTTCATCCGCTCTACATGTCTAGATCATCTAAGGTCACTTTCACATCAGTCTTGCATTCTTTCTGGATATCCACAATTGTGACACATAACACTTCATAAATTTCATTTCTACAGCATTCAGTCTATTTTCATCCTTTCTCTGGTAATTCCATGCCCCACTGCCATACACATCAGGGTTGGTATGAGCACTCCATTGTGGACTGCTAGCCCGTCACATCTTTTGAGAACTTTTTATTCGCGAATAAAAAAAATGAATACCGCACAAGAGTCGCAACGGCTCCCAACAGTCTAGAGCCAGTGAAACTATGCCATCTCCAATTGGGGTATGTTGTGAGGCTGAAGGTAGTGGGGAGGAGGAGATGGGGAAGGGTAAGGTTGGGAAGTACCTGGCTATTCAGATATGGTCACCAAACACGGCTAAAGCCATTTCAAGCAACGATTCTGAATGGTGGTCTTTCACCAGGGCATTACTTAAAGTATCTACCACTCTGGATTGTGCCGCAAATATACTATATTTTATTATTTTTATAGGAATTAAATGTGTAATGACACATATTAATTAGATAAAAGTTTTGGCGCGGGCCGGGTTTGAACCTGCGACCTTTGGATTACTAGTCGAACGTCTTACCACTCGACCATGGAGGCCGTCAGACCATGGAGGCCGCTAATTCAGTAATTCCGCTAATACGGTTCAATGAATCGATTAAGTGAATCAAATACTTCGGGTCGAATCGGGTCATGTCAAGAGTCAAAATAACAGAAGAGTATGTATGAGACGATGTATGGATGTTAATGAAGCTAAGAGTGAGTGGTGGTTCATACTCTTTACTGCAGAAGATGAAATGAGTTGGTTACAAAAAAACAATAATAGAATAATCACCTTCGTCTTCAGGAACCTGTTCTTGAGCATCAGCATCTCTTCTTCTCTTTGCTTTCTATTCTTATCCACAATTTCCTTCTCGCTCAGCGTGGGCTGCAGCTGTAGCATGCCAATCATGCGGCTGCCGAACCCTCGGTTCGCGCTGGTCGAGTGCGTGGGCGCGATATCATGGCCAGTGGGTTTCGGCTCAATCTTCGGTTTGGCACCCGTCGGCTTTTTGGTTATGTTGCTTGCTAAAAGTGAAGAAAGATGGTAAAATTGCGGGAAATTATTTTTTTTTGTAAGATAATGCATTATTGTTGTAGAATACAAACAGAAATCAAATGAAACGCAATAAAGGCTGGCATAAATTTTAAAAAAGACATTCAAAATGGACAGTGATCAGCTCCAATTACATGATCTAAAATTTAAATGTCTTGGAAAATTTGATGTTTACGCCTAAAACAAGCAAATATCTTTGGAAAGATGTGAGTTAGAGATGCCATATTAGTGCAAATACAAATTTGGGTTCTCTTTATTAGAGTCTAGTTTATAACAAATTTGTACACCTAAGGACCATTTGTGTCCATAAAAAAAAAGAATAATTAAGTCTTGTATAAAAACGGTCATTTTGTTCATAGCTATTAATAACTCCGTCTATACAATGCATATTCAACATTTTTTGTTAAATAAGAACTACTTTTTTTTTTAAATAAATGAACCAACTAGTTTAAACCTGTGTCTTCATTATAAACAACAGCTTGATATAAATTAAATTATGTTGGATATAAATCTTGATTAATGTATTGATTGTACTCAAAATTATTGCGTTTCATTTCCTAATGTTTCATCAGAAGGTACTAATTTTCAAAATATAAAAAGAGAGCAGATTGTAAAATTATCAGACTTTAAAAAATGTAAAGAAATCTCCCAAAAGGATATTTGAGGGAAAATATCTTGAGCCAACTAATTATTGTGTAATAAGTGTGTGACTTGAACCTTTGAATTTAATACTGTAAATAAAAAAGCTACTGTGCCACCAAATGAAGCTATTTGATCAAAGCACAACTAATCTTATTCTTATTCGGTGAATTATAAAAAGATCATACAATACTATTTTTCGTTTGGTATAAAAGTTCTGTAAACTACACAATCAGCTTTTTCGGTGAATAAAAAGAATCCAATAAGAAAAGTATCTGCACTATTTTTAAATACTGTTTTTTACCTTGGCAAATTAACAGAAATAAAATCGGCACAAAACTGATTTAACACGCGATTTAGTCACTAGACGTGCACACCCGAAGAGGTCGGACAGAAAACTGAAATATTTCATAATGAACGTAAACATTGCCGTACGTACCTTTCTCATTAGCGTTATTCTGCAATGCCTTGATCGGTGGCGCCATTCCAAACGCCGCTTTTGGTATTATAGCGGCGCCTTTATTCTTCTCAAAGAGGCATTTCTTCTCTCTCATCGACATTAAGGCAGGGTCTGTATTTCTGGGGCTGGAAACCGTGTTTTCAAAGATCGCCGCTTTTGACATGACATTTCCTCCAGGGGAGCCATTGTTCATATTATTCGAATTATCCGCCATTCTCCTGTCGCGGGAAATCGGAGAGCTCCGATTGGACGACGAAGTGCTGTTTGCCGAACGCGCTCGGGAAAGTTCGGGTGTCGAGCAAGCAGATTCCTGTTTCGCGATCGGTTCGGTTTCTTTGTCGTCGTTTTCGCATTGTCCGTTCGGCAATAATGTAATGTCTTCAACACTCGATTCACACGTATAATCACTGGTGCCGTTTTCTTTTTCATGGTCGTCATTTTCCACAGTCTTCGGAGGAGCCGGTGCCTTGTGTTTCTTGATGGAGGGTCTCTTGGTAATGTTATTGTTTCTCAGCGAGCGCGAGGGGGTGTTGACAGCCGTTGCGGCCGCCATGATGGACGCCGGGGTAGTTTGCTGTTTGTCGCCCTGTAGGTGATTGTGATTGGACGGTGAGAAATCGTACACGAGCCGCGATTGGCTGACGGACACACGCTTGAAGCCCTTGGATTCCTACGAATGCCGGTGGTGAAAACGATTTGTACGTTGAGTATTATATTTAAAACGACAAACTTTCAAATTTTCAAACAGTAAAAGCCACCACATTTTTGCAAACAACCGACTTAGCCAATTCAATAACTACTTTTGACAATGCTGGAATGAATTGTGAGATTTTAAAAAAGAATAAGCCACCATATTTTTTGTAAACTACTGCCGAAAGTAGGAACTAGTTTTTTATACTGCTGAAATAATCGACGAATCCAATAAAGACCATAAAATGAATACCTCGACCACTATTTGCGTGTTAAGTTAAAAGAGAATAATATTAGTTTGATAAAATAAACATTACGAATACATACCTACTTTATAATCAAAAAAATATAAATAATAATTGCCACCCCCACCTGAGATGAAATTAAAATAACCCTTCCTAAAATTAACAAGTCAAGTACCTACATAATAATATAAAATATGTAAGTACTTTAAATGTTAGAAGGTTAGGTCCGTGTTGGAATAAAAAAACATTTTCTAACATTTATTTATTATATCTATTGACTGGTTTTGAAAAGTTTTTTTAAAGAACATTTTTTTTTAAAGAACATTTTTTTTTTTAGAGAACTTTTTTTTTTTAAAGAACATCTTTTTTTTTAAAGAACATTTTTTTTTAAAGAACTTTTTTTAAAAACAACATTTTTTTGTAAAGAACATATTTTTTTTTAAAGAACTTTTTTTTTTAAAGAACAATTTTTTTTTTTAAGAATACTTTTTTTAATTTTTACGGCTTCATTTATAAAGCCTGGTTTACACGAGAATATATTTCATATAAAAACCACAGATTTTGACGGGAATCAGAAAATAATATTGAATAAGGGGTGTGAACGGGAGATCAATTATTATGATTGATTATGAATTATGATTATAAACCAATAAATAAATAATTCAAAAGGCGAATACCTTTTAACCAAATGTCAACGAGTCTATAAACGGTAATTATGTTTATGATAAAAGTGCATTTACCGACGGTCGGATAAACGTAATTCAATTTAGCACCGCATATTAATACTTATGTTTAGAATAAATTAGAATTGTTTGAAGAAACTCGAAGGCCATTCACACTGTCTAATCGCAAAAAGTCGTTATTTTGAAGAGGATGTACCTACATTTTACATAAATACTATATAAGTACGTAGGTAAGAATAAATTATTAAATGCATTATTTCAAAATAAAATACCGATAAATAGCTAATTAGAGTTGATGCGAATGACATATGCTTAGGATTGTGTGTATTGGTGCATATGCATTTACTACACGTAGCAATGTCCTTGAATAAAGTCACTGAGAAACAGCAATTAGTCCTTGGAGAAACAATGTATGGAGAGAGAGCTAATTATTTTTACCCAACCGATACAAGCTTGCGATAAATCACTTTCTCCAGGTTTTTACGTCGTACACCATGAGAAAGAAAGGGACAACAAATATAAAACACCGCTTCTATGTACTGTCACAATGATCTTGGGCTCCTGGGTCACCGCGGGACTCCGCCCACATTTTTTAATATGTCACAAAACTTGAGACAACTAAACGGGTTTTTAGGTTAGATACTTTATTTTTGTTGATATCAATACTGTGAAAAAGTGGTTATACGAATAAACAAAAACATTATGTCGATATGTGATATGAATGGATGTATAAATACCCTAACCTTAGTCTTAGGCACGCCCAGGTCCACCGAGTCAGGTAAAAATCATTAAAAACTGACTACACTGCCTTGGATTGATACCACTCTATATACTTTAAGGCATGACCCTTTAAAAAAAAAGCTAATATTAAAGTTGTTTCTGATAAAAACAGCTAAAAACGTTAACACTTATAATTAATTGGTTATGATTTATCGAATACGTTAAATCGTTATTTATTGTAATAAACTATAAAAAAAAATTATTTTGTGAGTACGTACAACTGATGTTGATTGAAATTTTCAAATTTAAAAAATAATCTTTTCAAATCAACACCTACCTATAATGTATATTAGCAGACATTATTCTATACTCAGGGCAATAATAAAGGAGAGATAGCTTTGCAAAACAGTGTAGTCTGGATTGTTGATTTTTTCCTGACTCGGGCGTGGCCAGGGTTTTCATGGACACACCTTTTTACATCCATTCATAGCACATGTCGATATAATATAGCGTTTATTTGTATAACCACTTTTTCACAGTATTTTTATCAACCAAAATATAGGATATAACCTCAAAAACCGTTGAGTTATGTCGCAAAACAAAACGTAGTGGGCGGAGTCGCCGTAGACGCGGGAGACGGAATTTTTTTTTTTTTAATATTAATACCGCACAAGAGTCTCAACTGCTCTCAACTGTCTAGAGCCAGTGAGACTATGGCATCCCCAAATAGGGTATGTTGTGAGGCTGAAGGTACTGGGGAGGGGAAGGATATTGGGAAGAGGAAGGTTGGGAAGTACCTGGCTATTCAGATCTGGTCACCAAACACGGCTTAAGCCATTTCAAGCAACGTTTCAATTCTGAATGGTGGTCTTTCACCAGGGCGATACTTAGAGTATCTACCACTCTGGAACGTGCCGCAAATATGCTTTTTTATTATTTTTATATGAATTAAATGTGTTATGACACATATTAATTGAATAAAAGTTATTGGCGCACGCCGGGTTTGAACCCGCGACCTTTGGATTCGTAGTCCAGCGTCTTACCACTCGACTATGGAGGCCGTCAAAAAATGCTTACATACCTAAAAGTGGTGCGATATTATGTGACCGTGTGTCTCGTCTCTTTCGTGGATTAAAGCTTCTAATATTTTCTGCTTGGCTCAAGTTACACTCCATGATTTTTAACGGGTAACAATATTACTAGTTTAAAATATAATTTATTAATGTTGACAGTTAGAAATGTAACCCGCATGTCATACTTTAGCTTTCACCGCATTGAAAATAATCCAATTATCGCCCCCTATAATATTTCTAACATTAATAGTGAATTATTATTTATTAGTGTGTGTACATAACACACTAAAGAAATATACCTGTAGAAGTGTGGATATTTTTCACAATTATATTTGACAGACTCCGCGGTCGAGTGGTAAGACGTTTGACTACGAATCCAGAGGTATATAATATATTATAGTATATTTGCGGCACGTTCCAAAGTGGTAGATACCCTCTTAGAGTATACTAGAGGTAGCCCAAGCCAAGGCAGTGAAGTCAGTTTTGGACTTGTTTTTGATGATTTTTTTTAACATGACCTAAAACTCGGCAAGTTTAGTGGCAAAATAAAAAATGGGCGTGGCTAAGAATAAGGCTACGGTGGTATTTATACATCCATTCATATCACATATCGACATAATGTTTATTTTTGGGTGTATTCGTATATATATTGTTTTTTCACGGTATTTTTACCTGAATATCAACAATATAATCGAAACGTTATAAGCATCTAAAAAATGGTTGACGTTGGTTGTGACCATCTCCTTCCCTCTGTCCATCTCCTTCCCTTGCCTACTCCGTTCAGCCTCACAACATACCCCAATCGGGGATGCCACAGTCCTACTGGCTCCAGACCTTAGAGTATATAGAGTGGTATCTATCCAAGGCAGTGTAGTCAGTTTTTGATGAGTTTTACCGGACTCAGCCGACCTGGGCGTGGCTAAGACTAAGGTTAGGGTATTTATACATCCATTCATAGCACATATCGACATGATGTTCTTGTTTATTCGTATAACCACTTTTTCAACAAAAATATAGCATATAACCTAAAAAACCGTTTAGTTGTGTCAAGTTTAGTGGCATAATAAGAAATGTGGGCGGAGTCCCGCGGTGACACAGGAGCCCAAGATCATTGTGACAGTACATAGAAGCGGTGTATTATATTTGTTGTCTCTTTCTCGCTCATGATGTGTAAGACGTAAAAACTCGGAGAATATGATTTATCGCAAGTTTGTAAAGGTTGGGTAAAAATAATTAGCTCTCTCTCCATACATTGTTACTCCAAGCTCCAGACGGTTGGGAGCAGTTGGGACTCTTCACAATAAAAATAAAATACATATATACAAATGAAAGTAATATATGTCTAAATCACAATATTTTTCATTGATTTCCTTATTGGATAACTTCTTTAAACTGACTCATAGAACGATCGGACTATTTCAAAAATCCAAAGAGTTTCAGTGGTGTAAACGCCCGCGACTGCAAAGTTAAGCCTGTCGATCGCCTCGCTGTTCATATTGCACACCACATCTCGTCATGCACGACTCTTTAATACGCGGTCAAATTTCGGACAATGATAGGGTCAAACCTCAGAGCAAGAATATATATGGAGAGGGAGCTAAACATTTTTACCCAACCTATACAAATTTACGATAAATCACTTTCTCCGGGTGTTTACGTCGTAAACCGTGAGAGAGAAAGAGAAAAGACAAGTTCTCAAACAACATAGCGCCGCTTTTAGGTATGTAAGCATGTTCTCCGTCTCCCGCGTCTCCGGCGACTCCGACCACTACGTTTTGTTATGCGACAACGGGACAGAACTCAACGGTTTATTAGGTTATATCCTTAGAGTTTATGGAGTGGTATGTATACAAGGCAGTGTAGTCAGTTTTTGGTGATTTTTACCGGACTCGACAGACCTGGGCGTGGCTAAGACTAAGGTTAGGTTAAGTTTATTTATACATCCATTCATTGCACATTTCGACATAATGTTTTGTTTATTCGTATAACCACTTTTTCACAGTATCGTTATCAACAAAAATATAGCGAATAACCTAAAAAACCGTTTAGTTGTGTCAAGTTTAGTGGCATAATAAAAAATGTTCCGCGGTGACCCAGGAGCCGAAGATCATTGTGACAGTACATAGAAGCTGTGTATTATATTTGTTGCGACGTAAAAACCCGGAGAAAGTGATTTATCGGACGTTTGTATAGGTTGGGTAAAAATAATTAACTCTCTCTCCATAAATTGTTACTCCAAGGTTATATCCTACATTTTTGTTTTATAACAATACTGTTTAAAAGTGGTTTTATACAAATAAACGCTACATTATGTCGACATGTGCTATGAATGGATGTTTAAATACCCTAGCCCTAGCCACGCCCCAGTCAGGCAAAAATCATCAATACTGACTACACTAGCGCTCTCCCTCCTGGTATTTTATTGCTCTGAGGGTCAAACGAAAGCGACAACGCCAGAACAAAGGGCCATTGTGGCAAGCTGGAGGTATCGCTGCGGCCGAGAGATCAGCTGTGACCTCTCCCTCCATCTCGCAAACGACGGGCGCGACAGAAAGAGAAGTGGCAACGGGGCTATCGGCGGTACGTCTATACGACACCGCCAAAACCCGTCGGCGGCAACCTCAAATAAAAGCGTACCGCTGATAGCTCAATTGCGACCTCTCCCTCTTTCTCTTGTAAGCCGCGTGCGTTAAAAAGAGAGGTTACAAGGGAGCTGTCGGCGGGGGACCATGTTGCTTATGTATTATACAAGTCTGAATCTTGCCGACAACCCTTTAGATGTTCAAAATAATAATATACTGTATTCTGATGTGGAAAACACTCTCGAACGGTGAGCTCTGGGCTTGTGAAATTAGCACTTTTTTAAAGAAACTAACCATCACGCCGCTACGCTGCAGGGGTAGACAGAGAGAATGGACCGTAACAAAAATCTGTCTTGGCACACACTCCTTGCTTCATTCACATTCATACATCGTTTCAAACATACTCTCGTTCTGTTATTCTGACTCTGAAACCCGACTCGAGTATTTAATTCACTTAAAGCCTGATTCACACCAACGTCCGGTTCCGCTCAGTGCCGATATTGTTCCGCAAGAAAACTTATTGATATGGTATGAATATCGATCAAGGAGTATGTGCCAAGACAAATTTGTGGCAGTATATCCTTGTGCCACCCTTGTGATATTTAACTACTTATTTAGTTAAATAATTATTTTGAAGTGTAAAAATACTAACATCGCAGATTTTTTTTAATCAAAAAACCATTTTTTATTACTAAATAATATTTTTATTAATTATTAAATATCAGCGATGTTAGTATTTTTACACTTCAAAATAATTATTTAACTAAATAAGTAGTTAAATATCACAAGGGTGGGCAGAAGGATATACCGCCACACAACTTTGTCTTGGCACATACTCCTTGATTGATATTCATACCATATCAATAAGTTTTCTTGCGGAACAATATCGGCACTGAGCGGAACCGGACGTTGGTGTGAATCAGCCTTAATCGTGCCATGTCTTCCGCGGGCGTCCCCGACTTCTTCTACCATTCACTTTCGTGTCATATATTCTCGTTACACAAATTTCTTCGTTAATCCGCTCTACACGCCCAAACCATTTAAGCGTACCTTTCTCAATCTTGTTCATTACGTTTGCATTATTTCAGGATAGCCACGAAGTACCTGGCTATTCAGATATGGTCACTAAACATGGCTAAAGCCGTTTCAAGCAAAGTTTCGATTCTGAATGATGGTCTTTCACCAGGGCGATACTTAGAGTATCTACTACTCTGGAATACCGCACAAGAGTTCAAACTGCTTCCAAACTTCTGGAGACAGGGGGACAATAGTATCCTGAGTTGGGGTATGTTGTGAGGCTGAAGGTAGTGAGGCAGGGAAGGATACATGGGTAAGATAAAGGTTAGAAAGTACCTAAGTAATAAGATATATATTTAATTAAAGTGTTTTTTCACATTTATGGTGCTTGAAATGGCTTTAGCCGTGTTTGGGAACCAGATCTGAATAGTTAAGTACTTTCTAACCTTTATCTTACCCGTGTATCCTTCCCTGCCTCACTACCTTCAGCCTCACAACATACCCCAACTTAATATAATGTCCAACCACCATGTGATTGCTTCTTACGAAGAGAAAAAAAATAAAAAAAATAAAAAAAAATTAAAAAATAAAATACAAAAAAACAAAAAATTATTTGCGCCCGCCGGGATTTAAGCCCGCGATCTCTGGATTCGTAGTGGAACGTCTTCACCACTCGACCACGGAGGTCGTCAAAAATAGGCATAAATAAAATTAATATTTGTATAATTTGTATGGCGCCGTTTTTGTGAAAAATCACCTCGAGGGCGCCGGCATTGTGCAATATTATTTGTTATCTTGAATATAAATAGTACTACTTAAAACAGGTTCAAAGGGTTAACTTTAAACTTATGCATTTATATAATGTAAAACCCATTCGCAACGGGTCGCTAAAGGCGACCGACTTTATGTTTCAGACAATCTTGATGAAATGTAAAGCGCCATTTCTGGAAGTTTACACCAGAGCACTTTAAACAAAAAACGTTAAGCCGGGTAACTCAATGCTCTCACTGAGTTACCTGAACCGACAAAAAGCTTATTAAAAAATCTTAAATTTGTGTCGCTTGAGTAAATTTATTTTAGATGGCCGAAGGGCCACCAAAAGTCTTCAGAATCAAAGGAGTCAGAGCTTTCGATGCAGAAAAAATAACTAATCAAAACTGCCTATTTAACTAATTTTTGACCAAAGCCTCTCCAACGACGATATATTAAAATACACATTTTTATAATGCAGAAATTAAGAATTAGATGAGTTATAATTTTAAGATAGGGTAACTGGTTTCGGCCAGTTGAGACTCTTGTGCAGTATTCAAATTAAAATAATTTTGTAAAAAAAACATCGTCGGTGGCCAACTGTTAGCGGATAAGATATGACCGAGAACAAAGCACGGGCAAATCCGGGTACGAAATTTGTCTATTCATAGTTGCATGGTGATGCTTATCTAACCTGCAAAAATTATCAGTAAAAAACGGCCTTTGTAAAATGCCTACGTCACTTTAAACACAGAATTCTCAACCAGTGTAAGGTTTTTCAAACCATTAAAAAGATTTTATGTATTAAAATATTACCAGTACTGACGGGCTTCTTTTGCCTATTTTTCTGGCGCTATCGGAGGTTGGCCATCATCAAGACTAGCTGGCAATGTCATGAATCAAGGTGATGGGCGCAGCAAAAATAATATTGTTTTCATTTGTATATATGTATTTTATTTTTATTGTGAAGAGTCCCAACTGCTCCTTTACCCAACCGTCTTTGAAATTTGGAGAAACTAATGTATGGAGAGCCAAAAACCGTTTTTTTACCCAACCTATACAAACTTGCGATAAATAATTGGGCTCCGAGTTTTTAGGAGCCCAAGATCATCATGAGAGAGAAAAGAGACAACAAATATAATACACTTCTTCTATGTACTGTCACAATGATCTTGGGCTCCTGTGTCAATAATCGATTGTTTTTTTAAATTATAATTATCGATGTATTTTGTTAGCGCGTTTAGCACACAAAATACATAATATCTTTAGAAATTTCGAACCTAACCTAACCTAACCTTATCCAAAAAACCGTTTAGTTGTGTCAAGTTTAGAGGACATAATAAAAAATGTGGGCGGAATCCCGTTTTGACCCAAGAGCCCAAGATCATCCTGACAGCATATAAGCGGTGTATTATGTTTGTTGTCTCTTTTTCTCTCATGGTTACGACGTAAAAACCCGGAGAAAGTGATTTATCGCAAGTTTGTATAAGTTGGGTAAAAATAATTAGCTCTCTCTCCATACATTGTTACTCCAAGCTTAAAACGCTAACAAAACTGGATAGGAAATTTAGCTTTTTTTATAAATCATTAGGAAAAAACTCCAGACAGTTTATGTTTTTTTAAAACCAATAAAGTGACGAAACATTTTTCACTGGTATTCCTTGTTGCAACGCTTCGTAAGAACGAGTTGTAAAATGTGGTCTGTGAATCTATTTGTGGAATATACAACACGATATACTCGTAAATGGGTGATATTATACAGGATTACTAATATTTGCATTCGTTTCACTCGACACATTGTTCAAGAAACACATCTGTTTTGCTGAAACTATACAGATGTGAAAATTTTTAATGAATTATCTGTTCACGTCATTAATACTAAAATGCCTTATTCGAGTTTAAAAACCAATTTTTATTTATTTATTCTGAATTCGTAAATTTATTGCTAAAATATTTTAAAAAAATACATGGGTTTGGTCCACGTCTGTCTCACTAGGATATTCCTGTGTCGAGACAGATGTAGTGTGCATAAATTATATAATTTTAAATGTAAATATTGATAAAGATAAAATAAAAATAAATAAAAAGGAGAAAGAAGAAAAAAAATGATAGATGAAATTAAATGTAAATTAGAACAAAGTTATTTCATGGAGGTTGAATTTTATAGATATTGTTTGAAATATCTTTCGACTTGATCGGTCAGTTGATCGAGCGGTCCAAAGCGTCGGGTTCTCAGCCAGGCGTCGCGGGTCTAATCCTCTGCCTCCATAATTGGACGTAGTCATGCAGAAAGCGTTCAACCCCTATGAAACTGAGAAAAAGGCGTTTGAAAATACTACGATAAAAAAGCATTAATATGCGTAATCGGCATTTGTAAAGTGAATATCAGTGTTTTTTTTTACCAATATTATAAATTTGGTAATTTATAAATATATCAATGTGTTTATTAAAAAAGGTGTATTTCTTATGTTATCATACATTTTATAATGTTTTTAAACTTCAATTTAAGTCAAATATCTGCAATGTGAGTTAGTAAACAAATTACAAAAATCTATTGCACTTGGAGTTTGGATCTTTTCAGCAGATATAAATCTAGTATTTATCGATAGGAAAACATGTAACACTCGATTTTGGCAAATTGTGGGTTGGACGCTTTCTGCATAACTACGTCTATTTTTGATTATTTTAAAAAGAAATCGGTTAATTAAATAACCACTTAGCAACTTGGAGTAACAATATATGGAGAGAGAGCTAATTATTTTTACCCAACCTATACAAACTTGGGATAAATCACTTTCTCCAGGTTTTCACGACGTTTTACACCATGAGAAAGAATGAGACAACAAAATTTCCCAAATTATTACACCACTTTAAAGTATTGAAAGAGTGTTCTTCGTGTCCCGCGTCTCTGGCGACTCCGCCCACACGTTTTGATATTCGACATAAATTGACATAACTCAACGGTTTTTAGGTTTATATGCTATATTTTTGTTTGCAAACAATATTGCGAAAAAGTGGTTTTACGAATAAACAAAAACATTATGTCGACATGTCCTATGAATGGATGTATACCCTAGTCTAATGTTAGTTCTAATGGTGTATAAACACCCTAGTCCTAGTTCTAGCCACGCCCAAGTCTAGCCGAGTCCGGCAAAGCTCTTCAAAACTGATTACAGCAGTGATCTCTCTTGTATATTACTGCTTTGAGCTCTGAGCATTGCAATAATTACGTAAGTTCAAAGATGAAATATATATTATTTGTAAAGTGTGAATTGCTAAACAACCAAAAACAGGATGTGGTTGACCCATTGCAGTGATAAAATAACGCTATAATTGACGTTGTCATCGTGTCCACGCCTGTTCACAATTTAATTACAATATAGATAGTGAACAAATGTCAAAATTAACTATAATTAATTTCATTTTAGAGTACGCACATACGTAGTACAGGTGTGAACTTTTCAAATTTGAAACTGACGTTAATTAAAATTATCAAATTTAAAAAATATTCTTTCCCTGCCTCAGCAGACATTATTCTCTATTTGAAATGGGTGGATTAAAGCAATCAATATTTTTTTCTCGGCATGTCAAATTACGTCTCGTGATTTTTTCGGTTTTTTTTTTTAAACTCTTATAAGATGTGATGGTAACTATTTCAAAATGGCTTATATTTAACTGGGCACTAAATTAATGGTGATATAAATACACTCGTAAACATTTAGCCACTAAAAAATAATTTTTGAGCACCAAGACGTTATCGACACTAAAAAAAAAATTTGTTGTCTGGATTTTTATTAGAAATCATTATTTATTTATGACCGGTCGGTAGCTGAGTGGACAAACGCGTCGGATTCCCACCCGGGCGTCGGGCGTTCAATTCCTCTGCTGGCTAAGTCCTCCATCATTGCACAAGCAACATCTTCCGCTTCTTATGATGGCAATAGGAGTTTTTCAAATATTGTCGGGTTATTCGTAACCCGGGAATGTTTGTCTTTCTTTAAAAAAATAAAAATAAAATTTAAGTCATAGGGGCAAAATATATCTACTTATTATTATTACGTGTCGCAATATTATAACTATAAAAGATTTTTTTCTCTTTTATGCAAAACATTCGTAGGAAGGCCACGTTAACAAGCATTCACAAAATTGTATAAAAATATCCAGTGAAAATTGGCCCAACATTTTTTATCGTGACGAAATGATTATCTATGGTAAAAAAAGCGTTAAAAACGACTTTCCGGAGAAAGTTTTACATTTAACAATAGAATAAGATTTTTTACATTTGGTAGGTGGGTACTAATACTTTTCTATTCATCGAGAATCAATCATTTTAAATTTATAATAAAAATAAATAAGTATATTTGGTAATAAGACATAATAATAATTACATCTTACATAAAAAAGAAACTGAAAAGGTTGGGACTCTTCCATAATAATATTTAAATAATTTTATAGCGCCATTTTTTGTGATAAATCACTTCAGGGGCAGATTCAGCCGGTTGTTGACGGTACTACTTCTTCCTCTCATTCTCTTCTGTCGCCAACTTTGTTTTTTGTTGCACATCAACGACGTTTTGTCATGTGCACCAATACACTGTTAGGCGGATATGTTAAGTGACAATCGAAACAAGAGTTATGTGAAAAAACGTGTTTCGTGTTGTTCGTTGGTCTCTCGCTTGTTCATCGGTTTCTTGTTGTTCTCCAAGTAATATAAAATTAAGTGTGGTGTTTTGTTGTTTTTCGTTTCGTTAATAATATAAGTGTGTAAGGAGAATCAAGACTTTCACTTCAACTACATCGGTGAGAGAATGGTTTCCCATTTTCCCTTCATCCTAATTATCTATCCATCCGCTTCCATCAAGTAGTATAGTTTATCGTTTCACAATCCACTATTTTCAAAATTCATCTGAAGCTGAAAACACATTAGGTGTTTTATCGCAGCTTCGGATCCAACAGAATATAATCCTATTTATAATCAAGAGGAATATTGATGGAAGACGTGGCAGAGGAAGACGCCGCATTTATCTACGTGAATGGCACGAGTGCATTTCCACAAAATTGTTCCGAGATCCAGCCTGCAAGGTGAAGATTGTCGTGATGTAAGCCAATCTCCGATAGGAGAGAATGCCAGAAGATTTTTTTAAAAAGTAAATACCGCCCAAGTGGGACTATGGGATCCCCAATCGGGGAATGGTGTGAGGCTGTAGGTAGTGGGGAGGGGAAGTAGATGGGGACAGGAAGCTTGAGAAATACCGGGCTATTCAGATCCGGTCACCAAACACGGCTAAAGCCATTTCAAGCAATGTTTAAATTCTGAATGGTGGTATTTTACCCGGACATACTCGTACTTAGAGTATCTACCACTCTGTAACGTGCCGCAAATATACCATTTATTATTTTAAATTAATTAAATGTGAAATAAGACAATTTATTTATGCATGCCGGAATTTAAACCCGCGACCTCTGGAGTCACAGTTGAGCGCGCTAACCAGTCGACCACAGGGGCCGTCAAATTACAGTAGAATAAATACAAATTACACTATATATTATTAGGATTTTCCTAACCACTGCTGCGAAGCAGTATTATTCATAACGTTTCAGATACATACATTATGCGATACTTTGATTAGAAGGTGATATAAATCGCAATGTTGCCTAACATATATGCTGATATTTTGATAACTTATTATATTTCATAACGCCAGAGCGTTGCCCTCCAGGTTCAAGGACGTCTCAAAATATTTCCTCTTTGAAAAGTCATTCACCTCGGACTTTTTTTATCAATTTAACTCTACCTTAATTCGCCTCTCGGCAATTTTATCGACTGTGAAAAATGCAGAATTCAATTTCCTTTATTCATTAAACATGGCATATAAACGCAATTCTGGTGGCAGAACCGGCCGGATATTTAGAGTACTGTGTTGTGAAACTAATATTGATACTCGGCTAATTTTTATAGCGCTGTTTATATGAAATATAACTTCAAGGGCGCTGAACAAAGCCAGAAGGCATTTTTAAACCATTAGTATCTAAATAATAATATTTTTTCGTAGGAAGCATTCACTTTGTGGTTTGGCATATTTAAAGAGAATAAAAAAATTATCTGTATAAGACCACGAATATTTTTATTTTTTTATGATTTTTTCATCAGTTCTAAAGATAAACATGACAAACTAAGTCTCTCGGGAATATATAAATTATTTTGTAGTGATTGTTCTGCATTTTATATGAATAAAACAACCCGTAATGTCAATGTTAGAATCAAAGAACATCTTAGATGTTTAAATAACCACGGTTTTTATGAATTCGCTAATCATCTTATTGACAAAGATCATACCTTCAATAAAAGCACCGGTGCTCATATTCTTCAAAAAATGATCATGGCATCAGATTTAATAATTTAAAAGCCCTAGAAATAAAGAGATTCCTCTTCTTTAGTTAATTCTAATTGTTTATTTAAAATTTGGCAATTATTATTAGAAATATCAAAATCAAATAATAATAATTGCCAAATTTTAAATAAACAATTAGAATTAATAAAAAGTCCGATTTTAAGAATGTTCCCCTTCTCCTCTTCCCATCCCCCTACCTCTCTACCTACTCCATTACCACCCCCTCTCTGATGCTTTGTCCTGTTTATACTAATGTTTTGTCTCTTTCACTAATTTCTTTGTCTACTGTATAACTCTATATTTTAATCTTAGTTTATATATATACGTTCCTGAAGAAGGTTAAGTTTAACGGAAACCGGTCGAATTGTTATATGTGTATAAATAAAGTGGCTTAAAACAAAATTATTTTTTATTTAAAAGACATATTCTTAATAATCAGGTAAATTTGTCCAGTAGTCCAATATTAGGTATATTTACGTAAACTCGTAAAACTTGTCATTATTCTCTAATCACCTTCTCGGTTGTAGTTTTGTCTCTTTCTATTCATAGTATCTGTCTCTCTCTCACTGTTCCTTTGTTATAATTTGGATGTTTTTCTATTGTTTTCTCACTGTTCAGTTATTTTATTTTATATTTTGTTCTCCTTCTGTATGTATGAGTATATATAACCGCACACTTGATGCTTAGGCTAAGCGAAACCGTTCGGTCATAAAAATTAAAATTAAATATGTGGTCTTATACTAAGCTAATTTATATAGCGCCATTTTTGGTTAAGTATCACTTCAAGGGAGCTAATTGTCTTAAATAGAACATAACCATTCTATTTAGCATTGGCGACCTTCCACACTATCGACCAAATTCTTGTAAGATATTAATCGTAAAAAACATCGAAAATGCTGTTCTGCTACCCTACCATACATACATTTCTCTATTGATTTCTATATATCGACGTTGGAAAGGCAAAAAGGCTGAAGCGCCACTTCGGGAAGTTTACACCAGAGCAGTTTAAAGTGTTTTTGTTCTACAGTAAAATTCATAAGTCTTCAGTACCTGGTTGGATTTAAAAAAAGTTAAACTCGGGTAACCCAATGCTCTCACCGAGTTACCTAAAGCGACAAAAAGCTTTTTAAAAAAGTCCCAAACTTGTGTCGCTTGAGTCAAGACTTCTCCCAAATGGTAAATATAATTTAGATGGCTGAAGGGCCACAAAACTCTTCAGAATCAAACGAGAGTACAGAGCATTCGAGGCAGAAAAAAAAACTGATCAAAACTGCACCTTTAACTCATTTTTTACCAAAGTGTCGCTTAAGCTCTTTTGCCTTTCCCAAAACGATATGTATTTCTAGTCAGTAGGACTGAATTAGTTAAATATTAAGATTTTCATTATATAGTATTTAGCGAATGTAAGGTAGTAAACAAAACATGGAAATCGATTGAAAAATGTTGCAATTTAATGCTAAGTGCACTCGAGGTGAACTATCACAAAACTGCGCTATATAAATTCACCGTTATTAATATTACTATTAGTAGCAGATATTTGCATTTTCGATTTTTCGCTGTACATGGCTTCAATCTTACATTTTGTAAGAATTCGGTCGCACGCGTGGAGGGCCGTTAATGCCAACTGCAACAGCGGTCGGTTGCGGAATTACCCAAACTTAATTCTTGGACTGGGTTCCGAAAGTTTTTTCGTCAGAAGTATTCAGAAGCGTATTTATTACATCGAGGAAATGTTACCGACCACGACAGTCTTCCGGAAACGTAAAAACCTAAACGGAAAAAACCATGACGCAAACAGAAAACGGCAAGTAGGTTCATTCCTCTCAACAGCTGGTGTAAAGTACTTTAAACGTTCACCTCTTCAAGACCACAATCACATCACGCAATGCAATGCAATCATCATTTTACAGTCAGTTGGAATCTCCGAGTAAGTAGGTTCCTACCTTCGGAGTGAGAATATACATGGAGAAAGAGCTAAATATGTTAAACCAACCTATTCAAATTTCAAAATCACTTTCTCCGGGTTTTTTCGTCGTATACCATGAGCGAGAAATAAATAATAATAATATTTGGATAATTTGTATAGCGCCGTTTTTGTGAAAAATCACCTCAAGGGCGCTGTACAAATCTTAATTTCTACTTAATATTAATTCTTAGTTTATATAAATATACAGCATCATACTTACCTGGCAGGTCACTTCTGGCAGGACACAATCACCATATCATAATAACTTAAAATTTAGAATAACTTAATTTTTTTTTTTTTTTTTCTTTTTTTTTTTTATTTCTTTATTATTATTTTTCATTTTTAGGGCATAAGGTCAAATTTAAAATAAAGTATATCGGAGGTATATTTAATTTTTCGTAGTGAAGAACAGATAATGGTGATAATCTTCTAATGAATTTAAGGAATAAGAGTCTGAAAAGTTTTCTTGGTTCTATTGGGCTTGTTATGGATCTTGATTATGGATATGATTTTCTGAAAAAATGAGTTTTGAGTTTGGCTCTGAACTCTGTTGAGTCTTTTATTACTCTCAGATCATGCGGTAGTCCATTCCAGGCTTTGGGACCTGACACTCCGAAGGCGCGCTCTCCGAACTTAGTGTCTGGTGTGCGCTTTGGTTCTTTCAACCTTCCGATAGCCGATGACATTGCCGATCTAAGAGTTGACTGAAGTTGAAGAGTTGACTGAAGTTGAAGAGTTGACTGAAGTTGAAGAGTTGACTGAAGTTGAAGAGTTGACTGAAGTTGAAGAGTTGACTGAAGTTGAAGAGTTGAAGAGACGAGAAAAGTCTTCACATTATATGTTTGAAGAAAGGAAAAAATATAGAACCTTAAGGCAGTCACACATAAAATTCTTTAATATCCCAGCCTATAAAACCGCTTACGGACAAAAAAAAGTTTTAAGTACAACGCCACTAAGCAATTCAATTCTCTGCCCAGCACCATCAGAAACATACAAACCAAAAGCTCCTTTAAAACCAATATCATTACTCACCTTAAAAACCAAGTTTAATTTGGTTATTATTATGTAGATTCTATATCTTCAAATTTGTCATTTACTTATATTATTTTTATTTTTATTATGTACGAGTATGTACTACATTTTCGACATTAACATGTTACTATGTAGCTTAAAAAAAACACTTTTGCAAATTGCCATCCCAACACAGGCTTATGCCTAGCGGGATGGGCAATTTACCAACTAATAAAAAATCTACGTTTAAGGAAAATAATTAAAATAAATATTTCAGCATTTGTAAGTACGTAAGAATGTTCTCCGTCTGCGCTAACTTCACATCGTCGAGTCGCATAAATTACGTCAACGGATTTTGATGTTATTTCCGATATTTGTGTTGATTAAAAAAGTAGCAGTGGTTATACAAATAAATCGAACATGATGGTGATATGTGCTATGCAGTTCAAAAAAATAGGCGAAAACAGAGTATATGTTATAAATAATGGTGGACTTAGGATAGCAGAGGAATTGAACCCGCTACGCCTGGGTGAGAATCCGACGCATTTGTCTACTCGGCTAAGTGATATGTCATAATGTACGAGTGACTAGAAGTTAACGAACGATTGAAGATAATAATAAACAATGAGACAAAAATTCAAGTGCGATGAAGTTAGTTGCAATAGTTGACGAGAATTTTTCATCATCTTTATTGTTATCTTCTAAGAAATTCGGTAATATGCTGTAAGAAAAAAATACATTTCCTTGCAACAAAAATTGTGTCAAAAAATCAACGAGTGGATAAATACGAAACTCAAGCTAACCAAACTTGAACATTATTAGGGTATAATTAAGCTATTAATGACCCATTTGTTTTTACAGGTATGCAATCAATGCCGAAGGTGACGCAAGTGTCAAATATTTATCAAGGATTGCACAACGTGGATTCATATGGAAATCTGCATATTGATTATTCATAAGAGGGGCGTTCGATATACCCACGTCATAAATTTGGGAAAATTAAATGGAATTAATAAATAAAAACGTACGTCTCTTATCGAATGTTTTAGTACTTACTTAGATTAGAGGTGAGATATAGATAATCGACTACGGACCTAAGGGTAGCGATTTCGATATCCGGTATAGGTAAATAATTATTTTAAACGTACGTGGTATTTAACATATACGTTATTAATATATGAGTTAAATATGAGGTTCGAAAGAGTAAAAAAAATGCTTCATGATGCAATGTTGCTTTCTTAACAAACACGGCTCATTTAAATTTTGAGGTTCCATAACAAACTCGGCAAAGTCCGCTTCTTTCCAAATCCAAAGACGGCGGTTTTCAAACGGACCAATAGGAGCGTTTGTAAATAGCTGTTGTTTTCAAGATGGCGGTTTGTTGTTGTAAAATTGTTTTTTGTAAAAAACGAGATATTGACAATTTCGCAAATTACCGAAAATGTCCATGACGTGCATGTTGAACTTTTGTTTCTTGTTATTTTTTATGGACATAATTTTTTAGTTACTAAACAGCATAGTGGTAAAATAAATGAGTTTTTACTTACGATTTAGAGTTTTATTGAATAATGATTACTTTATTAGTAGTTATTGTAGCAGAAATCATTGCTGTATGAAAAACAAAAATGAATCGAATGATAATTCAAGCAACATAGAACCCGGAAAAGTTGTTTTGAAATCGTTAAAAAGTAAGAGATGTCAACTATCTTTTTTTTTTTTTTATTTTTTTTTTTTTATTTTTTATTTATGCAAATACATGACGTATGTGTGAAAATGTTAAATGGCAGTAAAATAAATTAGGTACATTAATTATTAAAAACACTCGTTGTTATTACGTCTTTTTTTTTACTGGAAATCTTCTGCTCTTGAAAATGTTCATACATTAAATCTTTAAAACAAATTTATATAAAAAAATATCAGAATAATAGTTATTATTCTTTTCTAATTTTTTCTTTCGATTTTTAGTTTTTTTTTTTTTTTTAATTATTTATATATTTGGCACGTTCCAGAGTAGTGAATACTCTCAGTATTGTTCTAGTAAAAGACCAGCATTTATAATCGAAACTCAAAAAAAAGATCTGAATAATAATCAATAAAAGCACCGGTGCCCTAATTCTCCATAAAAATGGTCGTGGCAACAGATTGAATAATTTAGAAGCACTAAAAATAAAGAAAGCCATCAAAATTAATAGTCAGTTAAATTTGTCCAGTAGCCCAATATTAGGTATATTTCCCGTAAACAGTTCCATAAAATTTCTCATTATTCTTTATCACCCTTCTTAATTAATGTTTTGCCTCTTTCATTTCATTTTATACTGTCTCTTCCTCTCTGTTCCTTTTTTTATATGAATACCGCACAAGAGTCTCAACTGCTCCCAACCGTCTAGAGCCAGTGAGACTATGGTTTTCCCAAATAGGGTATGTTGTGAGGCTGAGGGTAGTGGGGAGGGGAAGGAGATTGGAAAGACGAAGGTTGGGAAGTCTTGGCTGTTCAGATCTGGTCACCAAACACGGCCAAAGCCATTTCAAGCAACGTTTCGATTCTGAATGGTGGTCTTTCACCAGGGCGATACTTAAGAGTATCTACCACTCTGGGACGTGCCGCAAATATACTTTTTATTATTTTGATATGAATTAAATGTGTTGACACATATTAATTAAATAAAAGTTATTGGCGCACGCCGGGTTTGAACCCGCGACCTTTGGATTCGTAGTCGAGCGTCTTACCACTCGACCATGGGCCATCATTTTTGTTATAATTTAAATGTTATTCTTTTGTTTTTTCACTGTTCTCTTATTTTATTTTATATTTGTGTTCTCCCTCTGTATGTACAGTAGTAAATAGAGTATACATAACCATACACTGTGTATTATTTGTTTAGTTTAATTTTGTACCCTGATGATGCTTAGACTAAGCGAAACCGGTCGGTCATAAAAATTAAAACAAAATCTGTGATCTTATACAATGTTATTATTACATTTTCAAAATAGTAATAAATAGTTTAAAAATATGCGAAAACAGACACGAGTATTTGTTATAAATGATGGTGGACTTATATAGCAGAGGAATTGAACCCGCTACGCCTGGGTGGGAATCCGACGCATTTGTCTATTCGGCTAAATCCCTCTCGGCTGTCATATACGCGTGACCCATACCTGTCACTCTGTCAGCTGACATGCAAATCCTCGTTCGGAAGTCAATAAGATTGTATCAGGACACTATGTGCAATGAATATTGATGACCTATGTCCTTTAAGGCGATACTAGCCCAATAGAGTCGATGCTAATAAACGGCCATAGAACTAACTTCCTTGTAGATATAACACGGACATTTCAATTATTAGGAATTGGCATTAGATAATATTATTTTCATAAGGATATGCGACGAATCCAAGCCGCAACCTTTGATTTAAAACCACCGAAGAGATCAAGCGATAGAAGTATAGTTTGGGAGTGTTCGTGTGCCCAATTAAAAAATAATAATTATAAAGTGAATACCGCACAAGAGTCCCGACTGTCTAGAGCCAGTGAGACTATGGCATTTCCGATTGGGGTATGTTGTGAGGCTGAAGGTAGTGGGGAGGGAAGGAGATGGGGATGAGAACGGTCGGAAATTTCATTTCTACAGCATAAGTCTACTTTCATCCTTTCTCTGGTAATTCCATGCCCCACTGCCATACACATCAGGTTTGGTATCAGCACTCCATTGTGGACTGCTAGCCTCTCATCTTTTGAAAAAATTTTATTCGCTAAAACCGCATTTAAAAAAAATAAATTATAGGGGTTACCGCACAAGAGTCGCAACGGCTCCCAACAGTCTAGAGCCAGTGAGACCATGGCTTCCCCGATTGGGGTATATTGTGAGGTAGTGGGGAGGGGAAGGAGATGAGGAAGAGTAAGGCTGAGAAGTATCTGGCTATTCAGATCTGGTCACCAAACACGGCTGAGGCCATTTTAAGCAACGTTTCGATTCCGAATGGTGGTCTTTCGCCAGGGCGATACGAGTTATTAAGCTGAAGTTCTCCTTACTTTTGGTGAAATTAATCAAAAAATTCACAGCCTCCGTGGTCGGGCGGTCAAGACAATCGACTACGAATCCAGAGGTAACGGGTTCAAATCCCGGCGTGCGTAAATATTTTTTATTTAATCAGTACGTGTTGTTTCACATTTAATGAATAGAAAATAATACATACTATACTTGCGGCACGTTCCAGAGTGGTAGATACTTCAAGTATCGCCCTGGGGCAACACCACCACTCAGAATCGAAACGTTGCTTGAAATGGCTTTAGCTGTATGGGTGACCAGATCTAAATAACCAGGTACATCCCGACCATCCTCTTTCCCGTGTCCTTACCGCCCCACTACCATTAGCCTCACAACATACCCCAATTGGGGATGCCATGGTTTCACTGGCTCCAGACAGTTGGGATCTTGTACGGTATTCACTTTAAAAAACATATTTCTATATATTAAAAAAAAAATTTTTACAGATAGATAGATACGTAGAGATTTAAAAAAAATATAAATTGTAAATATGCTGCAGCAAGGCTTATCACCGGGGTATCTAAATATTCGCATATTTCAGAGCACCTTCGGAACCTTCACTGGCTCAAGTGCACTGAAAGAATCCAGTACAAGTTGTGCTGGATGGTGTTTAAACCCCTTAACGAAATGGCTCCACTGTACATCACCGAACTATGCGTTCCAAAAAACATTCTTCTAAAGCAGTCGACTCTTAGATCAGCAACGTCATCGGCTATCGGAAGGCTTATAGAACCTAAACGCAATCCAAATACTAAGTTTGGAGATCGCGCTTTCGGAGTTTCGGGGCCGAAGGCTTGGAATAAACTCCCTCCGGAACTAAGATGTATAACGAGCCCAACAGAATTTCGGTCCAAACTGAAAACTTACCTTTTCAGACTCTCATATCCTTAAATTCATTAAAAGAATCTCAACATAATCTGTCTCTCGACGAATCACCTTTAGATATGCAAATTTTAACCAAATCCTGTACTGTATGACAAATTCAGAAAGTCCATTCTTTTAATTTCGCTCCCATGCCCTAAATCGGAAAAAAAAAAATCAAATAATAATCATAATTTTAAGTTAATAATTGTGTCTATCTGATGAGACCTGCCAGGTAAGTATGTTCCTGTATATTTTCTTATTTTAACTAGGAATTAATATGTAACGATAGAAAGTAAGATCTGTACAGCGCCCTTGAGGTGATTTTTTACTAAACGGCGCTATACAAATAATCCAAATATTATTATTACTATACACCACGTCAATCTTTTTTTTTTTTTAAAGTAAGACAAACATTCCCGGGTTACGAATAACCTGACAATATTTGAAAAACTCCTACTGCTATCATAAAAAGCGAAAAATGTTGCTTGTGCAATGATAGAGGACTATGAACCCACGACGCCCGAGTGGGAATCCGACGCGTTTATCCACTCAGCTACTAACCGGTCAGCCATATAACCACAGATCTCGTTATAAGTTTGCGATTAGGACTTGCGGTTGTAACCAACGTAATGTTGATTCTCCATTCGCAGCTAAAGAGCATGCGACCTACAATGCACGCACGATGAAGGCAGTGTCTAGTGAATGCACCGGTTGCACAAGAAACAAGAATGCACATTTTTTACGGCTGCACTAAAAATTTTGCACAAGTTTTACCAATACAAAAGAAGAGGAAAATGCTATTAAATTTAAGAGAGAAGCGAGGAAATATGTGAAGTGTTATTTTAAACAATGGGTAATAATTATTTGTTGATATATTTAATGTTTATGTTCGTTGACGTTATGACGGCCTCCATGGTCGAGTGGTAAGACGCTCGACTACGAATCCAAAGGTCGCGGGTTCAAACCCGGCGTGCGTCAATAACTTTTATTTTAATTAATATGTATCATAACACATTTAATTCATATGAAAATAATAAGTATATTTGCGGCACGTTCCAGAGTAATAGATACTCTAAGTATCGCCCCGGTGAAAGACCACCATTCAGAATCGTAACGTTGCTTGAAATGGCTTTAGCCGTGTTTGGTGACCAGATCTGAATAGCCAGGTACTTCCCAACCTTCCTCTACCCAATCTCCTTCCCCTCCCCACTACCTTCAGCCTCACAACATACCCCATTTAGGGATGCCATAGTCTCACTGGCTCTAGACGGTTGGGAACAGTTGAGACTCTTGTGCGGTAATCATATAAAAGAATAAAATAATAATAATAATGTATGTTTATATAAAAAAAAAACATATGTAGCTGTAGTGCATACGTACTATTTTTATATAACACTTCCGTTCCGAAGCGGGGTTCTCATGTCACCCCGAACTAGAATTTAGTGCGATATCTTACTATACTAACCAACTAACCATCACGCCGTTTCTTCGCAGGGGTAGGCAGAGAGAACGGACTGCCATATAATTCCGTCTCGGTACAGACTCCTTGCTTCATTCACATTCATACATCGTATCATACGTACTCTTCTGTTATTCTAACTCTTCAGATGACCTGATACAAGTATTTGGTTTACTTGATCGTGCCATGTCTTCCTCGGGCGTTCTCGACTTCTTCTTCCATTCACTTTCGCATCATATATTCTTTTCACACTCCTTTCTTCGTTCGTTCGCTCTACATGCCCAAACCATGTAAGCGTCCCTTACTCGATCCTATTCACTACGCTCACATCAGCCTTGCATTCTTTCCGGATATTCACATTTTTAATGCGGTCATACATGGTTTTAACGCACATACGTCTCAGGAATCTTATTATATGTTATCTTTATTCCCTTTTTCCTGGCAATAATGTACATTTTTATCATTTAATACGCTCTTATCTACAGATCTTAGACCTCCAAAATGGGCACGTGTCCGTAGAGGGAACCCAACTTTGTAATACAGTACAATACTGATAAATTCAAATTTGTTTACGGTTAAACAGTTAACGGTTAAGTACGGCATGAGACGATAAAAAATAATCTTTAAATATTCCACACGTTTTTAAATTAAGTTACCTTTTTCGTATGGTGGAGGAGAGATGATGGAGATCTAAAGTGGGATGCTGAGGTTATTCAGACAGTCGACGGCATCGGGAGTAACTTAATTCAGCACAGAATAAAAATATATGTGAGAATCAACTAAATTTTAAGTTATTGTTTGTTTTTTGTTTTTGTATTTTTATTTAGATGTATGAAAATATTTTTTTCACACATCTAGTAAGAAAAAACATTTTTAAATTACACAATTATAGAACAAAGCATATAATCATAGGTTTTTTTTTACATATTCAGCACAAATCCTCCGAAAAGTGGCAAGGCTTGAGGCTTCTTTTAAGGCATTTGGAAGACTATTAAAAAGTTTTTGGCCTTTATAAAACACGCTGTTTTGAGTACAATACAATGGTTGTGTCCTGCCAGGTAAGTATGTTGCTGTATATTTATATAAACTAGGAAATAATATTAACTACAAATTAAGATTTCTACAGCGCCCTTGAGGTGATTTTTCCCAAAAACGGCGCTATACCATACAAATAATCCAAATATTATTATTATTATGTACCTCCGGGAAACTGGTGATGTGGACATTCTTATACAATGTGTTCTTGATAAATAAATACGAATTATATCATCCGTGTCAATTTCATACCATTTTTCCCATAATAGTGAGAGTAATCATAGACATCAAATATAAGACGCGTTATATTCATACAAATCTTACGAAAAATGTAGCAGCACTAGTAACGTCTTGTATTCCGTTTGACCCGCGTATGAAAAGGATAGCCATTCAAAGAATGTGTGTACGGATGAGATAGCTATATGAACGTCCCGCGCTACTGTTATAATCGGGTATCGCCAGTAGCCGTGGTTGTCTTTCACACACTTATGTATTTCTGCATTCGCCATCTCACACCGTTCGAGTAACTAAAAACCTTGTGAATAATTGTATTTATTGAATTGAAATAATAAGTGATTTGTGGGTTATTAATAATAATTAATGGAAAGAAACTTCATGAGATATGTCTTTTGCTCCCGAATGATTTTTACACCTCTCAAGGCATTTTTTCTCAGAAAGGAGCCTACAGCGACGCGTTTGTGACAGCTTATCTGTCCAACGAATGTTTGCGTGATACTAAACGCAGTAAATCTCAGGTATGTTTCGCCGACTGGGTTAAGTGCATCCACGCGCGTTGTCTTAGTAACGTATCTACATAATTTCATTCATCTAAGAGAGTAATCGTGTTATGCAATAATAATTAAAAACAAGGTGCTTAAAAAAGATTTCTTCTCCTATCTCGAAACGAGGTCGATAGACAGACAGCTCCTGGCGGATGCTGAAAGATGTATTAAACAGGTAACAATAATGACATAGTATTATGTCTTCAAAGCCAATCAACAAACATTTTCATCTCAGTGTTTTTTTTTAAATATTGTGCATAGCTGAAATTATTTTATTACGTAGCTTAGAATTATTTCTGATTGCAGGATACTTAAAAGACAAGTTTTCGAATTTGGTAAGATATAATATTGAAATTATAAGTGTATTACTTTCGGTATCGCCCTGGTGAAATAAACTATGACGTACACCCAGAGCAATAATATACAAGAGAGAGCGCTGCTGTAGTGAGTTTTTTTACTCGGCTAGACCTGGGCGTGGCTAAGACTAGGGCTAGGGTATTTATACATCCATTCATAGCACGTGTCGATATAGTGTTTTTTTATTCGTATAACCACTTTTTCACAGTATTGTTAAAAATTAACAAAAATATAGCATGTAACCTAATAAACTGTTGAGTTATGTTAATTTATTTCGCCTATCAAAACGTGTGGGCGGAGTCAACGGAGATGCGGGTCACGAAGAAAATTCTAAACAAAACTTTAAAGCGGTGTGATAATTTGGGAAATTTTGCTGTCTCTTTCTTTCTCATGGTGTGCGACGTAAAAACCCGGAGAAAGTGATTTATCTCAAATTTGTATAGTTTTGGTAAAAAGAATGACTTCTCTCTACATATATCGAAAACGGGAGCTCTTCAACCGTAAAAATATGAGATAGCGAATCCAGATATACATAGGTACGTGGAAGACAACCGTTTCCGTACGTCGCACTCTACTTGGCTAGTCGCTCAGTAAGTTCGTCGGGAGGAGAGATTATAACAGTAACGCGGGACGTTCATATAGCTATCTCATCCGTAGACACACATTCTGTTTAGTATTGCTATCCTTTTCATAAGCGTTATGAGCTTTGGAACTTAAATCAAGACCGTGCCACATTTATCGTTCGATTTGTATGAATATGACGTGTCTTGTATTTTATGTCTATGTTCAAACCCACGTGATTGGTACGAGTGCTATTCCTTTGAGTTATTCCAGCTGTAGCTCACAGGATAAAATGATCGCCCCGATGTTAGCCAACCTCCGATAGGAGAGAACACCATAAAAGTGACGGAAGAGAGACACACAAAAAAGGGAGGACAACATTTTTCCTGGCCACAAATGAGAGGCATAAAATTACCTTTAATTCAAGACACGAAAATATAATATTTTTTTAACGATTATGCTAAACTGCTGTCATACATACCTTATTTAAATAGTTATAAAAAAAAATCTAAATCCAAATCGGATACATTCTTGACATAGGACAAGTCAATCAGGCAGCACCTAAAGAGTTGTCTAATTATTGAAAAATTAATGCAAATCAAATAATTCTTATGGCTTGTTACCACATGGACACGCTTTGCATACAGAAGTCAGAAATAATATAAACGGCACAGCATTGCCATGTCCCACGACCGTACATTACAGTTTATTGTTACAAGAATGCTGGGTCTTCGTCCATAGCCTGTTAATGGTTTGGTCACCTGCCTAATTAATGTGCTAATTACCATGCGGCCAATCATTTATGTATGTAATATGCGCCTACAGTAGGGTGGACCGCCAATGAATGGTGATTTTGATTCGAGATAGGGTGGCAAAAATTTGCGTGTGAAATTTGTATGTTAATACCTCACGAGAGTTCAACTAGCCGGAGTCAGCGGGATTATGGCATCCCCAATTGGGGTTTGCTTTGAGGCTGCAGGGAGTGGGGAAGGGAAGGAAATGTGGAAGATGACTCTTTAACCCCGGTAAAAGAGTATAGTTATAATATACCACATATTATATTATGTAGTTTATTTTATTTATTTTTAATTATTTTACTTGAACATACATTTTTTATTAGTTGGTGAATTGACCATCCCACTAGGCATAAGTCTGTGTTGGGATGGCAATTTGTAAAAGTGTTTTTTTTTAGCTACATAGTAACATGTTAATATCGAAAATATAGTACATACATAATAAAAATAATATAAGTAAATGACAAATTTGAAGATATAGAATCTACATATTAAGAACTAAATTAAAGTTGGTTTTTAAGGTGAGTAATGATATTGCTTTTAAAGGAGCTTTTGGTTTGTATGTTTCTGATGGTGCTGAGCAGAGAATTGAATTGCTTAGTGGCGTTGTACTTATAACTTTTTTTCCGTAAGCGGTTTTATAGACTGGGATATTAAAGAATTTTATGTGTGTAATTTTAGGTGCAAAAACATATATTTATAGAGTATGGTTGTTTCAAGTTTAGTAATAAAATAAGATAGAACCTAGGAATAAAGATTTGTACAGCGCTCTTGATGTGATTTTTCACAAAAGAGCGCTATACAAACTACCCAAATATTTTCGTAGAAAGCAACCACTTTGTGGTTTGACATATTTATTAAAAATGAAACAATAACTTTGTATTAGACCACGAGTTTATTTTATAATTTGTTCTCCCTCTGTATGTATGTATAACCGCAAGCTTTGTATTTGTTTGGTTTAAATTTGCACTCTGATGATGCTTAGGCTAAGCGAAACCGGTCGGTCATAAAAATTAAAATAATATTCGTGGTCTTATACGAAGTTATTTTTTCATTTCTTGAAATTATTTATAATTAATGATACACTTAAATTTAATGGTGTTTCGCTTTAAATTAATTGATATTTCATGTAGTAATTGTGGGGCAAAAACTACTTAGGTTGAAACATGTATGTTGTCTTTGTAGATTTTTTTTGTTACGGCGTTTCACACGAGTTTACGACGGAAAAACCACAAACTGGGTAAACAGAATATAGGTTAACCGACAGCCAACAACGTCGTTGCTAAACAAACATTACTTTTAAGTGGTGACAAGGTGTCGACATAAACTGCGTAAAGCCACTATCGTGACTAGGTCAAGCTATCTAGCTTCTTCCCCGGAGAAATCTTCCGAAAATAGTACATACACTCGGAATGGTACATCTAAACACTGAACGAAAAAAGTTCCATTCAAAGTTATATAGTAAAGATACATTTACAAAAAGAAAGATAGCAAACTCGGAATGGAGTAGAAGGTTCGATTTTGAAACTTTTATGCGGTAGGAGTTCAGCAAAATGGTAGATTCACACCAACGTCCGGATCCGCTCGGTGACGATATTGTTCCGCATGACAGCTTTTTGATATGGTATGAATATCATTCAAGGAGTATGTGCCAAGACAAAGTTGTGTGGCAGTATATCCTTCTGCCTACCCTTGTGATATTTAACTACTTAGTTAGTTAAATAATTATTTATGGTTTTAAAGTTTATTTTGTAGAACTCCATTTTAATTTTAGGTTTTTTTACTTTTATTTAAACAATAATTATTATTTTAATTTTTAAAAAACAGTTTTTAGTTAAAAGCTCTGCGATGTAATTATTTTTACGCGTGACAGCTGTTTCGCCTTCTGAGGGCATTATCAAACTGTCAATGTTTGATAATGCCCTCAGAAGGCGAAACAGCTGTCACGCGTAAAAATAATTACATCGCAGAGCTTTTAACTAAAAACTGTTTTTTAAAAATTAAAATAATAATTATTATTGTTTAAATAAAAGTAAAAATCCAAAAAAAAAAAAAGTTAATAAATTATTTAAAAATACTTACATCGCCGATTTTTTTTTATTAAAAATCATTTTTTTATCACTAAATAATATTTTTATGGATTATTAATTATTAAAAATGGTTTAAAAAAAAAAACTGTGATGCAAGTATTTTTACACTTCAAAATGATTATTTAACTAAGTAGTTAAATATCACAAAGGTGGGCAGAAGGATATACTGCCACACAACTTTGTCTTGGCACATACTCCTTTATTGATATTCATACCATATTAATAAGCTCTCTTGCGGAACAATATCGTCATTGAGCGGATCCGGACGTTGGTGTGAATCGACACTAAAGCTCCAACATTGACCCCTTAGAGCAATAGTATACCAGGAGGGAGCACTTGTTAAGTCAGCCTTGATGATTTTTGCCTGACTGGGGCGTGGCTAGGGCTAGGATATTTATACATCCATTCATAGCACATGTCGTCATAATGTAGTGTTTCTTTGTATTACCACTTTTTCACAGTATTGTTGTCAACGAAAATATAGGATATAACCTCAAAAGCCGTTGAGTTATGTCCTGTTATGTCGCATAACAAAATGTAGGGGGCGGAGTCGCCGGAGACGCGGGAGACGGAGAACATGCGTACATACCTAAAAGCGAAGCTATATTGTGTGAGAACTTGTCTTGTCTCTTTCCCTCACGGTTTATGACGTAAAAACCTGGAGAAAGTGATTTATCGTAAATTTGTATAGGTTGGGTAAAAATGTTTGACTCTCTCTTCATATATATTCTTGCTTTGAGCAATAAATATTATAATTACAACTTAACCCTTTCCACTTCAAGGCTTTTTTGCTTTTATTCCACCAGCTCCACGCAAACTTTTTTTTTTTTTTTAGCTTTGCACTGCCAGGTCGTAGTTTTTCCGTCTGATGTAATAAGTTTTAATCCGCGTTTAAGATTCGGGTATGAACATTTTTTTGTTGTTTTTTGATTTTCAATCAGAACCTAACGGTGCGGAATGATGCTGTTAATATCATCAGCCGGTTCGTTCAAACAGGTAGAGGACATCACTATCTGTACGTAACTAAAATTTTAATTAAATCCCATTAGTTGCAATCTTTTATAATCAACAAGTCACCGTCAATTAATAAGGAAATCGTAAAGTACAAATAGTATAATTGTTATTGCCGTATCAAGAAATGACATGCAAATAATCGCATAACCTCGTAAGCACTTAACAGAAAATATCTAGAAGTGTTTTCGGCTTAACATATACAAATGTGCTATGAATGGATGTATAAATAGTAGCGTTGTGACCGCTTTGAAAGAACTACTTCTTTTGGCAACAGTTCCTACTTCGTTCATTGAACAAATACTTCAATTGAAGTTGGAAGTTCATTTTAGCGTTCATTCATTTCATTGAACAAATACTTCAACGAAAGTTAGATTACAAAAAACTACTTCAATTTGCAGCAGTACAGTTGTGAAGGTGAACTTCAAAGCCTATAAAGAAGTACTTCAATTGAAGTCCGACTTCAAAGTACTTCGATCTAAGTTCTTTTCAATTTTAAATCTCTACCGACTAGTACTTTTGTTTGGCCAGGAACCAGTTCCAGCTCCAGTTCTTTTCGTTTTCAAATCCCTACCGACTAGTACGTGTTTTTTCGGCAAGGAATTGGTTCCAAAAAGAACTAAACAGATAACCGGATAAATTCAAATCTCTTTTTGCGAGTTCGACTTCAATTGAAGTGTTCACTGCGAAGGGTTAATTTTAAAGAACCAGCAATTCGTGAAGCATTCACAAAACATTGAAGTTTTTCCCAACGCTAATAAATACCCTAGCCCTAACCACGCCCCAGTCAGGTAAAAATCATCAATACTGACTACCCTAGCGCTCCCTCCTGGTATATTATTGCTCCGAGGTTGATTGTATTCAGACAACAGTCAAATAACACGAAAGTTGTTTGTTTTCGACAGAGCACCACTGCGCTTGGTTAATTTCTAATTAAAACGGCGGCTTTTTATCAAACCAATCCGAAATGAAACGTACCGTAAAACGGCGCGACAAATCGTCGAAACCTAGTTAAAATGGCCACGGCATTGACAGCTCACTGCGACAGCTTCCCGAGGCTACACCGATGCAAGCAAAAGAAAATCGAACAGCCGGTAGCGCCATAGATAACCGGCAAAGACTTGGCAATACTTGAGAAAACTTGGTAAAGCTGGCACCATAAACGGAAATTGAAATCCAGCATCTCTTCTGTCCGGCGTCTTTTTTGTGCGTCTTTCTATTTTTGGTATGGACAGTGTAAGACCTGTCTTTTACTCGTTTTATGTCCGAGTTATATGATCGAAATAATGATAGGAAAGTTACACCTCAATCCGATACAATGTATCTTTCTCAAATACGAGTCATTTTTAAAAAAATTACAAAGTTGAGCTATCTCAATGCGAATAAACACGATTTCCTAGTATGTGACATAATTTAAATGACATTTCAAAGTCAAACACTTGAAAATATCGTCGCCGGAAAGGCCTCCGTGGTCGAGTGGTGGTAAGACGCTCGACTTCAAATCCAAAGGTCGCGGGTTCAAACCCGGCGAACGCCAATAACTTTTATTTACTTAATATGTGTCATTACACATTTAATTCGTATAAAATAATGAAAATATAGTATATTTGCGGCAC
Source organism: Drusus annulatus (assembly GCA_022651775.1). NCBI lineage: Eukaryota > Metazoa > Arthropoda > Insecta > Trichoptera > Limnephilidae > Drusus > Drusus annulatus. The sequence continues at coordinate 246,639 of JAGWCC010000280.1, forward strand.
GTTCCAGAGTGGTAGATACTTTAAGTATCGCCCTGGTGAAAGACCACCATTCAGAATCTAAAAGTTGCTTGAAATGGCTTTGGCCGTGTTTGGTGACCAGATCTGAATAGCCAGGTACTTCCCAACCTTCCTCTTCCCAATCTCTTTCCCCTCAAGGAAAGGTTAATACCTCAGAGCAATAATATACGATAGAGCGCTACTGTAGTCAGTTTATGTGAGATTTGCCGGACTCGGTTGGACCTGGGCGTGGCTAGGACTAGGGCTAGGGTATTTATACATCCATTCATAGCACATGTCGACACAATGTTTTTGTTGTTATTCGTATAACCACTTTTTCACAGTATTGTTACAAACAAAAATATAGCCTATAACCTAAAAAAACCGTTGAGTTATGTCAATTTATGTCGAATTTCAAAACGTGTGGGCGGAGTCAACGGAGACGCGGGACACGTAGAACACTCTTACAATACTTTAAAGCGGTGTGATAATTTGGGAAATATGGTTGTCTCTTTCTTTTTCACGGTTTACGACGAAAACCCCGGAGTAAGTGATTTTTTCCCAAATTTGTATAGGTTGAGTTAAAAGAATTAGCTCTCTCTCCATATATTGTTACTTCAAGGTAAATACTATAAAGCAGATAATTGGACTACGGAAGAAATAGCGAGCTCTGGCGTCATAAAATTTTGACAGCTATATCTGTCTGAAATTTCTACGTCAACACACATATAACGTTGTGCTAGTTCAATATTATAACATATAAAAATAAAAAGATTTATGAGTGTCTTTTGATTCGTTATGTTATAAGGAATCAGTCAATAAAAATTGCCTTGTCATAGTATTGAACTAGCAAAGCGATATTATTATGTTCAACGGAAAAAAAATATTTGTCTTGAACTATGGAGTTTTGAAATTTAAATTAAATCGTCAAAAACGTAAGACCGAGTGTCATATTCACCTATTGTTTGTTTCAACTTCTCAGTCTATCTGCAAATTGAAGTACGATCAACTTTGGAATATTTTCGTATTGCAAAATGTGAACTAGCCTTAGAGTAACGTAGAGACCTAACTTTGCGAAATTTTGTCCGCACTTTTTGACCAAGCAATGACCAAAGGGTGTGGCCTAAACTCAGAGTAAAATCACTAACAGGGTTGTCACAAATTAAGTAAATTAGGTATTTTGTTGTGAGTAGGTAGTTGTAAATCATTAAAAAGAATGAATGTTGTATATTTTTTTGTTTATTCAAAGATACATTAATCAATAAGATTATTAAAATCTTATTTATAGATAAAAATATAAACGAATTAAATTATTAGTACAGAACATTTTATAATACATCTTATAAAATGAACTTCAGTTCCATCAACAAAATAGTTTACAAACAAAAGTAAAATAAAAAAAAATGTACGGTGATAACAGATGTTAAATCATTTTCTTAACCTTGGAGTAAGAATATATGGAGAGAGATCATTTTTTTACCTATATAAATTTGCGATAAATCACTTTCTCTGCGTTTTCACGTCGTACACCATGAGAGAGAAAGAGGCACAAAAATTTCACAAAACATGAAACCGCTTTTAAGTATTGTAGGGATGTTTTCCGTCCCGCGTTATTTTGTAAGGAAATTTCGAATGCAGATAATAATAACAGTGAACTTATATAGCACAGTTTTGTGATATTTCACGTCAAGTGCGCTTCATACTTAATTAATTAAGCTAATAATTCTAACTAACAAGGAGAAAATAATATATAATATGTATACAAAATTAAAACTATCTAGATGCATATCGTTATCATAAATCATCAGAGAACAGGTTCAGAAATGGGTACAATAGTGCATGTGCACATCAATAGATTTAAAAAAAAACAATTAACTAGAAGCTAAGGGTATAAAAATCCAGATGAAACGTATGAATTCATATTAACATATTTGTTAAATCAAAGAAAAAGAAATTAGATTTTTCTCGTCTTTTTTTTTTCATCCTTTGGAAATCTAAAAAATAATTAAATAAATAATAATATTCCAATTTTGGCATAGCCCTGAATCTGGGGATGTAACCGAAATTATAAATATAACTAAGAGATAAACACTATTCTGTCTTTATCTGTTTGCCAACAATTTAGCGTTAGTATCATGAGAAAGAAAGAGACCGGGATATTTTCAGAAGCCGTACAATATGGGGATTCCCCCATGTAATGGTTTCTTATGTGACAGCTAGTAAATATCTCTAAGTTAAAAATATTACGAATCCACTAAAACTCATTTCAAACGGAAGTTTATTATATTGGAACGAATAGTCCAAAGATTAATTACATATTGGTGTAAGTTACTAGTTGTTTTGTAGGTTAGAATGTTAAATATTTGTGATCTAACTAAAAAAGACGATTTTTATGGTACATACGTGTGAAAACTGTTTGTTTTTGGTCCTTTTGTACTTCAATTGAAGCAACCAAGTATAGCACATATGGCCATGATGTTTTGCTAGATATCGGACAAAAAATAACTCAAGTTTTTAACTATTTACGCACTTTTGACAGTCCGTTCGCCTGACACTCCAAACCAGAATGAAGCTCGTACAGATCAATTAACCGCGGACATGGTATTAGCCCGCCCCAAATCATGTATTGGTTTCAACAATTGTTTGTCTCTTTTTCTCATATGCGTATAGAACCGAGCATAAAGAGAGAGCTATATTTTGCGAGTTTGTCAACGATTTGTCACAAATTAGTATGGTCTCTTTATATTGTTACTCTGAGGAACTAGCCGACTACAGCTGGCAACCTTATCGTATTTAAAGTTTTTTACACGTACAATAGTTGTAGTAATAATAATGATTGCTAGTGGTCCATTACTAACTATTATTTCATTATCAACGTTTTCACTAGCGGTCACCTAGCCAACAACGATGGCAACCAACTGTAAAATATACAACAACCCAATAAGCTAATATAAATTAAAGTAATTGGATACTTTTTTTCCGTTTTGTGAATATTTGAGGTCAAATTGGAATCAATTTACAAAAACCAACACTGTCAGTCAGAATTACTGTCAGATAGTGAAATTACTGTTGCTACGTATGTAATATTGTTTAACAAAACTTCTGCTGACAGGCTACTTCTGTAAAATTAACTAAGAATAATTTCTAAATAAAACAGATAAACTTTGTTTATAACCACTTTATTATTCAATATTATGTCTACCGGCTTCGGAAGTACCCTTCCATCATCAGGACAATATTAAAATCAAAGACAATTTTTTAAATTTTAATATTGTCCTGATGATGGAAGGGTACTTCCGAAACCGGTAGACATAATATTGAATAATAAAGTGGTTATAAACAAAGTTTATCTGTTTTATTTATAAATATGGCAAGCCACAAAGGAAATGCTTTTTACGGATATGTAAGAATAATTTCCTTTTTGAGTACGAGTGTGTATTTGACAAGTTTGGAACTGATGTTAGTTGAAATTATCAAATAAATAAAAGAAGCTTTTCAAATGACTTATTTTCTTTTTGACCGGTTAGTAGCTGAGTGGACAAACACGTGCTACCGAAGTCCTCCATCATTTCACAAGCAACAACTTTCGCTTATAATGATGGTAAATCAATTTGTAAAGCGCCCTTGAGGTGATTTTTCCACGAAAACGACGCTATAAAAGTTATCCATGTATTATTATGATTCTAAGTGGGGATTTTTCAAATATTATAGGTTATTCGTGACCCGGGAATCTATCTTGCTTTCTTTATAAAAAATCCCTACCTTACTAATAAAGTACCTACCTATTGTGTATTTCAGCAGACATTATTGCATATTTGAAAAGAGTGGATTAAAACAACTGATATTTTTTTCTTAACAAGTCGAGTATAATCCCGTAATTTTTCACGGGTAACAACAAATTAACCAACTAAATATCAATCACGCCGTTTCCCGGCAGGGGTAGGCAGAGAGGAAGGACTGTCACACAACTCTGTCTTGGCACACACTCCTTGCTTCATTCACATTCATACACCGTCTCATACATACTCTTCTGCTATTCTGACTCTTGACATGGCCCGACTCAAAAATTGGATACACTTGATCGTGCCACGTCCTCCTCGGGCGGCCTCGGTTTCTTCTCACACTGCTTTCTTCGTTCGTCCGCTCTACAAAACTAGTTGAACAACATAATTTCCTTTGCACGTACGAGTGTGAACTTTTCAAAATTGAAACTGGGGTTGAAAATTATTATCAAATCAAAAAAAGAATCGTTCCCAATACAAGCGATTCAATAGGTATGCACCTTACATAGTAAATATAAAATATTTAACAAAAACAATTGAGTGTCTTAAACTGTCAGATCTTTACTTTTTGATCCCTGTGTCAGATTACATTGCAAGTCAAGTTACAGATAAGCCGACTAGTATCTAATATAATACAAAATTAAATATATTTAATACAGCATCTTTGAGAATTGAGATAAATTATGTGAGATGAGATTGAAATCACGCGATTATCCTTTCAACTAAATCAATATGTTGCGAATGGCGCCATCGATGTTTGTTTATGCTATTGGCACGTTCCTGTGATGTCTGCTCCGGCTATTTACTTTCGACACATGACGTGATAAGCATATGAATTAAGAATCTTAACTACAAGCAGATAATCCGTCTGCACGAAGCGGTAAAATCTCTCGAACGGTGAGCCACTCGCGATTTTTTTCCGTCTGGAATTTCTAGATCGATATAACTGTTTTTAGTTTCCAACCTTTTCTCCATCGAGAGGTATCTTATACTTTTGGCGTCATCTCCTATTGGGGGGGAGGTGGCTATCTATTAAGAGACGGCCTCCATGGTCGAGTGGTAAGACGCTCGACTACGAATCCAAAGGTCGCGGGTTCAAACCCGGCGTGCGCCAATAACTTTTATGTTATTAATATATGTCATAACACATTTAATTCATATAAAAATAATAAAAAATAAAATTGCGGCACGTTCCAGTGTGGTAGATACTCTAAACATGGCCCTGGTGAAAGACCACCATTCAGAATCGAAACGTTACTTGAAATGGCTTTAGCTGTATTTGGTGACCAGATCTGAATAGCCAGGTACTTTCCAACCTTCCTCTCCCAATCTCCTTCCCCTCCCCACTACCTTAAACCTCACAACATACTCTATTTTTGAGGATGCCATAAACTCACTGGCTCTAGACAGTTGGGAGCAGTTATTAGAAGCGGTATTCATATAAATAAATAATAAAAAAAGCTATGAACCCTAGAAATATAATTTTATCAGTCAAGCAATAAGAAATGAACTATATATTTATTAAATATTCAAATTATATCAATAATCTAAAACACAAATATGAAACAGAAAATAAAAAAAGACAATGGTCACAACCGAGACTCGAACTCTGCATAATATGCTTTAGAGTTATTTCCAATTTCAATATATATTTATTGTTTGTTTAATACAATGTTTAAAGCGAAGACAGGTAACACTAAGGTGTTAATGAGTTCATAAAAAATATTCCAAATCATTTATTACCAGTAAACAATAACGTGAAGTAACTTGACTTGCTAAGAAAAATATTAATTGCTTTAATCCACCCATTTCAAATATAGAATAATGTCTGCTCAAATACATTATAGGTAGGTAGGTACATTGTTAGGTAGGTGGGGTTTTGAAAAGATATATTTTTTCAATTTGATAATTAAAAGGTCACACTCGTACGGACGTAGGTACTCACAAAGGAAATGATTTAAAGTTAATTTCTTAGAAGGCAGTTGACCGTCATCTCGAGTTGTTGCGGCGTAATTTCTATAATATTATACCACAGACCGCCTCTGTGTTGTAGTGTACAAATGATAAGGAGGTTTCAGACTGCGGTTTTTATAACCTTTCATTAAAAAAATGGTTGAATTATGACATCAGATGTATAACGAGCCCAACAGAATTTCGGTCCAAACTGAAAACTTACCTTTTCAGACTCTCATATCCTTAAATTCATTGAAAGAATCTCAACATAATCTGTCTCTTGACGAATCACCTTTAGATATGCAAGTTTTAACCAAATCCTGTACTGAATGACAAATTCAGAAAGTCCATTCTTTTAATTTTGCTCCCATGGCCTAAATCGGAAAAAAATATCATAATTTTAAGTTAATAATTGTGTCTATCTGATGGGACCTGCCAGGTAAATATGTTCCTGTATATTTTCTTATTTAAACTAGGTATTAATATGTAATGATAGAAAATAAGATCTGTACAGCGCTCTTGAGGTGATTTTTCACAAAAACGGCGCTATACAAATCGTCCAAATATTATTATTATTATCAATGCAGTGATGGCTCGTGACGTTTGGGTGGGCCAGAGTGCTATGATTAAAAAATAACTTTTTATGGTGTTTTTGTAGCCGAAAATATATATTTTTTTAACTGTTTTTTTGTGTGTACATTTTTCAGCAATGAGCAGCGCTCAGCACTTAACTAAAAGAGAACATGAAAATTTTAGAACAAAAAATTGTTTTTTTTTTAATATGAATACCGCACAAGAGTCTCATTTGCTCCCAATCGTCTAGAGCCAGTGAGACTGTGGCATCCCCAAATAGGGTATGTTGTGAGGCTGAAGGTAGTGGGGAGGAGAAGGAGATTGGAAAGAGGAAGGTTGGGAAGTACCTAAATTAAAAAAAAAATTAAAAAACATTTTCGGCTAGATTCTAAAATACATACTGAATATGTATCTTATAGTATATAGAGTAGTATCTATACAAGGCAGTGAAGTCAGTTTGATGATTTTAACCTGACTCGACGCACCTGGGCGTGGCTAAGACTAAGGCTACGGTATTTATACATCCATTCATATCACATATCGACATAATGTTTTTGTTTATTCGTATGGCCACTTTTTCACAGTATTTTTATCAACAAAAATATAGCATATAACCTAAAAAACCGTTTAGTTGTGTCAAGTTTAGTGGCATAATAAAAAAATGTGGGCGAAGTGCCGCGGTGACCCAGGAGCTTAAGATCATTGCGACAGTATATAGAAGCGGTCTATGAAATTTGTTGTCTCTTTCCCTATCATGGTGTACGACGTAAATACCCGGAGAAAGTGATTTGTCGCAAGTTTGTGTAGGTTGGGAAAAAATAATTAGCTCTCCCACCAATATATTTAAATCTAAGCGCTCCAGCGTTCTCAAAATTTGCTTAAAAATAAAAGTCTTAAAAATTGGTTTTATTTTGAAATGACTTACAATTTAATTGATTTCCGAACCAAGTGTGTTCATTTTTTAATTTTTTGCATCTACTAAACAGTCGCAAGGGAAATTTGAGAATAAAATAGCAGTTTTTCTATTTTGTTAAAAAGAAAGACAAACATTCCCGGCTAACGAATAACCCGTCATTTTTTTTTATTCCTCCTTATACCATCGTTATAAGCGGAAAATGTCGCGACAACGTAGTGCAACTATGGAGGACTTACCTAGCAGAGGAATGAACACCCGACGCTTTGGACCCCTCGGCTTCTAATCGGTTTTTTTTTAAAGGAAATTTGGGCCTTAGTGATAACATAACGGGCATATTGTCACGCTTGACACCTGATCATAATTTGATCAAACGCTGAAACGGGCCGAGAAACGATGGTTAACGGCGGCGATCATTCGTAGCGGTAAAATAAATCGTAATGGCGATAATCGTCGATTTGCGACAGTTTAAAATGTTACAGTGAATCGAACCACTAGCACAAGGCCCAAGTTAGCTTGCATAAAAATGTCAATAACGCCTTTGACCTAAACACAGGCGCTATAATAATCCTTGTATGGAATAATATGCAATAGGAATTAATCTTAGAAAAACGATTCCCGCTGACTACAGGAGAAACATGACCATTTTCAGAAAAGGCAAGAAGCTATAATTCTATCGTGGAGCAAAGGAATGTTTGTGAGCAGAGGCGTGACGTGAGTTTCCGAACGGACCTTGGAGAAATAATGTATATATGGAGAGAGAGCTAAATATTTTTACCCAACCTATACAAATTTGCGATAAATCACTTTCTCCGGGTTTTTACGTAGTATACCACGAGAGAGAAAGAGACAAGAAAAGTCTTAACATAATATTGCGAACCTTCTAAGTATATTGTCAAATACTTTGGGCGCCAAAGAGAAGGGACGGGATAGCAACGCACTTTCCTAGCAACTGATATCTTTTCTTCATAAGTTAAGTTACATCCCATGATTTTTCATGTAAGGATGTTCTCCGTCAGCGCAAACTTCACATCATCGAGTCGCATAACTTACGTCAGCGGATTTTGAGGTTATTTCCTTTTTTTGTGTTGGTTAAAAAACATGCAGATGTTTTACAAATAAATAAAACATGATGGTGATATGTGCTATGCGTGAATGTTCAAATAAGACCAAACAAAGATTATAAAACATCACTTTTCAGAGGTATTTCAACAGTTTTAAATCTTTTTGACCGAACTTTAGAATTTTAACATTTCTAATGATATAAAGACATAAAACCAACAAAAAGCTTCCATCATTATTTAGGCAAACCTTCTGTTATTAGCGGTTCGTGTGACATTTTGACTTTATAAATAATTTTAATGGTGTATTGATATTGTTGTGTTAAATGTGTTTTAATATATTTATCAAAAATGTCCGAAATCCATGTGGGCGGTAACTAATAGACTATCCAACATCATTTAATGTCTTTTTCTCTCTTCTCTCTCTTTCTATCGAGTCAGTATAAAGTCAACCGTCCTGACTACACTGTTTCGCAAAGATACCTCTCCATGTCCTCTAAGCTATAATCCGTTCGTTGCGCAGAGGAATGTTTGTGAACAGTGGCGCGACGTGAGTGTCCGAACGGACAGTTTGGGTCACCGCCAGATGCCTGGGGGCAAAGCAGCCGTGCCGAGGAATTCGTGCACGCAAGGTACGATTTTTCTGTGCAGGCGACCAAATGAGAAAATGAGAGGTTCCCTAATAATCGGTTAATTGGCATTCTACAGTCGGTGTACCCCTGACCTCTGGCCCAAATCGCCGCTATTTTGTAACCAATCAAATCCGCCTATCAATAGATACTAAATAAATAATAACAGTAATATATCATAGGGGATTCGATACGCCATAAATTCGGACATGTGTAGAGTCTGACAAATATTGGAAAAAATTAGGGCATAGCAATTCAGCATTTTGATTTTATAATAAAAACTGTAAAAATATCGAGTTTTTCCATCTTTCCTGACGAATGTCAAAATGTTGAATTCGGGAGTCAAACATATAACCTTACATCGGAATGTGCTAAAACGATTATTTATTTATTTCATTTTCATACGAAATTAAATCATTATTCTTTTATCACGTTCTCAGTTGACGTTTTGCATCTTTCATTTCATATTATCTGTCTCTTTCTCTTTGTTCTTTAATTTAAACGTTATTTTTTGTTTTCATACTGTTATCTTATTTTATATTGTGTTCTCCTTCTGTATGTGCGAGTATATATATATACCACACTATGCAATTTTTGTTTGGTTTAATTTTGTACCCTGACGATGATTAGGCAAAGCGAAACCAGTCGGTCAAAAAAATTTAATACGTAAGTTATTATTTTATTTTCATTAAATATATCTGTGATTGCTTTCTACGAAAATTTATAGTATTAATATTTGATCACTATTGTTCCAAAATCGGCGTAACGCAGTGTAGCCAAAGTAAATATATTTTTTAATTCCCCTTCATTAAATTTCTACAATTGTTTATAACAAAACTGTACTATGGTAAATCATAGTGAATCTGATACGCCATACAACTTCGGAGGCAATTACCGCATAATTCCAGTATAATTATTTCACATTTATATCATGCACACGTTGCCTGAGGCCAGGCCGAAATGCCAGACACACGGGCAAATAAAACTAACCGGTTGTCTTAAATATTTTACATAGATAATGCAGCGAAAGTGTGCCTGCGCCACATACTAAAATTGAGGTATGAATTATTATTATTTCCACAGATTTTATTCCGATAGTCAAAAATTTAAATACTCGCTGATAAAACAATATTATTTATTTATAAGCTAACGGACTAAAGATAATGTGCCAACCAGTTTGGCACATCAGCAGCTTACCCATGGCACTAAACATTTTTACCAATCTGCTATTGTTTCTTAATTGCATCCCTGTATCCATGTATTTATGTCTCATAAATTATATCCTAACATCGCTTTCTAAAATTCTATTTAACATGTATTATTCCATAGACCACATGTTTGGAATCTGATACTTTGGCAGTTTTGATAGTTTGACCATGCAGGTATAAAAGCAGAGCATTTCTGTAAAAACACTCTACTATTATATTACTACTGTTTGTACTATTCCTATTCTCATCGCACTCCCGTGCAGTGGTAAACCATGTTCAGTTGAAAGTTTGACTACTAGTATTATATAAATTCTTCCGATAAAAAGTATTCAAGTAAAGTGATTATATTATATAACTCATCCCCGAACAAAAGCGCGCCTTACCCAAGGAGCATTCTGTCGGTAAATCACATAAAGTTTAATTACAAAAAAATACAAAACACGAAATGAGAAAAAAAGGGCAACAGAGAAAGAGCAGCAGATACATAATATTAAATGAAGCAATGACAAAAATAGGACAAAACATACATGAGAACATTCTAATCAAGGTCAAGTCAAAGTTTTGGTAGAGTCGCAAAGAATGACAAAATTCATTTAGACTGCTACCAAAAAAAATCAAGACCATGGCTTGAGTTAGCAAGTCTCGTCATTCTGGACATTGGAGAATGATACCCATAATTAATAGAGTGATGATTGAGGAACAGCAATTCATTCTTTCTGAGTCTACGGCAAGCAATGTTGAACTGAATGAGTTTCAACAGAAAAGGTGAGCCAATAATACATATTATAGGAAATTTATACCAGATTTTATTTACTTATGCAACGCCCCAGTTACGAATCGATAAAAATTACAAATGGATGCTTTATTATGATCGTTATTTTTTTCCAGTTCATGTTTCGTAGGTTTTTGTATTTGGACTGAAGTCCGTTAGTTAATAAATAAATGTTTTATTTTTATTTTTTATATGAATACCGCATAAGAGTCTCAACTGCTCTCAACCGTATAGAGCCAGAGAGACTATGGCATCCCCAAATAGGGTATGTTGTGAGGCTGAAGGTAGTGGGAGGGGAGGAGATTGGGAAGAGGAAGGTCTGGAAGTACCTGGCTATTCAGATCTGGTCACCAAACACGGCTAAAGCCATTTCAAGCAACGTTTCAATTCTGAATGGTGGTCTTTCACCAGGGCGATACTTAGAGTATCTACCACTCTGGAACGTGCCGCAAATATACTTTTTATTATGTTTTATATGAATTAAATGTGTTATGACACATATTAATTAAATAAAAGCTATTGACGCACGCCGGGTTCGAACCCGCGACCTTTGAATTCGTAGTCGAGCGTCTTACCACTCGACCATGGAGGCCGTCGGAGTTATTTGATGTTATTTTTTTTATCTGATATATGATATATTTTAATGATAGCCTAAATATATTAAAAAAATTATAGTTTTTTTACAATCTGAAATAAATAGTTAGGATGCAGGCGAATTCCTTATACTGTATGTTTGATATCGTTTATTTATTAGTGTCCGTATCTGTGTGTGTTCTCCTCAATAAAAAAAAATCACAAAAAATAGATAAATAATATCAAATAGAATTTATAGTTGTCGCCTACGAAACTTGAGCATGTTTATCGGTGGGATTACCAAGAATTATGGCCTCAATAACTAAATGAAATCTTCCGCCTAAGCATCCATTCTACGGTCTAATCTGAAATACTTCGTGTCTGTCACCTTCACAGGCGAGATTTCCAAAGTAAAAGGTGTGACAGTTGGACGTACGCGGTGGAATTTAGTGCCAGCATTTGGTAACAAAAACTCTGAACCCGTTCACTCTTTTCGAATGGATTTATTATTTAAATAAATTTAAAAAAACATCACCTTCCCACATAGCTCCCACTGAGAAGAAAGGTGAATCGAACAAAAGTAGAGATGAACGTTGGAAGATTGCATACATCACAGGTTGAATTCAATTATAATAATAACAGTAAACTTATATAGCGCAGTTTTGTGACATTTCACCTCAAGTGCGCTATATATTAAAAGATTAGACTTTCGAACAAGGAGAAAATAATATGTAATATCGTCGCCGGAAAGGCAAAAGGGCTGAAGCTCCATTTTGGGAAGTTTAGTCTAGAGCACTTAAAAGTTTGAAAAAAAAACAAATCAAAAAACTGTGCGAGCTCTGGACCAATTTTAAGAAGAGTGGCATGGAAAGGCTTCGAGTCCAGTACAACAACGCCTACCGCATGATTTTCAGTCTTCCCAGGCACTGCAGTGCATCCGGTATGTTCACCGAGGGGCGAGTTCCAGGATTTGCACCCTTGTGAGAACCAGGGTAGCAGGAATGCGGGAAAGAATTAACAACTCCATAAATGACCTCATCATGGAATCCCGTCAGATCCCGAACTCAAGCATAGAAGCGCATTGGAGTAAATTATTGGCCCCATCAATCTTAACGCTGCCAGGGTGGACTCCCTCTTGATGGCGTTTTGCAGAAATAAGGCCTAACATTCATATTTTTTACTTGTATTATTTTTAATTTATTATTTATGTTTTCTCATGAATTTCTGTTCATTCTTATTTGTTAATAAAATAATTACTATGTATTGATATCAATTATGGAAGGTATTGCATTGCACTACTCCTGCATACCTTCCGGAATAAAACTTTATTATTATTATTAAAGTTTTTTTTTGTTTTTCACTAAAATTCTTCAGTACCTGCTTGGATTCTGAAAAAAAAATTAACTCATTGCTCTCACTGAGTTACCTGAAGCGACAAAAAGCTGTAAAAAAATACCCTAATTTGTGTCGCTTGAGTCGAGCTTTCTCCCAAATGGTAAATATATTTTAGATGGCTGAAGGGCCACAAAAGTTTTCACATTCAAACGAGAGTCAGAGCATTCGATGCAGAAATGAAAACTGATCAAAACTTCATATTTAACTCATTTTTTACCAAAGAGTCGCTTAAGCCTTTTTGCCTTTCCAGCGACGATATAGATTTACACTTGAGGCAGGTGTGGTAGGTACCATAGTATTGCCCTGGCGAAAGACCACCATTCAGAATCGAAACGTTTGCTTGAAATGAGTTTAGGCGTATGTAGTGACCAGATCTGAATAGCCAGGTACTTCCCAAAATTTCTCTTCCCTATCTCCTTCCACTCCTCACACACTTTAACCTCACAACATATCCCAACTGGGGATGTTGCGAGGAGTTGGGACTTTTGTGATGGCCAAAAAAGTCTAAAACCTTCTCAAGCAACGTTTCGATTGGACCTCTAGGACAAGCCGCAAATATACTAGTAACCATTTCATAATAATTAAATATAAAATAAAACGTAAATATTTAATTGAATTTATTAGTGCACGTCGGGATTCGAACTCGCGACCTTTAGATCCAGAGCAAATGATCTTAACCGCTCGGCCACGGAAGTCATTCATATATAAGTCATCAGTTTACATACCACATGTTTTTTTGTAATTATAATCATTTAATAAAACGCCAAACTTATTTTATATTATTATCACGAAGAGATTAGGAGCTTCGTTCGCATTCGTTACGATTACAAATGATATCAAAGGCGTCCGCTGTTAGGTTTGGATAGGTCGGTTCCATCGACTTCGGTGGTCCAGACAGCATCCAGCGACAGGCAATCACAACGATCATTACCACAACACGAGCGCGTCGTGTTCAAAACACTGAAGAGATAAGCTGATAGAAGTGTGGGTACTTCTGGTGAAATTAATCTAACATTTTCAAATATCGAAATTCTTCCTGATAATCAATTGCATTGGCCTGTCAATATTATAAGGTATTTAGAGAAAAAAAAAAATTTTTAAAAATTAACAGAAATCGATAGAAAAATGTATTTATGTTTGGGTAGGGATGCATTATAGATTTTTTGACAATTTATAACTCATAAAGACATGGTTCCCTAGAAATACTAAAAGGCGTTCCCCAAAAAAATATCGAGTGGAATCTTAAAATCTATGTAATTAATTTGCGTTCATTCATTTTCTATCGAACATGTTCCATTAAATTGCGGAAAATACAATAACACTTTATTTACAGGCAGGGGCGGTTCGTGACTTTGTAGTGTGCTAGAGTCAATGACGTTTCAAAAATATTTTGGACTCGTTGTAGCGCTCTCAAAGTGGCAAGAAAAAACCACGCCAGTTGGTGTGCTCGGTGTTTAAGCCGATTTAGTACTAAACTGTCACGCGTCGCTTGATGTCGTTTACTATATCTAATCAAATTATAAAAACAAGTGCCAAAATGCCCTCGTGTGTGATGAGAAAGTGTTTCAATTTCACTGCAAAGACTACTAAAAGCCAAGTAATAACATTTAATTTCTAAGTACGCGCAAATTACTTATTATTTTAGACAACACAACTATCTCCGTTTTTGACCAACATAATGACGTCTTCGCGTAAGCGAGTAAGCGAAATTCTATCTCATCCTGTCCGATCGTAAATCTGTTTCGTTCATACACACATATACTATGAATGTCTATCTTTGTCATTTATGACGATAAATGACCGATATTTGAATGATGAATTTACTGGTAACGTAAGTGTGTTTGTTACTTGCCACATTTTGTGTTAATATTCTAAGGCTATACCGTGTCTATATATTTGTAACGTCATTGGCTAGAGTGCTAAGATTGAGAAAAAAAAAACGCCATGATTGATGTTGTAGCTGAAAAAATTATTTTTTTGTACGAAATATTCAAGATTATTTGGTGGGTCAATGACCCGCCAATGTTGAAAAATCTTCATACAAAAAAAATATATTTTGAAAATAACAAAATATTTTCGGCTACAACATCAATAAATTCGTATTTTTCAATATCAGCACTCTAGCACACTAAACATTCACGAACCGCCCCTGCCTGTAAATCAAGTGTTATTGTATTTTCCGCAATTTGATGGAACATGTTCGATAGAAAATGCAGGTAGGCGAAGTCAAAACGTAAAAAAAAACATAAGATTTCACGAAGAATTCGTTAAAATAAATTTAAAAAATTGTGACCTTAGACACATAACACGTCAGTACCGGCCGGCTGTCGAACAGCGAATGATGCGAAAAAAGCAGAAACTCAAGAAAATCCCTCGTGCTTGTAGTGATAGGTCATTTGTCGCAATATTCCTACGTGAATTTGGTCGCTGGTGTAGAGAGCCGTTAAATTGAAAACTGCCTACCCTGCCGTATTCGTATAAACATATGTATATTGTTAAATTAAATAGGAAATCATTGAAAAAATAAATTAGCTCATAGCACCGCCGCTAGCGCCCCCACCGACCTTCCTACTAAAACGTGTCAATTGCAGGAACCACATATGCTCGAACACCGCCACCGTCAGAGTAGATTATTCTATATTCACTAGACTACACAAAATATGTATGCTATGAGCTATTGCCCGTTCAAGTGGCTCGTTTGTATTAGTTTATTTGTAAGTGTCTAAGGCAGTAATTGTACGGAACAAATCCGATAGCAATCAGTGATGTTTGTTGGAACCTATCTCTATTATCAATTAATCGCCTGTTCCTACTGTCTACCCTGATCAAAAACTCTATGCACGCCACTGACTGCAACTATACGTTTACGTCGGCAGACAATCCATTTATTTCGCAGTTCATTTTGAACGTTGTAAGTTACATTGCATAATGGTGCCAACGTTTTTTGTACAAATTCAAGCAACAATCAAAAACGGCATTATTTCGAAAAGTCGGGTTAAACCGGATCGTTTCTTCAATCAATGAAAACGAAATAATAATTGGTGTTGCTACTCTAAGGGGGCGTATACACCCAAGAGATGATGGACGGGGCAAGTTGTTCCAGGTTAAATGTAAATCGCACCCTGATTAGAGCGAGTTTTATAGCCCGAGGTTGATTTGATCAAAGACACACCTTTGAATTCTGACGATGTGAAAAAATTATGGATTTAAAACTTAATTAAGAACGCAGTTTAATGTCATTGAGGATTAAAATCTGGTGTAAAACCCACTTTTGTAAGTAGTGTGCAAAGTACAGCTCGATATACGTATCTGTGCAGGCAGATAAAAGAGGAACTAACGACATCTTTAACTTTTACTTAAGGGTGAGCACCCAAAAATACACTGTTTGGCTTTCTAGTACAAGAGAAGCTACAAATTATTCATCTGTTAATTCTATGCGGGTAGTTAGAAAAATGTCTATACAGTGTGAATATAATTCATAAACAGTATTTTTTTTTTAAATCTTATATGAAATGCATACTGGAATTTTAGATTAACATTTTGATGGTTTTAAACCTGCACCTTTTACAGACATTTAAGTATGTTTTTTCATAGAATTTAAAAGGTTACAGTTAAAAAATTGTATTCACTGGAAACATTATAGACATTTTCCAGTGAATGATATATGATAATGACATATTAAGTCTTCAGTACCTGGTTTGGATTTTGAAAAAAAAGTTAACACAGGTAACTCAATGCTCTCAATCACTGGGTTACCTGAAGCGACCAAAAAAGTCCCAAACTTGTGTCGCTTGAGTCGAGCCTTCTCCTAAATGGTAAATATATTTTAGATGACTGAAGGGCCACACAAGTCTTCAGAATCAAACGAGAGTCAGAGAATTCGCTACAGAAAAAAATATGATCAAGACTGCATATTTCACTCATTTTTGACCAAAGTGCAGCTTAAGCCCTTTTGCCTTCCCAGCGAAGATATTTTGCGTCAGTGACTGCCTTTAAAACAGCAAGCTTTGTTGCTGCTTTTTAAATGACTGCTTGTTATTTATGCAAGGAGATTGGGAAGAGGAAGGTCAGGAGGTACCTGGCTATTCAGATCTGGTCACCAAACACGGCTAAAGCCATTTCAAGCAACGTTTCGATTCTGAACGGTGATCTTTCACCGGGGCGATAATTAGAGTATCTACCACTCTGGAACGTGCCGCAAATATACTTTTTATTATTTTTATATGAATGAAATGTGTTACGACACATATTAATTAAAGAAAAGTTATTGGCGCACAAACCCGCGACCTTTGGATTCGTAGTCGAGCGTCTTACCACTGATAATACCATTTTTTTACTTTATACCACTATTTTTTATTTAAGACCTGACCGGTTTCATCTTGTGACGGGCATTTTCAGACTGGTCTGATGATTTCCGTCTGAAGATGCCCGTCATAAGGTGAAACCGGTCAAGTATTAAATAAAAAATAGTGGAATAAAGTAAAAAAATTGGTAATATTAAAATCATTATGTCTATCTTGTTTTAATCACTTATTTTTTCTCTATTTTGTTAAAAATATATACTTTGTGGTACATTCTGAATATTTTTTTAACATCTTTAAAAACGCTCTATATGTGTAATATTGTAATGTTTTTACAAACTATAAGATAATTTGATTGAACTGAAAAAAATATCGTTATTGCCTTGACCCTTCGTATAAAATATCAGTAATTCATTTGAAATAATCGCGATAAGTCGTAATAAATTATGACTTGCAAACAGTTATACATTTTCATTATAAATAATAACTATGTGTGACTTGTTCGACGAAGGCCGAGTAATATAACTTAACTAGCAGGATTGCCAACTCCCTGGATAGAAAATCCGAGATTATCAATAAATTTAATAATCTAAAACACAAATATGAAACAGAAAAAGCCAGAAACTAAAAAGAACAATGGTCATGACCGAGACTCGAACTCGGAACCACTACTCTATCCGGGAGTAACACTCTGCCAATGAAGCCACCAAGACCTCATTAGAAAGCGGCATTTTTAAACGATCTCATACTTATATTGAAAATTATTTAATTTTTAAATTTCTTACGATTTTTCCCTTGTCATATTTGTGTTTTAGATTTTTAATATTATTTAATAATAAATACCCATTAATGCTTTAAAGTTAATTCCAATTTTAATAATTAATTATTATTTAGTATTCTAACTAACCATCGTCGCTGTTTCTCCGCAGGGGTAGGCAGAGAGGACGGACCCCCAAATAACTATGTCTTAGCACACACTGCTTGCTTCGTTCACATTCATACATCGTTCAATTAGGTCGGTATAAGCACTCCATTGTGGACTGCTAGCTTCGCTTCTTTGGACAATTTCTTATTTGCGCCAACAGCGTTCAGTCCCCCATTAATGGAGTTTCCTGCATTCACCCTTCTTTCAATATCCTTATCAGCCTTTCCGTTTCTCTAGAACATACTTCCTAAATACACAAACTCATCCACTTGCTCCAAGTATTCATCATTCACAACTTTATTGGTATTCACTTATCGATAATCATAAAAATCCTTTAGTATCGTCTGTGGGTAGGTGCTTTCTGTGCATTATTGACACTACAGAGATAACTCGATAGAAGGGTGTCGTGGGCGTGTCCGTGTGCCAAAAAGAGTATTTTTTCCTTACTTTTTGTGAAATTGATAATACATTTACAAATATCGGAATATTTTCTTAAACAGACAATCAATTTCACTGACCTGTCAGGGACCTAGGAGTCAAAAGGTCTTATGCAAGCTGGCGGAATTAGTTTTCTTACAAATAGGTATAGATCACAATTCTAAGGATTATCTGTTCAGTGTTTATTGTCAATAAGAGGAGTATAGATAAATCAAAAGTTGAAAAAACTATAGGTAATTGGGGTATGTTATGAGGCTGAAGAAGGGAGGAGGGGAAGAAGATGGCGAAGAGGGCGCCGGAGAAGAGAGAGATAAGTAAGTACCAGGCTATTCCGATCTGGTCACCAAACACGGTCAAAGTCATTTCAAGCAACGTTTCGATCGTGAATGATTCAACTACTATACTGAGGTTATCTACCACTCTAAGCGAGACTAGCGGTCTACAAGTGAGATTTGATACCAATACTGATGTATGCCAGTGAGGCATTAAGTTAGGCATAGAAAGTCAAAGAATACTGAATACAGCAAATATAATTATGAATAGACAGAAATTAGGTTCAATAGTATTTTATATTATTTTTTTACTGGCTTAGTTAGTGCGGCTTGTTTCAAACTTCCGTCAATTTTTACAAGGTCACAATTTGGATAATTGACGTAATTTTGTTTATTTTTTGATATTTGAACGGCCTCCGTTAAATGTCGATTGTCAGTCCATTCCAGCTTTTGAACAAATTTTGACCGACCGAAAAACATAGGGGTCATGTTGTGGTTGATTACCAGCTGATCAAAATTTGTTCAAAAGCTGAAACGGGTCTAGATTCGACATTAATTAGAAATCATTTAAATTTAGTTTAGTAGTAAAACATATTTTTTTAATTTGATAATTTCAATTAATATCAGTTCCGAATTAGATGAGTTCACAATGGTACTGACAATGGAAATGATTTTGAATAGGTATTTGAAGTGGAGTGAACTGGCGAAGTACAATTTCTATTGTAACTGAAAACATGACAAACTTAACACAAAACATAACCAAGGTCTCGTTTATGGAATGTTCAGATGGAAACAGAAACGCAAAACATACTTATGCATACAAATTAAACACGTTATGATATTAATTTGTAATGTGTATCTATTATGCAATTATACGTATAAACTACACTAATGATATATTATACTTTATAATTGCAAAATACTAAGCTAAATGTTATCAGGATGTAGTCTTTAGAGATTACAAAGTAATATTGTTGTCGATTTCGTCTTTCCTGTCAAAAGAAATATATGTACATATTTATTTTAAAAGAAAGACAAACATTCCCAGGTTACGAATAACCTGGCAATATTTAAAAAACTCCTACCGCCATCATAATAAGTGGAAAATATTGCTTGTGCAACGATGGAGGACTTGGCCAGAAGAGGAATTGAACCCACGAAGCCCGGGTGAGAATCCGACGCGTTCGTCCACTCAGCTACCGACCGGTCGTACTATTGAATTGATTTATTCGACGGCCTCCATGGTCGAGTGGTAATACGCTCAACTACGAATCGAAAGGTCGCGGGTTCGAACCCGGCGTGCTTTTATTTATCATAACATAATGATACCGCACAAAAGTACCAACTGCTCCCAACAGTGGGACTATGGCATCCCCGATTGGGGTATGTTGTGAAGCTGGAGGTAGTGGGTAGGAGAAGGAGATAGAGAAGAGGAAGTTTAGGAAGTACTTGGCTAGTCAAACGTGGTCACCAAACACGTCTAAACCAATTTCAAGCAACGTTTCGATTCTGAATCGTGTATTTTCACCAGGGCGATATACTTGGCGTATCCACTCTGGAACATGCCGCAAATATAGTATATATTTATATATTTTTAATACTAATTAAATGTGAAATCACACATGTTAATAAATAAAATAAAAATTGAATATCGAGCGTCTTGCACAGATAAGTTTGTAGATCTGTACCTAAAATTCTTCGAAGCTTAAAATGAGTTTGGTTACACTCGCGAGTGTCGACTTATGCACTAATTAGTACCAGTATAGTATTTCACGTGCATACTCGTATGTAATTCTATCTTAAAACAACTAATTGTAATACAATCCGTTTCACTCCGAGTACGGTTGCAGCATACATAGCTAAAGTGTCTGTACGTAGTGTGACCTAATCTTTACAAAGCAAATTTTCATTGGAAGAACAGTAAAAAAAAAACTTGACCTAAATTAAATGTTTTCAATTTGAATTTTTAATTCTGAGAAATTACGCAGAAACAACAAAAGAAATAACCCGATTGTTCCCAGTACAGGTTGACATACTTATCTCTACAGGCGGTCTAAAGAGAAACTACGGCTTGACACACATAGCTAGCTTTGCAGTCGGCTAAAGGAGGAACTAACGTTTTTTTTAACGGGGGTTTCCTGTAGGAATAATTGATATCTGAAACAGGGTTTCCTGCGGTTCCAGTTACCGGTTACCGGCGAGTACCAATTCCCGGCTGCGGGGGCGGGAAGTTCATCGATAACTATTTATTTTTTTCTGGAAAAGAGTAACCAGTTCTTCTGAACATTTTAATGTCACGATGAGGGTTGTTGCTGGCGATATTCTGGGGGAAAGAACTGGAACCGGTTCCTCGCCGCTCTCCTCTAACAGTGCCAACTAACTCCTCTAAAAGCACCGGTTCCAGAGTAATTCTGGAGAAAAAACCGGAATGTTACGTCACGAAATTCCGACGAAAAAACACCGGTTACTGCCAAATAAATATATGCGGTTTATAATTTTACAAAAAATGGAACCGGTTCCTAGGAGAAATAATATCGGCGGTTCCAGTGACCGAAAAGTCACCGGGAAGAAGTAACCGGAATAGAATATAAAAATGCAAATAATTTGTTGGGAAAATAGTCAATGTATAAACTACTGCCCAGCTTTGGGTGCTCAAATATTATTTTTGTTGGCAAATGCCAAATATTTAGACATCAATTCACAATTTATTGGGTACGTGTCTAGCCTTTTAAAATCTACAAAATAGTGGGTAATGGGTGATATAAGACAATCTCTACTAAGTAGTAGTTACATTTAAAATACTTAGATTCGAGGGTCCAATAAAGATGTTTTATTTTATTAAGGACGCGAAAGTGAATAGAAGAAGTCGGGGACGCCCGAGGAAGACTATGTGGCATGATCAAGTGAATCAAACACTTAAGTCGGGCCATGTCAAGTGTCAACAGAAGAGTATGTATGAATGTGAATGAATCAAGTATTGTGTGCCAATACAGATTTGTGTGGCGGTCCATCATCTCTGCCTACCCCTGCGGGATTACGGCGTGACGGTTAGTTTAGTTAAAATATATAATTATGTTTCAAGGTTTACTAACAAAAAATGTGGTCGGTATACATATACGCATGGTCAATTATTATTCGTCGATTTGGTGGGAATTTTGATTATAACAGTATGTTAAGATAAACAAAGCAAACATATTTCATTTTTGCGGTTATTCGTAGGAAACAAGGGATAAAAGCGTGTGTCACGTGTAGGATAATTTCTGAAATAAAAATAATAAAAAAACACGAGAACAATGTCTTACATCACAAGCACTGATATCCAAAATGATGAAGTCTTCTTCCTTTGTCTGCCTCATTTTGGAGTACAAATTTCACTGTGTATTCGATGAAATTAAAAATAAAAACAATGCCTTATTCATTCGTCTAATAGGCGAAACAGTTCACAGTAACCATCATTATTTCGTAAAGCACTCTTATCCAGTGTCTCGGTGAGAAAAGGTCTTTGAATGTATGTCAAAACATTCCAAAAACAAGCAAAAATTCAACTGCACTTTACGAAAAACGTGGATTTTGTTCACAACAAACTAATACAATGATTTGAATTTCATTAGAAGTAAACGATGATGAAATTGTAATGCTAAGTTTCGCGGCGTAATGTCAAAACAATAACAAACTGTGAGGTTTTAATAATTTGCATAAAAATATTCAAATTCAAACTGGCGATTCAGACCGGAGCTGACAGCCACTCGAAGCAACGGCCAGTAACCGAATGGCGCGAAGCAAATTATTGCCATGTGAAAAAAAAATGGTGGCCATCTACAATCTACATTATCGTTATTTTTTATTCGAGTTCGAGGCTTCACGAATCCGATTTTCACACGGTCGAGTTTCGCAGAGATTACACAATAACGATAAATTATAAAATTACGGGACATGGTGAAACATTATGCTCTGAATTTTCGTAAATTTGATTGAATCTTTTGTCGTAAAATTTGAATAATGACGCGGACCTAACCGAATTTTAAGTTTTTCGGTGTTTGGGTAAGGTCAATTTAGTTACTAACGATGTTTGCTGTAAATATAATAAAATTAAAGCGTAACGTAGTAAGAGTCAATGCAGCTAGAAATTATATTATCGTGCAGAGAAGTAAAATCGTTAAAATAGACAAAAAATAAATTGAAGTAAGGGTGGCCAACATTAGAACCAAAATAATTACAAAATTATAGAAAAAAATGGCGGTCACAGAAGTTATAAAAACCGTAAGCTCAATGTTTTAAATGAAATATATGAAAAGTAATATGATTTGTAGATTTTTTTTTAATAATGTAGCTTGTTAGCGAAAAAAGCATTGTTAGTAAAAATATTTGTTAAATTTATATATATTGCCGAAAATGGTAAAAAGTCAGATCATTGCACCCCATTCTTGTAAATTTTATGTTAGTTTCCAAAGAAGGTATAGATATTAGTAAAAGTATAATAAAAAAATTGAATAATTTTCAAAATATTAAATTGCACGAGAAGATATTCTCATAACACTGTAGAATGGTACATGGGTAAAAAAAAACACATTGAATCAATTTAAAGATAAATAATAAAGAAAACAAATAAATAAAAAAAAACTAGGAAAAAACATATTATTTAATTGATTCCGCATTGTATTAACCATTGAGTTAATATAAAAATAATTTAAAAAAAAAACTAAAAATGTTTAAACCTGAAAGAAAACAAAGACGTTAGAGTTTTTGTAACGTCAAACAAAGTATTGAAATGTTATTACTTGTTACTGAAAAAAAAACAAAGGAAATACATGTATGAACAACAAATATAGTATGGGTGCATGCATAAAAGCCCAGAGGAGAATAACGTTAAAACAGGTTACATAAACACTGATTTAGTAACTAGATATTTAATGACAATACATGTTTTTTCAATCACACAAGAGAATAATATAATGAATGCACAGCTGTGTAAAATTACTTCCATTGAAAAAAAAATTGCAAAAACAATATACCACTACGAAAAGCGTTTGTGAAAGTGCAAAGGAGATAAATAAAATATCGAGGCGGTCAAAATATACATTCAACGCCTATTTATGACTACATATTGAAATCGAATAAAGGACATACGTAGACTGAAAACTAAATCCTACACTTTGCAAAAAATAATTGTACTTTGGGTAATTTAGTTTATTTATGGAAAATGGTTGCTATGAAAAATGTAAATCTATATCTCATGTGGTGGCTTTATTCTTTACCAACAATGGTTCAAATCCTAAAAATAATTTCATGACACACCACGTAGGTTTGTCAAAAGTGCTGTAAAGAAATTGAAATCAGCATAGGTTACTTTATTGAATTGAATGTAGACTACCTACTACCTACTGTTCTCTAATCTAATTGAGCATGAAACCATTGTAACATTCTGTAGTTCCCAAAGACCACAATGGGCTGGACATGTGGAAAGAATGCCAGATGACAGGACACCTAAAATCATGAACAAGTTAGTACCCCAGTGAAAGGGACTCAGAGGCTGACCGTGAAAAGGTGGGTAGACTGCGTGGAAGAGGATCAGAACAGGACAGGAAGGCCTGAGAAATGGATAAGAATGGTTACGAACCGAAACAAGTGTGAAACATTTGTGGAGGGGGCCAAATCACTCTGGGTTGTAGCGCGTTGATGATAATGACTCAAGGCCAATAATTAGGGTTTTGTTTTAAATCAACTGTTGGTACATTTCTTCTATGTAATAATTCGACATGTGGCTTGTTAAGAGTCTATAAAATGGCTTTAAAATGTTTATTCCTTCTGCATTACTGTAATTTGTTTAATGAAAGTGAAATTAAGTAATCAAAATCAAATCTACTCATCCTTGGAGAGTTATTTCTTTCAGCCGGGATGGCGCACTTTACAAAAAGTTGGGATTCCCCTATGCTCTTTAAACCTGCCTAAGTGTCCAAGAATATAAAACGATTCATTACACCATTCAAAATAATACGCCGTAATCTATTTAAGCTTACTAGATATTTTAAGTTGCGTACAATCTACACAATGCAACTTTCTATGAGAAATTTGATGAAAAAAATTTCAAATGTGATTGAAAAATTTAGATTGATCTAACGTCCTGAATATATTTCTCATCTGGGCAAAATAAATTAGTCACTTACCAGGTCAGCTAACATGCTCTGGTCCCACTTGGAGGCCAGGCTGGAAATCCCCGTGGGCTTCTTGGGACTTGTCCCCACCACTTGAACTTGGAAGGCCTTCTTCAGCTCCTTCACATCGTTGCCATTCTTCTTCTTGTCATAGGTGTTGGAGTCCACAGCGGGAGAGGCTTGTTTCGGGGAGGCTGTGGCAACGCTGCTTTTAGCGGGACTAGCGTGGGAGCTTTTGCTACCGGATAGACGTGTCGAGACTTTGCCAGTTGATAGACGTGTCAAGGTTTTGCCGGTTGATAAGCGCGTTGAGATCGCGCTACCTTTGCTGGTGGAAAGACGCGTCGTGGAGGTCGTGCTTTTACCGGTGGACAGACGGGTTGTTCTAGGACTTTCACGTTTTTTTATCTCAACGGGTTTAGGTTTGGGGCTTTGAGTTTTGGCAGAAGCGGTGGCCGCCGAGGCTGCTTTTGGAGCGCTTGAAGTGGAGGAAGACTTTGAGGTTTTTTCTTTGGTGTTCTGCGAACAAGGAAATGACAATTACCAATACGTTTGTAGAAATAAAAGATATTTAAAAATAAGGGTTGTTAATACAAATAAACTATTTATAATACGGCTTGACGTTATAAATTAAATAAGATGATATTTTATTTTAACCTTAACGCCATGATCCTTGATCCTGTTTTTGACATTCCTAACTAATCACTTTAAACTGCTTTAAATCTTATTTTGTGACAGATTTATGATTGGCTTATCTTAATGTAGGCTCTGTTTCATTTTAAGACCGATGAAATACATAAATATACAATAGATCTCAGAATACGCTCTCTAATATCGTAAACAATAATAATAAATAATAATAAATGGATTACTTTTATAGCGCCGTTTTTGTGGGAAATCACCTCAAGGGCGCAACAATGAGACATAACAAAAAAAAACCCACAAACTGAAAACATATGGGTGACCACACGCACACAACGCTAGAGACAACGGTACTGGGGTGCGAAATTCAAATGACTGGACCGGCATTTTGAAACGTCTTTGGTTTCAATCCGCTTTATGTTAACAAATCAGAAGTTTTCACTAGTCACCAGAAGATGACAGTAAGAGGAAAGATTGTAAACTATTTTTGGCTAAATTCACGTGACGTTTTTGCGGTGTACATAACGGATTTGTCAGACCGTATAAATGAATGCGCGTAGCGCTGAGGGCATGGTTTGTTTGCGCATTCATGTATGCGCATAGCGGCGTAAGAGTTAAAGCACTTTATTACTATATTGTTAAGAATCACTAAATGTCCGCCTACTTTTAAACAGGCACAATTTATAATATCGGAGAACTCGTGAGTCCCAAGGATTCACTTACCTTTTAAATGCCTTCCCGGTTAGCTCTAGCGGATAGAAAGGGTTTTTAGTGTTTCAAATTCGTTTATTTTGATTTGGAGAGGACCTTCTTTGTTAAAGTTGGGTGTTACAAAAGGGACCCGGACTTTGCAGGGCTTAAGGAATTTTAATAATAATACACTCGCAAACGCTCTCTTGTATTATATTTGAGAATATTAATTCTACGCCCAGGAAAAGCTTGATTAACTTGGTGGATAACGTTAGAATTGGGTACTTGTAGAGACAAACTATTAAACTAAATTGTTTATTTATCACCGATACTGGAAAACGCGTGGAACCTGCGCGCTCGAAGTCCTCTCGTCCAGTCTGACAGCCGAGAAATCCCGCTAATTCGCTCCTCGATGGCGGCTGCTGGGGATTGTAGCGTCTCTTGCCTTACTCTCGGCACTCGATCGTAATATTTAATTGAATTTACAATTTCACCATAGGCGGAAAACACTGTATTGACTCTAAAAACGTTAACTGCTCTATTCGGCGTCTAATATAAAACTTAACTCTCTCAGCCGTTCCACCCGGGTTCGTGGTCGTTCTCTCACCTCTTTTTGGCTTTTCAGAGGGGGCAAATAGAAAAAACATTACACCATAATAAATAGATTTTAACTAGCGCAAAAATTCAAAATCTCATTTGATCTACTAATTTTAGTTGAACCTGACCTTCTCCAGGATAAGACAGTATAATTTAGACTAACCTAAGTACGATATTTACATTTGAGATTGAAAACATTTGCATAGCAGAGAAAAAAATATTATTACAACTTACAAAATCGAAATGCCTCATATCATCCTCAAAGCTGTTGATAGTGTTGGCGAGTGCCGCAAATCTGCTGGTGGCGTGTCTGTTCCTCAGGTTCCTGCGGGGCTCCTCCGCCTCGCTGCCGGACTCCTGCCGGGACCCCCGGGGGGGCGGGGGCGCATCGCGTGAGCTGCTGGTGCTCCGCTGAGAGGCGGGGTAATCCTCGGAGCCAAAGTTCAGTTCTGTGCGACTGTTGACTGGCGAAGAGAGAGAGCCATCATCTGGGAAAACATTTTTTTTGTTTTATATAAAAACACATACTCATAGTATCTATATATACTATCTGGTCACCAAACACGGCTATTTCATTTTGGTTCTGAATGGTGATCGGTCACCAGGGCGATACTGAGAGTATCTATCATTCTGAAATGTTGCGGAAAATATACTATATATTATTATACATTAATTAATTGTGAAAAAACACAAATCAAAATGGGATTTTAACGTGCAACCTCAGTATTGGTAGTCGACGATCTTAACCGCTGGTCCACGGATATCATAATTTTGAATAAGTTTTCATGCTTAATGGCCCTCCACACTAGTGACCAAATTCATGTGAAAGTATATTCAATAGGAAATTTAACCTATAAATCGCCAAAAAAATCGTAAATGTAAGTCTGCAATTTTTTTTTACTGATCTTGTGCAAGTTTATAGAAATATCAAAGAAACTAGGAATGTAAGTTACCATCTTGATTAAGTACGGGAAGGGGAGACCATCAATGACTTGAAAATCGCTTGAGTTCGTTTACTATATCTAATCAAATTACAAAAACAACTACCAAAATGCCCTCGTGTGTGATGAGAGAGTGTTTCAATTACGCTGCAAAGACTACTAAAAGCCAAGGAATAACATTTAATTTCTAAGTATGCGCAAATTACTTTTTATTTTAGACAACACAACTATCTCCATTGTTGACCAACATAATGACGTCTTCGCGTAAGCGAGTAAGCGAAGTGCCATCTCATTCTGTCCGATTGTACATCTGTTTTGTTCATCCACACATATTCTATGAATGTCTATCTTTGTCATACACAATGATACATGACTGATATTTGAACGATAAATTTACTGGTAACGTAAGTGTGTTCGTTACTTGCCACGTTTTATGTTTATATTCTAACCCTCTTATTATAATAATAATAAATGGATAACTTTTATAGCGCCGTTTTTGTGGGAAAATCACCTCTTACTTATAAACGAGGTGTAAATGTTACGCGTGTTATAAGGTCGGAATAGCGATACACTTGCTTTATAACCACGGCTTATCTGTCTAATTTAATGGCCTACGTCCGGTGTAACTAAACCAACGCTAAGTCGGCGCGTAAAAATCTAATAAGTAAGACGGTAAGGCTATAACGTGTCTTTATATTTGGAACGTCATTGGAGACCATTTATAATTTCAGCATTGGGCAAAATGGTGCCGATTCGGTCCTGCAACGTTATCAGTCAGAAATTTTAAGGTGGTCGCCAGGAATGTAATAAAAACTGGATCATATTTTTATGGAGTCATATAAAGTCAATTGGCAGAAGAAATGCTATTACAAATACTATCATTGTAAGCATTCGAAAAAGAGTTACAGAAAGTTTGGAATTCCAGTGGGAATTCATTAGGAAATGAAAAATATTTTTTCAACCTAACAGTCCTTCAAACTATTTATTTATAAACTAACGGACTAAAGTCCAATCACAAAAAAAATACATAACACGAAATGGGAAAAAAGAGCAACAGAGAAAGAGCAGCACAAACATAATATTATAATGAAGAAAAGACAAAATATACATTAGAAAGAACATTCAAATCAAAGCCAAGGTCAAGTCAAAGTTTTAGTAGTCGTAAAGAATGACAAAAATCATTTAGACTGGTACCAAAAATTTCCAGACCATGGCTTGAGTTAACAAGTCTCGACATTCTGGACAGTGAAGAATGATACCCATATTAGTATTGTGATGATTGAGGAACAGCAATTCATTGTTTCTGAGCCTACGGCAAGGAATGTTGAACTGGATGAGTTGCAACAAAGAAGGTGAGTCAATTATAACTAAACTAAGTTAACATAAAAGTATTGAGAAATCAATTATTCAAACGAATAATTAAGACATAAATACTCATAAATCTAAAATGCAGTTACAGCTACCCTAACATAAATATATTTTTCTATCGATTTCCGTGTTCTTATTTATAATTTATATTTGCTAAATACCATATAATAAACATCATAACATTTCCCAGCTACCTCGGTAAATTGATATTAATAATAATCGGCTGATTTCTATAGCGCCGTTTTCGTGAAAGAAATATCACCCCAAGAGCGCGGTGTTTAGATTCGGTATTCATTACAAGGTAATTAGTTAAACAATATATATTTTAACAGAATGAAACATCGACGTGTCTTCAATGAAAGGTAATTAATTGGACGTAGTTATGCTGAAAGCGTCCAACCCACAATTTGCCAAAATCGAGTTTTACATGTTTTCCTATAGATAAATACGAGATTTATATCTGCTGAAAACATCCAAGCTCGAAATGCAATAGATTTTTTGTAATTCAATGTTTTACTGACACACATTGCAGATATTTAACTTAAAATGAAGTTTAAAAACATTCAAATGTAGGATAACATAGTAAATACATTTATTTTAAATATACACATTGATGGATTAAAAAATGAACTATTTATAATAATTTTCAATTCACTTTACAAATGCCGATTGCGCAAATTAATGCTTTTGTAGCGTCATATTTTCATACGCCTTTTTCTCGGTTTCGTCTTTGTTGAAATTCGTTGCTAGTACTTTTCGAAAAAACACCAGAAACCGGTTCCAAAAAAAACTGGATAAATAACCGGTTCCTCGGTAACTGGAACCGCGAACGCGACAATAGTATGTAAAAAAAATGGTGGGGGGCTCTAGAAAAAAAATATTCTCAAAGTGGGAGGTGGATCAAAGAAGGTTGAGAATCTATACTATAGACCACATATTTGGACTTTGATACTTTTAGTTTGACTATACCCATATGCAGGAATTTATTTATAAATTATAAAACCAGAGCTATTCTGTAAAAACTACCACTCCACATTCATTATCATTCTATTCCTACTTCAATTCTCATTGCACTCCCGTGCGGTAAACCATATTCAGTTAAAGGTATTATATTAATTGTCCCAATAAACAGTATTTAAGATAAAGTGATTATATTTTATTCAACATCCCCGAACAAAAGCGCGCCTTACCCAAGGAGCCTTTCGTCGGTCGCATCAGCGATTATAGATGTTAATCTCCCCTTCTACACATAAAAAACAATGATAACAGAAGGTTTCCTCACCAGCATACAGTTTCCCCAGCCTCTTGAGCTTGTTCTTGCCCTCGGACGTGATGTCTGCCCGGACACTGGACGAGGACTCTGAAGAAGCGTCCGTCAGGGAGTAAAAGCTGGCGCTGGAACCTGTAATGGGATGATAAAGGAATTTATTAGTCTGCGAAGTTTGTGCAATTGGTTTGGACTGAAAGATGCAGAGAGAATTTATTCAACTACAAGAATGTTTGCAGGACTTCATTTACGGCAAAACATTCTTGGCTAATTTTGTGAAACATCACCTCGAGGACGCTCAACAAACCTAGAAAAACTGGTCGAAATAATTTTAAACCATAGCCAGAAATACCTTTAAAGGGAAACTTACACCCTACGTAGATATAAATTCAAAATGAACAATTATTATCGGGATTAATATATTTATTTGTTGGTATGTCTCAGGCTGTGAAAATTTTCAGACTTTTTGTATTATAAGAATTTGAGCACTAGTGCAAGAAATTATTTTATGTAAGTGAATTTGGTTATTGCCTAGCTGTGAAAATTATCTTCCACTCTGATGTAAATATGCTGTACATAGGTATTATTTTATTTAAATTCTATATTATGTGAAATAATCCATATCATACAAACTAAATTAACTTTTATTTGTCTCTCTGTAAACCTTTGTTATATTATCGCTCTGCCATGATCAGCTTCAAAAACAACCCAAAAATATTCAAACCATTTAAAAGTATTAACACAAAATAAAAGCCCGCAGATTTGGTTGTAGCAAAGTACACCTAATGACAGTTTCCATACAAGCCTTCACACTATCAATTTTCATATCAACTCATACGGTCATCAGGTAGATATGGCTTTAAATGATTCTGTTATCAAAGCGCATTACTGACGCTGCGTTTACACATTCCTTTAATTATTTAGAGGTAAAGGAAACAAACTTACCGCTACTACTGATTGCTTTGTGCAAAGCCTTGTCGCTCATCTTGGCCTTCTCCTCTTTCTCCTTCAAGTACTGCGAGAGTGTGATTTCCCTCTCTTCAATCTGAACATCCACCTGCACGTTATTCTGATGAACAATATTTATTTCCACAGCAACTCCAGAATCAGTCTCTTCCCTCACAAACGTCGGTGAAGTCTTCGACGGTGAATTGGTAGTCAACTTTCGACTCAAAACGGATGCCTTGACAGTTGGCACTTCATTTTCGGCGACAGACTTCTTCGCTGGCGACGGCGCCACAGGAGATTTTGATACGATGTGGTTATTCTCCGACAAAGGTTTTCTCAAGAGAGGTTTATCAGAAGGAGGAAGTTTTGCTTCTAATTTCTCCTTACGTATTCTCGCCCGCTCCAACATGCGCTGAAAAGTTTAATAAAACAGTTATAATCAGCAAGGAAATGGTAAGATTAGGTTTACATCATATTCAAAGTGAAAGGAAAACGTCAAAACCGTTGAAATACAAATGTCAACCCGAAGCAGCGATGATTTGAAATTAAAATGTTGATAACTTCGCCTACCTGGGTAAAAGGATCTATGCTATCCATTGTGAGTATAATATAAGTTTGTCAGTACCAAACAGTCAACTTTTAATGTTTTTTAAAGTGTTAAAATGTCAAATAATTAATAAAAATACGAAAGCGCGGCGCGGTCACAGTTACAATAATACGCGACGGATGACAAACGAAACAAACTGAAATAATTTGAATTTAATTTAGTCCGGCGAACTTTTAGTGTTGCCAGCGCCGGTATTATTTGTCAAACCTAATAAAAATAATTAAAGTACTCACTTTGTGGTTAGACGTAATGCTTTATAATAAATAAAATGTATTATTATATTTTCTACGAAATAAAACAATAACTTTGTATCACACCACTAACTTTACAATAATATTGTAGCCTGTCAGTTTCGCTTATACCTAAGCTTCTTTAAGGCAGTATGAAAATGCAAATTGCATACATTATATT
Organism: Drusus annulatus; assembly: GCA_022651775.1. Taxonomy (NCBI): domain Eukaryota; kingdom Metazoa; phylum Arthropoda; class Insecta; order Trichoptera; family Limnephilidae; genus Drusus; species Drusus annulatus. The sequence goes on from JAGWCC010000280.1 coordinate 279,054, forward strand.
ATACAGTATCTCTAGGCTTATACAATCTTATTTTTATTTTTTATATTTACCATTAACTGGATTGTAAAACATCCAAAAAATTGGATATGCAACCTAACCTCTATACACATAAGAAAAAATTTAAAATGTAATCTCCATTTAATAACTTTGTTTTTAAACTAATTTTATTTCACCTTTTTTTTCTCCGTTTTTATTTTTAATTTAATTTGCCTTTTTAGGATGTAACTTACTTTATTTCTTCTTTAAGTCTTCTTAAATATTAATCACTGTAATGTTTCACTTTATTATATCATTTGTGTACCCTGCGTCTATCTCGACACAAGAAATTCCTAGTAAGAGCAATCACTTATATTTTGTACTTACCAAGATAAATATTATAAAAATAAAACTCTACAAAAGTTCTTATTTTATAACATTTTTTTAAATAAAGATTAAAAGTTAGTGGTAAATAATATGTGTTTAACATTTTTAACAAAACAATAATATTAAAAGTAATAATGCCCTCATCTGCTTGTAGTTTGAACATATATTATAGATAAGGCTTAATTAAGTAAGCTTTTACGTATGCACCGGGTTTTTTTTTAAGTATGTACAAAATATACTGATAAACATTGTATGAAACACTTAAAGCAAAATCACTTAAAATATAATTCAGAGTAATGTAATAAATATGATAACAAATATAAGGTTTAAAAATATGTCCGCGGGTATGAGAACAATGTATAATTAATTTGTAAATAAATACATAATATTATGATTTATTTATTATAAACTGGTTTAACAGACTATTTAGATTTAAGAAAGTTTCTTATTTAGCACACTGCAGTTTCTAATAATATTGTGAAACACTATGAACAAAGCTATATGGGAAACCACTACTCTGTACTCTCTGATTGAACAATATTGACCAAATACAAGAACCTAAGTTGACTTATGTAGCTTTACGTGAAATGAAATACGAACCATCCAACAATAAACAAGCATGTTGCATTTATTTTCAGTTGGCTCTAAAAAAATCATGAGAATTGTTTTTTTTTTTTATATTGAGAATAAGGAAACATTTAAATCAAATTAAATGCTTTTGTCTTTTTAATTAAACAATTACGTGTTTTTAGTTTTAGCTCATGACGTCATCAAATGAAAATGACGCTACATTGAAATTGATGATTTTAGCTAGCGTATGTTGTTTCAACGAAATTTTAAACAAATCTGCAATGTTAATATTTATTACTACGACCATTAACACTGGAATATTTGATTAAATTAAATTCATATTTAAAAATAAATCGGTTACGGTCAATGACGTTACATATATGTAACGTCATTGTTAACTGTAGACCACATGCGTTTTATTTTTAAAACGTATATTGTTTTTCAAATTTCTTTCCTAGTTTATTAAAAACTGCCTTAAATGAAAAAAAAACATTAACTGTGATTTAAAAAATTGCTGCAGTTTTAAAATCACGGTAAAAAATTACTGGTTGCTTTCCTGTACTGAAAAAGGTTATAATGTAAGTGGCTCACCATGACAGAATGGAATGCAAAATGACATCAAAAGTGATAGCTTGAGACAGTTTCGAATTTCAGCATTGATTTGCATCGTGAAAATAATATAATCATCACTATCTGCATTGAAAACGAGTTTTAAAATTCATTACACCAACTACCTATACTAGCTGTCATATTACCGATAAAAAATGATATTATTGAAATTTTAAATAAACAACTACTATTGTAATCTTAGAGTAACAATTTATGAAGGGAGAACTAAATATTTTTGCCCAACCTATACAAACTTGCGATAAATCACTTTATCCGGGTTTTTACGTCGTACACCATGAGAGAGAAAGAGACAGCAAAAATATCACACCGCTTTTATGTACTGTAAGGATGATCTTGGTCTCCTGCGTCTCCGGGGACTCCGCCCACGTGTTTTGATATGCAACTAAGCTGGACACAACTAAACGGTTTTTTAGGTTATATGCCATATTTTTGTTGATAACAATACTGTGAGAAAGTTGTTATACGAATAAACAAAAACATCATGTCAACATGTGCTATGAATGCATGTATACATACCCTAGCCCTAGTCCGAGCCACGCCCAGGTCTGCTGAGTCTGGCGAAAATCATCAAAAACTGACTACATTGCCTTGGATAGGTACCACTATATATACTCTAAGATTGTAATTGATAGCTACAATCATTTCCTTGTGACTCATGGGAAAATAGCAAGATATATTTATTTAACTGGCAACCCCCTAGATGACTGTCAAAATTGTGCGAACATTCTGAATACATTATTATTTTCATGAAGTAAATAATAAATATGGTTGTTGCGAATATGGATGGCCCCATGAGAAACCAAATTTTGAAGTTGATAGACGAGAAAAAGAAGATTGAACGTGAAATAACTGAACTCGGATATGTGTTGCAAAAGGTATGTTTACATTCATATCGTTTATTATGATCAAGAATAATGTGCATACACGTTTTTGATTTGTCTTTTTTTGATTTGTTTACAGAATAAAGTTGGAATGGAAGATAGTTTGGTAGATGGCAATGGTTTTCCTCGGAACGATATAGACGTGTATCAAGTTCGCCATGCAAGACACAGGATCATTTGTAAGTTGATCATTTATCGTTTAGCAGCATTATGTTCTGCCTGTTTTAACCTCTGTTTCTGTTTATTAGAAAGAGAGGGGTTTCAACGGAGCTATTAGCGGTCTGCTTTTAACAATAATTGGTTCCAAGAAACTTAGCTAAGTTGCAGTTTGGGTCCTTAGTGCTATTACGTTATGTTTTAGAATATTCTGGATTTATATAAAATAACAATTTTCCAAATAGTAATTTAGTATCTATTTTCAGGTCTTCAAAATGACCACAAGGCTCTCATGAAAGCGATAGAGAAGGGTCTACACACCTTGCACTCATCAGACCACGGAGCCATGGACACCTCCTCCCCCAGCAGCGGAGTGACCACCAGCCCGGAGACATCGTCAGCTGCGGTGGCCGGGAGCAACGGCAGCCAGGACTGCGACTCCGTGACCCAATCTATAAACACGCTGAAGGTGTCAGACCCAGCCGTCATTGCCAAGATTAATTTCGTGAGTGGAGGATCCCCTGCAGAAGAAGCGGTATGTATTTTGTATTTATTTATCAACATTCCTTACAGATAGGAAGCTATTTTTGTAAGAGTGGTAATTGATTGCACTTTTGTTTACATCATTTTATTCTCTCTGTATTATATGATTTGAGATTCTTACCAGCAAAATAATAATACAGTAAATGGTCAGCTTTTTATTTATTCAGCCACCTCCAGGGCACTTTACATGGGTCATTGCGGCAGCCTTTTCTAAAAGAGTGTATTTTTGACTTACTCTTAACCGTTGATGTGTTGGCGTAGCCTATGAGATACGCAAGATTTGTACCCGTCAGAGGCCGACGTGTCTTTAAATATACAGCATCCAGCATTACCTTTTCGTGGAGTTTTGTTAACTTTAAAACCTGTAGCATATTTAAACGAATCACATTCGCTTATCAAAAATAACCAAGAATCAGAAGAGAGTTTTTGCATTGCTTGAAGTCTGACATAAGTCAAATAATAAATGAGATTTGTTGATATCTCATTGGAGTGCAACTTCGTTGTATGTTTTATTTCAAATAAAAAACAATAATTGGTGCACGCCGCAGCTGGTAAAAGCAAAAAATATTTCCGATTTTCAAAGTTACATTAGTGTACGTATTTTCAGAAAAACCTCATACATTTTTATTTTTAAAAAAGAAAGACTTGTTTCAGCCTTATGAAATTACAATAAAACTATGAAAACATCATGTTTTTTTATCAAACTTTTTTTAGTAACATGAGGGAAAAAAAAAATCATTCTTGAATATAAGTAGCTATTTTGGGAAAACCACTTCTTCAAAAGAAAACCGATTTGGCCAGTTTACATAAGATCTTTCGACTCCTGGGCCCCAAACAAGTCAATGAAAATAATTATGAAAAGTGTAGGAAAGACTTTTGTTTAATTTGGATTTTCAAAATTATTATTTGTATTTTTGACTCACCTTCTTTGTTGCAACTCATCCAGTTCAATATTCCTTGCCGTAGACTTAGAAACAATGAATTGCTGTTGCTCAATCATCACTCTACTAAATATGGGTATCATTCTCCACTGTTCAGAATGTCGAGACTTGTTAACTCAAGCCATGGTCTTGAAATTTTTGGTAACAGTCTAAATGACATTCTTTACGACTACTAAAACCTTGACTTAACCTTGGCTTTGATTTGAATATTCTTTCTAATATATATTTTTGTCCTGTTTCTGTCATTGCTTCATCATAATATTATGTTTGTGCTGTCCTTTCTCTGTGGCTCCTTTTTCCAATTTCGTGTTATGTATTTTTTTTTTGTGATTGGACAATAGTCCGTTAGTTTTTAAATAAATAAATTATCTGTTCAAGAATTTCAATATTTGAAAGCATTTGATCAACCTCACCAGAAATAAGGAAAAATTGAACTTACTTCGAGCACATGGATGCGCCCACAACACACTTCTGTCAATTCACCTCTTCAGTGATTGGAAACCAGGTGGTTAATGTTGCTATAACATATTATTTTTTGTTTCTCCATGGCAGGGCTTAAGGGTAGATGACGAAATCCTGGAATTCGGTTCTCTCAACGTGTCCAATTACACGGATCTATCGCAGATGGGCGACATTGTGCGGCACTCTATGAACCAGCGCATTAACCTGAAGGTGCTCCGGGGGCCCAGCCACCAGCTGCTGGAAGTGCCCCTCACCCCGCGCGTCTGGGCCGGCCGGGGCTACCTAGGTTGCAACATCGTCCCCTTCAACTATCCTGACCTCTAAGGGCTGCTCTTCTGGAGGCCTAGCACGGCCATATCGACAGTTAGATATCAATATCGTTAGCACGCCCGGTGCCGGTTGTTTATATCGATAATTTGATCAATGTCGGGCAAAAATCACCCTACAATGGCAGCACTGACACATTTTATCTATGGCATTGACAGTCGGTCGTTTAGAAACGTCAAAGTAAAGTGAGTTAAATTTGCAAAGTTGACTTTATGAATTATTTTAGATATTTACTGATTGTGTTATGACTAATGACTAAAATTATACTGTTTCCCCAAGTTCGATTCTGTCTCTGTTAAAATAAGCCAATAATTTTTAATTACGGCCATAATTAGTGAAAATGATCAAAATACAGACAACTTTATCTAGGGTTCGGACAGTCTCGATAAACTAAGCAACTTTTAACCGATTAGAACTGTCAAATGTCATAATCGACTGTGGGTGTGCTAGCGCATGTCGACTAATCACCGATAATGTTGATAAAAACCTTTATTGTATCAATGCGTCTTTATGACGGTCGTGCTAGACCTTCTGGGGCGGGTTTAATGATTGTTTTCTCTTAAAAATATGTTCATTTATGCATTTTTACCTATTTGCTTTTAACTAGTGTTTAAAAATTCAAAGTCCTCGGTAAATAGTTACGAAATATATATTATATTATGTAAAGGATTATGTTATTTTTTATAATAAAATTTGAAAATCGGATGAAAGTCTTTATTTAATATCAATCCCAGCTATCAATAATAATGAAATATTATTATGTGTAAGTTATGAATTATCAACAAGAAGTCACAATTATACAGAAATACTAGTCATATTACATTTTCTGTTTTCATTGCCATATTCGTAAGAGCATTCATAATAATATTGTCGCCGGAAAAGCAGAAGGTCTGAAGCACCATTTTGGGAAGTTTACACCAGAGTGCTTTTAAGTTTTTTGTTTGTTTTTTAATAAAATTCATAAGTCTTCAGTACCTGATTGGATTTCGAAACAAAAAGTTGACCCAGATAACTCAATGCTCTCACTGAGTTAAACTTGTGTAAGTCAAGCCTTATCCCAAATGGTAAATATATTTGAGATGGCTGAAGGGCCACCTAAGTCTTCAGAATCAAACGTGAGTCAGAGCATTCGATGCAGAAAAGAACACTGATCAAAACTGCATATTCGCCTCATTTTCAAGCAAAGTGTCGCTTAATCCCTTTTGCCTATAAATAATGCAATATTTTTTAGTATATTTTTTTTATTTATTACATGAAAAATAAGGTTGTCATGGTGGACAAAATACAAAATATACATATTATTAAATACGTACGGGCGACTTTAGAAACTTATTAGTTAGTAGTTTCCACTTAGCTGACTTAACGTTTAAGAGTTGGTGCGGTAAGGACGTTGGGTTTCACCAACTGTTGCAGCGCGTCGCTTAGCTCCGGTTGAATCAGAGTACTGGAAGACACAAACAATTCAAGGTGTTATGATGATCTTTAGGATATTAAACATAACAATGGTTTTTGCTTTGCCAGACGTAGTACATAAATAATTTAATATAAGGTTTACAAAAGATTTGTAGGTTAAATGATATATTCATAATTAGGGAGATAGATAAGAATGAAATAAAATAAAGATAGATTAGGAGTTTAACTTTAAAATATTAATTTAAATGGGGTAGTAAACTGTATAGATATTATAAAAAAATATTAGAGGAAAACATGGAAAAGTTCTACTTGAAGAGTTTTTTGCTGTTTTAAACATTGACAGGCATATAGTTTAACAATAAATTGTAGAAATTTATTATGGCCTACCGATTCAGATGTGAGGTTATGCTTGACTCCCGAATTTCGACAGTTTGTCATATGACAGGAAAAATCAAGAATAACGGCATAAATATGAAAAATGGCATAACATAATTTTTTTAATGCATTTTTTAATATGTATTTATTTGCTTAAAGTGCGTGTTTCTTCTACATAGTTTATATTTTGATTTAACATCTAATAAATTACTTCTTTGATACATACATTTAAAAATTACAAATAAACACTATTCCATGCAATTATCTTATTTACAAAGCGTTAAAAAATAACGACTTTGAAAATTAAATTACCATAGAATGATGTAGAATCATCTCTATTGAGAAAGTGACATTGATGTCTGAACACTGCATTGATAATGTGAAAAATATAAACCTGGATCATAGTCATCTCTTTACCTTTGAACCATATTGGTGTTGTCATTTGAGGTTATTTAAACAATTGCGACACCCTGCTCTTTTAACATTTATTTGTCAGACTGTAGAATTAACAATCAAATAAACTATACATTTTTACCAGGGTATCGCTTGCTCATCAGTATAAGCAAAGCCCTCCTGTATGAATTCCTACACACTGACAGCGCATCTAGATCCATGGCACTTCGGTTGAATTCATATATTTGTATTTTTTATCAATGGATAAATATTTTTCTGAATTCAAACATTCCCGGGGTACTTGACAACATTTGAATTCTCCCTACTTCCATCATAAAAAGCTGAAATTGTTGCTTGTGAAAGATTGAACCCACAACACCTAGATGCGAATCCAATGCTTTGAACTGTTCAGCTACAAGCCGGTTCTAAATTGGAAAAAATAAGCACTTGGTAAAGAAATAAACTTCCACCACATAAGAAATTATGTTTGAACAAGATCGGCGGCCATCCTGGCTGTCTGTGTTGGGGCATTTTTATAAAACGGTTGTTGTACACATTGCGATGAATAAAAAGGTATTAATTTTATTTGTGAGTCAACCAAGAGAAAGACGGGGAGAACATAACCCAAAACGATATAAAACAATTAAAAAATAATTAAACTAAATGTAAAATTAAGAAGCCACGGCCGCTGCTTCATCGTTGTTGAACTTAGGTTTATAGACCTCTTCATCATCCACGCTGGCCGTTCCCCTTAGGCAGTCGTGGTAGCGGATGACGGCTCGCTCCTGTTCGTCGGTCTCGCAGGAACCGGGCCTCATGATGCGCACGTCGATGATGGCTCTCTCGGGAGCCAGGTCCCGGAAGGTCATGAAGTAGCAGGCCAGCATGACCCCCGTGCGACCGCGACCTTGCCGACAGTGGACTCCGACGGCCTGCAAATGAAAAATAATCATTCAACCTATTTATAATTTTGCATATAATTTGTAGAACTCTATTTCAATTTTTTTGCTAATGAACCAACCATCACGCCTTTTTCGGGATGGGTAGGCAGAGAGGATACTACCACACAACCATGTCTTGTAAAAAATTTATGATGGTAGTTAATTAGATAAATTAAATACAAGAGCGGATGAAGAGGTTAAATTTTTAAAATTGTTATTTTTACATGAATGGACGGATTGTGTTTGATTATCAAAGTAGGTATCAACTTACTACCTTTGGAAACAAGCTATGCTCAGTGAAAAGTCTGAATAATAAATATTCGTGTTTATAACTTCTAGGAAAAAAATTAAAAAATAGTACCTATGATCAAACTGATGAAAATAAATTTAGAGGAGAATATCTGAATCGAATAACATACTTTTTTTATATTTTATCAGCAGCTATTTGTGAGCCAAAAGAATAATTGTCGTGGGCGAAAAGATGAACAGATGGTGATTTTCGTAACCTATACTAGCCTATTTTCTCCTCCTTATTTAGAGCATAATTACTACAATTACATCAAACGACTTTAAAGTGATATATGTAGAAGTTTTCTGTCCCATAATTAATTAATTTATAAGTAGTTTGGCATGAGCTGTTTTAAGTAGAGAGACAGACAACGATTTCATAGTGCTGTATACCTATTGCTTAAATTATTATTTCTAATTATAGTGAGACAATGAACTGGCGAAAAATACAAAATAATAAGATACAGCTTACCGTTTCCCAACACTTTTTGGATCCACACTAGAAAATGAATCACACAGATTCAAAAAGAAACCATGAACTCGAGAATCTAATTGAGCTTGAAACCATTGTCAAATTGTGTAGGTCACAAAGACTGCGATGGGTTGGTCATGTGGACAGAATATCAAACGACAGGACACTGAAAATCATGACTATGTGAGTGCCTCAGTGGAAGTGACCAAAAGACAGACCAAGGAAGAGGTGAACTAACTGCGTGGAAGAAGATTGGAGCAGGATGGAAAGGTCTGAGGACTGGAGATGAATGGCTAGAAATCAGAGTGGATAACGTTTGTGGGAGAGGTCAAATCCCACCGCAGGAATTAGTGTTGTGATGATGATTACAACAGCGGAAACGATACTGTAATCTCTTGACTTAATCATTTTACAAAATATGCTAAGGAGACCATATTAACTTTGTACAGTTTTGATTGAAATCTATTTATGAACTTGACTCTTAAAGAAATGAGGTAATAATAGGACTTACCTCTCCTTTCGCCCGACACTTTGTGCAGTAATCCAGAAAATCTTTGATGTTCCTCATCGTCGGCGCCTCAAACTCGTCCACATCTATCTCCTTCCACTTCAGCTCGTTGCATTCCTCAATCGGAGGCTTCTTCTCGGGGCAGAGTGTGACGAGGTGTTTGATTCCTTCTTCCACCAGAAACCGCAGGTTTTCTTTGTTCCTGGGGTACGCCATGGCGGCCAACTCTTTCGGGATCACCCAGGAAAAGTTCCACGGCGGATAGGCATCGACTTCTTCGATTTCGAGGATTTCGGACATTTTGACGGGTTTTTTAACTCTATTGCAAAGACAACTTTTAGAGTCACACGGCTTGGAGGCAATGATTTTTAAAACTTAAATCAAACAGTAAAACGAAATTATCGTACGCCTTGAAACATACACCAGATCAAACAACTGTTTATCACTCCAACACGGTATTTAAAACAATGCCACGTTCTTCCTAAGAGAAACTTTTCGTATGATACACACCTATAAATACCTTTTTTACGTATTTATTCAACCATTTGTCTTGTTTTAAAAACGGTTTTAAACACAGGAAGACTGGGTAACTAAGTCGCATTGACCTAAGACAACTTTCTCACCCAGCTCGGAGATATTTGGCACAATGTATGTATTGGTCAATGACGGATCACTTGGCTAAGTAACTTTTCTCCACTGATCACTATTACATGTTATTGGGATCGATAGATCGAGTGCTGATCTTTATCCGATGTGTGTTTATTTTGAAATGAGGATTGACATTTCAGTGGACTGCCAGTTTTATTTATAGCGGGCAGCAGAAATCACCAACTCTGGAGCGTTTAGCATTTGGACTTAAATTATTGTGATTTGATAATATTCAAACTAAAAAATAAATGCATTTTATAAATAGTTAGATTTCATGTTCACGTATCAATTACAGAGAATACTTTATTGTTGTTTTGTTTTCAAGTAACAATAAATGAAAAAAATCACATATTAAAACATCGTTTCAGAATGGCAACAAACAATATGGAATTAATACATTTTTCAGTTGACCATTGATTTAAAAAAACATTGGTTGATGTTACCGACAAAACAAGAAGTTAATTTTCTTCAGAATTATATAGCGGCATTTCCCCACAACGGTAGACAAATTAAATAGAATGCTTTACAATATTGTCATGGTCCACACTATTTGCTTCATTCACATTTATATATACTGTTCCGTTGACGTGATCCAACTCGTATATTTTATTCACATTCGCCTTTTGAGGCCTCCCCGACTTCTTTTTCCTTACACTTGAACATCTTATATTTTCCTGACACTCCTTTCTCATCTATCCACCCTACATGCACAAACAATCTAAGCTTTTTTTTTTCTTAATCTTCTTAATTTCGCTTACATCATTCTAGCATTATTTTATACCTAATAAAGTCATACATGTTTTTACCACACATTGCCCTCAAGGATATCATACCTTTATTCTTATGAAAAATTTATAAGACTGAAAATTTCATAAAATTCAAATATTAATTATTTAAATGAATACAGGTGTGGAGTTGACAAACCCTGGTCTTTGGAATATTCAAGAACTACCAAAATGTTACAGAGTGAATAACCATTTATAAGAGATAATATTTGCCAAATTGTAAAGCTGTGTTTACATTTCCCTATGACATAACATTTTATTTAATATTATCATAAAATACATCGTGTTCGGAAACTCATAGTACAACCGAAAATTCAAGGAAACTTGTGAATTTACGTCACATTTGGAATCGATTTAGTGGTAGAACCTTAAGAGTATACTAGAGGTAGCCCAAGCCAAGGCAGTGAAGTCAGTTTTGGACTTGTTTTTGATGATTTTAACATGACTCGGCGAATCTGGGCGTGGCTAAGACTAAGGCTACGGTATTTATACATCCATTCATATCACATATCGACATAACGTTTTTGTGTATTCGTATAGCCACTTTTTCACAGTATTTTTATCAACAAAAATATAGCATCTAACCTAAAAAACCGTTTAGTTGTGTCAAGTTTAGTGGCATAATAAAAAATGTGGGCGGAGTCTCGCCGTTAACCAGTGAAGATAGCCAGCTTAAGATCATTGCGACAGTATATAGAAGCGGTCCAAGAAATTTTTTGTCTCTTTCTCTCTCATGGTGTACGATGTAAAAACTCGGAAAAAGTGATTTATTACAATTTCGGATGGGTTGGGTAAAACAAATTAGCTATCCCTCCATATATTGTTACTTTAAGGGTAGAACTTTTTTTTGTTTTTGAGCAATTCGAGTTCGAAGTTAGAATTTTTTTGGTCAAATTCAAAATATTCAATCTCTACAGGGTTACCAGAAGCTGTTTATTGTCTCTTTAAATGCGTTGAAGCGTAGACCCAGCTCCGAAAGATTCATAACCTAAAGTTGCTTTCATCATTTTTACAACTTTTATCCTAAAATAAAAAAAAAGTACAAATATTTTTCAATTTTATTTATTCTTATACCTTAAATGTTAAAATATTCTCTTTTAATAATATGTTGTATATTCATTATTTAAGTATATAACATCTTAAATTGCTAAGGACATTAAAAAAAGTAAAGAACTCAAAGAAATATAATTATTATTATAATTGTAACAAAATACTTTTTTTCTCATCCAACATAAATTCTCCGCAATCTTTTTTTGATGTAGCTGCTACAAACGAATTTTATTTATGAGAAACTATTTAAATGCAAACTATTTAAATAAAATATGTACAAAACGTAATGAGATTGTTTGTTTTTTAAATGCTCTGCCGAGATTTAAAGTTAATTTTCGTAGAGAAATCGATTTCAACTATGTGTTTTGGAAATAAAACTTCTGTTAAAAAAAAAACTTGATTAATTGATGGATAAATACTATGTATAAAAATAAACTATCGAAAATATGTCTTTTACAGGTGATTTTTTTTAAATAAAACTCATCTAAGATTTGAAAAATTCAAAATCATTTGTGAAAATTTCACATAAAATAAAAACAAAAAAATAAACACTTTCTTAAAAAAACAAATAGATCCTTATGTTATTGTAAAAAGATTAAGTACATAATGTATGGAAAAACAAATTATATGTACATGCACACCACTACTATTACATACAAACTTTTAGATTCTATTTATAAATGTGACAAGTATTCCAAATAATGATTTTTATTCAGCTTTGAAAAAATTCAATTCTATTTCAAAGATAAAAATATGAGTTACCAAGTTTGAATTTTACCTTTGGTTAGTATAAATTATGTAGCTTCACACAGGAGACCCTGAGGTTTCTTTCGGGGTCTCCCGTGTCTCCAATGTGAAGGAAAGGAAGGAGTGAACCTGGGTCTTTACGAGACCCACTTGGTAGAAGGGTTGAAACACAAAAGCACTTAAGTGTCAAACTTGTACAGATGTTGGGTACACATTTGGAGTCTTTCTAAGCACTGATGCTACAGTTAGCGATCCACGAGTCTAGAGTTTTATAAAGATAATGAAATGAAACCTGGGAAATTGAGTTTTCTAGAAAAAGAATATTCCTAAAGTTTGAAAAATTCATTTTTTGGAATAATTAATCCATTGTTTTGTTTTATAAAATACCTGTTTGTTGGAATGCTAAGTTGTAGTTTGTAAAACCCAGAGCGAGTTGTGTGACAACAAAGATAACCTTAAGTAATATAATGTTGACTTAACCATAAAACTAAGGAGTTTAAATACAAATCAATACGCGTACTGTATTCAATAATAATTGTATATACAGAAATCAGTCATAGAATATTGATCCTTTGTGGAAAGGTACTGCGGTGTTTACGCATAAAAAAATGACATAAAATCTATTGTATTAAGCTCTTGAATGCCATGGTCAAGGAGAAAAAAGGCAATAGCATTTTTTTAATACTCAAACTTAGGTTATTGAATTTTGAATTATTGATGTATTAGATGTAAGTCCACAAATTTAGCAATTTATGCAAAAACTGTTTTTTTTTTGCATGGTTAAATACAGTTTTTCAGTAAATATTATCTTCTCATCATTGCTATTTTGTATTGAAACTAACAAATAAAATTATATCATTTTACTAATGAGAAATAAGTTTTCGATAAAATTGAAATAATCACGGTAAAAAGTATTTTTTGACTTGTACAGTTAGTTGGACTTACCCACCTTTGATATTAAACCCTTCGTATACTAGTAGATATGCAAAGAAAAAAACCTTGTGTAAGCACTTACGATTTCAGCTATCTACCAGCTCAACTTTTTTAAATGTTGGCATTGAATTGTCAACATTATTATCTAATATATTTAAATCATAATTTGTACAAAAACACCGCCGTACTAGAGAACTATATATATTATAATTATTATCCATGGAAGTTTCTACGGCAAACAGTCAATAAAAAAAAAACAATCCTTCAACAAAGGTTTCCAAAATAAATTTAAGTACAAAGCAATAAATAAGGAATGTGCGGTCTTATATAAGAAAGAAATGTAATTAATTGGTCTCCAAAAGCTGCACAAGAATACAGCCATTTAAATTTTATCTTAACAGCGAATCGAAAATACTTTTTTTTAATACTGGTATTACAAGAATTCACCATTGGGAAATATACGAGTACTTAAAAAAAAAAAACTAATTGAGAATGTACATAAAATGTTCAATTTCATTTTAATTAAATAATTATAATGGAATGTTCAAACGTCTTGTGTAAACACATCTTTGTGTTTACATCAAATAATCCTCATAAGCTGGAAATACATTATAGCGGATGATAGTTTAAAAATAATGTATTTGGCAATCTGTCAAGATTTTATGCTGTCGTACTCTACTATGGAATATTCCTCTAGGAAGTCAAGACTTAACACTTACACATCGTATCCTCGTTAGAAAAATAAGCTCGGCACTTCAAGTCAACTTCATTTTGATAAATACTTCACACGTCACAACATTAACACGTTATTGTAGATACAGTCATCAATCTTTATTCAATTTAACCCCATTTTACAGTTTTAGACAACATTTTTGTCAGTTAATGCGGTTTAAGACAAAATTTACCAATTTTTTACGATCCTAACAAATAAAAAATAATAATTAGGGATGTAACGATACTTGCTTTTACCGTAACGATACCAATATCGATTATTGTGGTCAATTAACGGCGATAGCGATACAACCAGTATACTATGACTCAATATATTACAAAATTGCTATTTATTGCTTTTAAAACAATAAAGTAAGTATATACAATCAAAAAAAGGTAAGTTGAAAGATAGAAAAATTTAATTTCAAAATGAATTTCTAAAATTGGAAGGAAAATATTAAAATAGAAAAAGAGTCTTAAACAAAATCAAAATTTGAAAACGAAAAAAACGAGTAACAATCTTATTTAAGGCATAATTTAAAAATAAATATGAAAGAAAACGAACTTTAAAGATTATGTTAAAAAAAAAGAAAAAAGGCAAATCAAATACATATATCGATATTGTTACATCCCTAAATTTAATCGACATTATTTATCAATTTTTACCAACATCCGATCATTTGAAACCCAAATCACATTTTAATTAAGATTGTAATACAAATTTCAGTTAAGTTTACACACTATTAATTGAAATCTTGCAATTGTGACTAAATTTAAATTACACAGTTTTAAGAGAAGAGTCACAATGTAAATTAACGCCTTAAATAGATTAAAAAAAATATCCTATCCTTTATGCAACACCTACTACATACTACGCATCACGAGATGTCGTAATCGTTAAGCGACTTCAAAGTCATTTTACCCGTTCAACGGTAAACTTTTACACAGACCGCGGACTCTAGTCGCTATACGCATTGAAAGGGGAAATAAAATCGCGTAGCTCAAATCAATTTACGCGTCTGAAGGGTTAAACATACATACTATTTAAAAAAACCACATGATTTTGATTTTTTTTTCGCAAATTTTTACCCGAACTTCCCATTTTAAAAAATTGTTTTAAGTTTAGTCTGAATTGTGTGCATCGCATCGTCAACATGTGCACGGTTAATCGTTTCAATTTCTCACCGGAGAAGTAACACTATTAATACTTAACAAGTCACATTCCAAAATAGCACAACATTATTACGACACTTACAAAACGAGACACTCATCGGCTAAACGGCAAATGCAAAATACAAGTTGGTGCAAATCAACACGCTAAAATTTGAAAATCATCAAAAGATTGCACTAGCAATTGGCTAGAAATTAAATGAATAACTTAACATTGGCAATCAATGACCGCGTGATATCAGTCAGATAGTCAATTATTTGTTAGAGACAGACAATCTAAGGTTGGGATGTTTCACACTGATTATGATTGACAATCAGCGCTATTTCGAATATATTACATTTAAACAGTCCTCGTTAACCCCTGATTTTCCGCCCGTTTCGGCGTTGTGATCAAATTATGATCTGCCATCAAGCACAGTGGTCATACTGTTATGTTTGGCGGCTGATCAGGATTTGATTAAAAGCTGAAACGGGCCGAGAATCAGGGGTTAACGGGGATCATTTAGTCGTCAATCAAACGTTACGGAGATTCACACATCCCAACCTTAGAGTTCTAATATTGAGAACGAAACACGGCGTTCAATTAAACAGTATCGATAAATACGGAATACATTTAGCTGATAATAACAGTATTTTCATTGTGACAACGGAGAATTCGTGCACATCTTATCTTCGTGTGAAAGCGACCAACAATTTGCTAACAATATCAAAAATGATGGACGGATACTAAATATTAACTTCCCTATGAAAAAAGGCATTGAAATTGCTTCACATTCCCTAAATAGAATAATTCATCGATAAGATCTAACAATAGTGTTGATTTAGTCCCGATCATAGAGGTATTCTAACTGGGACAACTCTAAGCATTGGATATAGCGGGTTATAAAGATGTTTTCAAGCAACTCAATCTGATGATTGCAAAAACAATCAAATATCTCGATAGACAAAATTTAAAAACTATATGAATCTATAAGTATATAAACAATGCTGGTGTCGGCCTACTGTTCTGAATGCTGGTCCAAACACCAACATAAAACAATGAGAAGATTCAGGATGTTTTTGGGAGGAAGCTGACTGATGGACAAAGTACAATCATGAGTTATACAAAACTGAGAAGGCTCTGCGGGGCAGGGTATGCAGCAAGGATATAAGAAAGCTGACCAACAAAGAGGCTTCTTAATAATACGTCTATGGGGCAAAAGAGTTTTGGGACACCTTAACTCAGGTGGCTGGATGATGTGAAGGCCAACACTGCATCCTTGGGCACCTTCTAGCATTCTAATACAAGCAATACTGCACATGATTTTCTGTAAATTCTACACGGGCAGTTAGGAAATTTTGAGCTGTAATCTTTTAAATTTTGTGAAAAACATACTAAAATGACAGTAAAAGGTGCAATTTAAAAACCAGCAAAGGCATTTCTGAATGTTTTACCTAAAGTTTCAGTATGCATTTCATATATAATTTAAAAGATTAAAGTAAAATAATTTTACTCACTGGAAACCTTACACACCGTATAGAATTTACAGATAAATCATTTGTAGTAGAAAGCCGAAAAATGTGCATTTTTGGGTGATGAGCCTTAAGGGACTTTCCTAGAGGCGGCTAGGATTCTTCGAGGATGGCGGTGCAGTTGAAAATGCATTGAATGTTTCAACCAACCATGATACCTCTATGATTGGAAAAGATATGTCAAAACAAAGTATGTACGAGTATATAGACTGACAATATTAACACAGTTATAATCGACAGAATATAATGATTAGAGGAAAATGACCGTTGAAACAGTATGATATAACGCAAGGCAAATTGCGCCTATGTCATTGACGTTTAGTAGCGAAACTAAATATGTACGTATAATTGACCGTCAATAACTTACCCATATTATCTAAAAGACAGTTTGTGATATGTTAAAGCAGCGTAAAAGTTGTTCAACAAATCAATTAGATAGTAATTATTGTTTAATTAATTCAAATTGTTATTCTTTCTAACTTGTTATTGCTATAAGTGTAACACTGTCAAAGGTAATTATCACCGCAAACATTTACATTAATGTAACAATACTAAGCAAATGTTTTAAATCTATTACGGTTGGTGAGATTACCTACTTTTAAGATAAAAGGAAAACATTCGGCAGTGAATTCACGTCCTCTGGAAAAGCATTAATTAATTTGAATAACCTTCTACTAAATGCGTAAAATCTCGCAAACTGGTTTATTTTGTTTTATCTCTTGGAAAGTGGCCAAAAACAAGTTTCGAGATAGGGTCGCAAAGACGCTTTGTAATACCAATGAATACGAGAAGTTTTCTGAGGATGAATGAACGAGAACTCGTCGAAATGGCATGTTTTTTAAATATTTTCAATGTCTCTCTAGTAAGTTAATAATACTAATAATTCAAGATGCCATCTATCGGTGCATAATTACATCTAGAATCACATTTATTGACACCGGTTATCAGTTAAAATAACAGCAATAAGGAATAGACAGTGGAATGTTTTTTTTCGATACAACAAAGCTGTTATGTATTACAAAGATTCCTAAGTAATATATCTTTGAGGTGAATTTAATTATTTTGAATGTTTATGCATGTTAATTTTAGAATTCGTAATTTTTTCAGTTTAATCCAAATAAGCATAATTGGAATGTTAGGATATTAAACCGTTGATTATCATCGTTAATATCCATTTTTCACCTAAACAAATAGTCACACGAAGGCAGCGTCAGCGTAATTTTATTATTTTTTACACTCCTCCCGAGCATTATTAAGTTTTATTACGAGACACACAATATTATAATTTTTAACATCTTCAGGATTGCAGCCCTGAGAATTACAACACATTATTCACCGTTCGATATCTCGAGAGTTACAAAAACTCCATCCGGACTGCAGTCTTGAGAATTGCAACAAATTACTCGACATCTTCGGGATTGCCATTTTGAAGATAACAACACATCAGTTATCTTCCTGATTTTACAACAAATTACTTGATATTTTTAGCATCACAGTCTTGAGAATTACAGCACGTCTGTCATCTTCCCGAGAATTACAACATCAATGATAGCTTTACAACAGCGGTACATTATCACACATTACTTGATATCTTCATGATTGCCAACCTGAGAATTGCCTCACACTATTATTTGATATCTGCATGTTTGCAGTCCTGGTTTGCACTGTCTCTCTCTTCTCACTAAAACTAAGATTACCGCGCGGAAGACAGTGCAAGAGTTGAAACTCAAGCGCAATAATATTATTTCTCCCGTTCCGTACCTCTTATTTTACTTTCTGTAGCTGCTTAGAAATCCAACATATTATTTCTAAGTAACTAGACTTATTACTCATATATTATTGCAAAAGACATGGCTAATTGGGAGACTTTCATTTGCGAGTGTAAAACCCCAAGTATGACTCTTTTTATAAGTACATTTTGTGTCTTTTTGTGGGTGCGGAACCTCGTAAGTTAGAAATGCAATGATTGTAGCAATCAACGGAATTAGATCAAATGACAGTTATATTTTTAATCTTTATAATAACAACTTGAGAAGTAAACTAATTGGTTAAGTGATATCGAAGGTACAGGGGCATTATTAGTGTTGCTATACTGTTATATCTGAGGTAATGTTCTTTTGAAATTTTGCAGTAACCAAAAGATTGGTGTCGCTATAGCCAAGTTGTCATTATTACAACCAATTAAAAACAAGGTCACCATTATCAAGATATCACTATAAACAATGAGGTCATTACAGCGATTTCACAAATTTGAGGCCATCATTACTGAGTCGTAACTACAGACAAGGTCATTATTAGCAAATTCTCCCCAATGACAAGTTCACCATTATCGAGAGATCACTATAGACAATGTGACTATCATATAGTTTTCACAAATCTCCATTACCGAGTTGTAACTATAGACAAGGTCACAATTGGCGAGGTGTCGCATAAACAAGGTGACCATTACCAGAGTCATGACAAAAGACAAGGTCATCTTTAGCGAGGAGATGTAACCGAAATGCAAAAATATTAAATCTGAACATCTTACGAGGTTCTGCCGACTATCTACGCTCCCCAACCGACCACTTGGCGTTTGCAGTAAGTGCGGCCGCTCCTCACAGGTGCAGCACCTGCCCATCGTCGGTGGCCGAGTGGAAGCTCCGGCGTGAGGAGTGCTGGTGCTGGTGGTACAGGGAGCCCTCCATCAGGGGGTCGGCTCCTGTGTCCTCCAAGGTCACGCCCGTCAGGTCAACTATCTCGTCTTGGTCAAATCTGAAAAGCAAAAAAATCTTAGATGTGTATCTGGAATGCTTGACTATGTTTGTGGGCTAGTCCGTTTAGCGTTTTATACACCATAAGACATGTAAGGATGTTCTCCGTCCGCGCTAACTCCACATCATCGAGTCGCATAACTTACGTCAACGGATTTTGAGGTTATTTCCTATATTTGTGTTGATTAAAATACTTGCAGTGGTTATACAAATAAATCAAACATGATGGTGATATGTGCTATGCGTGAATGTTCAAATAAGACCAAACAAAGATTATAAAACATCACATTTCAAAGGTATTTCAACAGTTATAAATATTTTTGATCGAACTTTAGAATTTTCACATTTTTAATGATGTAAAGACATAAAGTCAACAAAAAGCTTTCATTATTATTTAGGCAAACCTTCTGTTATTAGTGTTTGTGTGATATTTTGACTTTATTAATCATTTTAAGGGTGTATTGATACCGTTTTGTTTAATGTGTTCAAATATGTTTTTTTTAAATGTCCGAATTCCGTGTGGCGCGGTAACTAGTTGGCTATCTAACATCCTTTAACATATCTGTGTCTCTTTCAATCGAGTCAGTGTAAAGTCAACTGTCCTGACTTCACTGTTTCGCAAAGGTACCTCTCCATGTCCTCCAAGAGTGTATTTGACAATATTTGGTGGCACTGCACATAGACGAGCTGTTGTGTTGAAAATTCCTTGCAGTCTGTACAAATGTACATTAGGCAGACCAGCATACAAACTATTACAATAGTCCAATCTGGAGATTACAATAACATTTTTCAGAGTCTTTTGGAAGCCTCCTGCCTATGGATTTTGATTTAGAAACTAAATTTTACCATATTACCAAGTTGACTACTCATTAAAACAATATTTTGACCGGTTGGTAGCTGAGTGGACAAATGCATCAGGATTCCCACCCGGGCACTGTGCATTTATTTCCTCTGGTGGCTAAGTCCTCCATCATTGCACAAGCAACATCTTCTGATTATTATGATGGCAGTAGGAGTTTTTCAAATATCGTCAGGTTATTCGTAACCCGGGAATGTTTGTCTCTCTTTTAAAAATAAATCAATATATACGGTCAAACTTGCTTATAACGACCACAATAATAGCGAGGTCACGGCTATAATGAGCAATTACTTAATGATATGTTGGTTCGGGCTTATTTTCATACAATCGTGTGGGTTATAACGAGGTCACTTCACTGATATAACGTCCAAATAATATTGTCAACTCAATGCGCCCGGGTATGAGAAAAAAAACCCAATCCTCTAACAGTCGAATAATGTCATAGACATGACGAGGAAAGCCGCCCGTCCGGCACGGCGGCGGACTATCCGTAAATCACGTTAAGGAGGGTTTATAATCCCTGATAGTTGTCCCTCTAAAAATTTCCTTTGCAATTATGTTCCCTTTTTACAAATTCGTCTGTACTCTATGTCTAATTTGTGTTTGGTTGTCTCTATTTCTTAAAAAAAAAAAATTTAATAATATGCAAGCTTTCATACTATTTATATATCGATATTAGTAGGTAGGTACTTTTTTTACCTACCTACGTTTATAACGAGTAGTGGCTATAAGAAGCAAACTTGGTTCGTCCCTTCGCGCTCGTTATAATCAAGTTTGACTGTATATATAAATGCCAAGACAACATACAGATTTGAAGAGAATAATATCCTATCAACAGTCTGATACTTAGGGTATTTACTGCTGAGGAGTATGAGCGTAGAATAAAGTATTTTACCTGTCGTCAGGGTCTTCCCCGCTGTGGTGGCTGTTACTGGAGGCCTGCGACAGCGAGGCGCGGCGAGGAGGGGGAGGTTGCGCCACGGCGGCGCTGCCCAGCACGGCGCGCTGGTTGGCCGGCTTCACTGTGATGATCAGATTGGAGCTGTTGGCCACCATCATGTCCGTCACCTGGGAAACGCAAACTTAATAAGACACCTGGAGCACAGACCGAAGAAGAGATAGACAGAACTAAAGATTTTTTTCCTCACTTCAAAAATTTCAAATGGATCATACATAGCTTGGGATGGAAATGACATTCTGTAGTGGTAGATACTCTGAGTATCGCCCTGATGAAAGACCGCCATTCAGAATCGAAACTTTGCTTGAAATGGTTTTAGCCGTGTTTGGTGACTGGATTTGAATAACCGGGTACTTCCCAACCTTTTTCTTCTCCACCACCTTTAGCCTCACAGCATACCTCAATTGGATGAAGTTATGCAGAAAGCATCCAACCCCAAAAAGATGAAACCGAGAAAAGGGGGTTTCAAAATATGACGATACAAAAGCATTAATATGCTTAATCGGCATTTTTAAAATGAACATCAGTGTTTTTTTCTTCATGAGAATTATTTTGAGTAAGGTAATTTATATAATCCATCAATGTTTTTATTTAAAAAAAATGTATTTCCTATGTTATCCTACATTTTAATGTTTTTAAATTTCATTTTAAGTCAAATATCTGCATGAGGGTTAGTAAAAAATTGAATTACCAAAAATCTATTGCATTTGGAGCTTGGATGTTTTCAGCAGATAGAAATCTCGTATTTATCTATACGAAAACATGTAAAACTCGATTTTGGCAAATTGTGGGTTGGACGCTTTCTGCATAAATACGTCCAATTAGGGATGCCATAGTCTCATTGGCTCCGGATAGTTAGGACTCTTGTGCGGTATTCACATAATAAAATATATTTAAGTTAGGTTACCTGATCGAGGGTCTTCCCGGCCACTTCGATCCCGTTGACCTCGAGTACCTCGTCCCCCACGGCCAGGAGCCCCGTGCCCTCAGCCAGGCCCCCGGGCACCAGGCGCGACACAAACACCCCAGGCTGGCGTTCCACTCCCGCCGCCGATACCCGCACACTAGTGCCATCTCTGAAACAGATACAATTTTTTATTACAATGTCACCGTCAAAAGTCACTCATACTGTTTGCGAGCAATAGCTAAGTATATCGTCGCTGGAAGGCAAAAAGACTTAAACGACACGTTGGTAAAAAAATGAGTTAAATATGCAGTTTTAAACAGTTCTTTTCTGCATCGAATGCTCTGACTCTCGTTTGATTCTGAAGACTTTTGTGGCACTTCAGCCATCTAAAATATATTTACCATCAGCGATTCATTTTTTCTAAGTCTACGGCAAGGAATGTTGAACTGGATGAGTTGTAACAAAGAAGGTGAGTCAATATTATAGCCAATATAAATTATTAATGAAAACTGCAAGCAGTTTAGACGGTGGAAACCGTCTATGTATTCTGATTTACTTAGCTTAATTACCTTCCATGTACCTAACAGAACCACTCGATCCAAAATTCTTTTTAAATGTAACAATAATATCAGGACTGAGTCATTTAGATACTCGCTTGTACCTAGATTGCATACAGTGGGTAATTCTTTCGCTGAAATAGTAGATATATTCAACTGCACTGAATCTAGTTACAAGAAGGCTATAATAGCATACCTCTTTCAAAAATATTACTGTTAATTTATTGCATTATAATATTTCTACTAACTTACTTATGTTTTTGGGTGCTAATCATTTACTCTATGTTATTTTTATGTCACTATTATTTTATGTTATATATGACACTGTTATGTAAAAGCCCATAAGGGCGTATATAATTAAATAAATAATTGAGGTAGAGTAAGTAGATGTTTTAGTTGCTATGTTTAGCAGTTGAGTCGGACTGACTTAAAAAAAAAAACTACAAATAATAGAAAGCATTACTCACCTAATGTAAAATCCTAAGGGCTTATCAGATCCATGCTTTAGTAGTCTCACCCTTCGACACGTTTCTGGTACAATGTCTACGTCTATGATTGCGGAAACCTGAACAAAAAAAAAACAATTTTAATAAAAACACAAATATAATGTTAGCAAACGTCTCAACAAGAGCTGATGTAAGGGCGCACCCCAATTGGGGATGCTATAGTCCCACTTGCTTCGGGCAGTTGGGACTCTTGCGCAGTGTAAAACTGGTAAAAATAGTAATATTTCCACTACATCAAAATTTTAACCATTGGAATGCCGGATTCCCCGCAATATCCTAAATCGGAAAAAATAAATAAATTATAATAATAATAATAAAATAATAATCATAATTTTAAGTTCATAATTGTGTCTATCTGATGGGACCTGCCAGGTAAGTATGTTCCTGTTTATTTTCTTATTTAAACTTGGAATTAATATGTAACGATAGAAAGTAAGATCTGTACAGCGCCCTTGAGGTGATTTTTCACAAAAACGGCGCTATACAAATCGTCCAAATATTATTATTATTATTACAACTTCCGTCGTACCTTGCTGACTGTAATTTCGCAATAACTCACTTGTGTTAAAATTATGTTTTGTCAGTTATGCTATCTTCCCTGATAGTGTTTGTATTTTTTAAATTGTATGTTAATGGCTTAGATGAATAAAATAATGTAGATACGTTAATGAGACAACGCGCCTGGTTACACTAAACCAAGTCAACGAGACATACCTTCGAAACACGCTTCATATAGCTATCTCTTCCGCACACACATATTCTTTGAATGGTTATCCCTTTCATACGCGGGTGAAACATTTAGTGGTGCAACATTAGTGGTGCTACATTTTTCGTAAGATTTGTATGAATATGGCGTGTCTTGTATTTTATGTCTATGGTTAATGGCAAAAGTGGTTTTTCTGGAATATCCACTAATATTCGTAGAGTCGGTTTTTTCTCCCTCGTGCCACTAAAATAGTTTAATTAAGTAGTGTGAAGATTTTTTGTCGTTTCATCGTATTTTCGTGTGGCTGAATAAATTTCCTTCCAAATAAAAAATAAAACCGCATGAGGTTTTCCTGTAAATACAAACAGTGATGTCACTTTGAAAAAGGATTTTTTTTCAACCGCACTGACGTAGGCAAACTTCAAATATTTACTACTCGACTTGTACCGAACTTAACGCAAGGCAAAATATCTGTATGGATTGATTATTTTGTTGACAAGCGATTATGATTCATTCAAATATGCGAAAAACAGGTTTTAAAGGATAAAAACTCAAAAACAAGGATAATGATGAATGCCCGGTGACTATTGGCACCTCCGGCACACTAGAGGTTAAAAGGTTCATATTTGTGTTATGGTTAGATCTGACGAGATTGAAAAAAAAACACACGGAATATACAAAATTTGCAAGATAGGGTCAAATTTTAAAAAAATAGTCTTTACCTGTCTGAAGTCGTGGGGGTTAGAAATGGCTAGGGACTTGGTCTTGCCGGGCGTTCCACCCAGAATGGACGAGATGATGTTGCGCGGCCGCATGGATCCGTACCCATTGAGCTCCTCCAGACTGTCTCCTGGAAACAAATACAAAAATCACAACATTAGCAATTTTCTATATATAAAAAAAAATGTTTGTCTGTATGTCCTCGATTTCCTCGAAAATTACTCGAACGATTTCGCTGAAAATAGCACGGTTTCTTCTCATTAATGACGGGAAGGTTTAGAGAGTAGTTTGAATGAAGTCCAATAAGTAAAACTGTTGCTATAACGTTTTAAAATTAGTATGAAAAACATTGAACCCGCCATGCATTACAGATGACAGCCAGATGATATTCGCCCACGTTGGTCTAAATCTGTTAGGGCGGCCGCACTCCATCTTACATAAACATTACAATTTAACAAGATCTGTACAGCGCCCTTGAGGTGATTTTTCACAAAAACGGCGCTATAAAAATCATCCAAATATTATTATTATATTGTTTCGAGGTTTGCCTATAGATGTACCACTCTGGTTAGCCACAGATTACATATTCTACAGACAAAAGTTTTTTTTTTTTGTAGAACATTTTCAAAATGGAAAACACGAGTAGGTACCTACTTAAGTTCATTGCTGACACCGCGCGCCGCGCGTTGACAAGCATGTGACCGGTATGCGCACAACGCGCGTTGTACCGCCTCTTCGCTTTTAACCAATCTAAAACAGACGCAGCCATGTGGTTTTGAGTTGTTCCACAGGACACAGGGAAACCCGTCAGTGTTCGTCAGTTGGAATTGATCCGTCATTCATATGGCATTAATATGTACGAATTTTAGTTGTCAATGAACGTGTTAAGAACTTTTTTTAGACATACATAGTTTTTTTAAATAAATGCTTGGAATGAAATAAATTTTCAAATGAATGTTTCTTTGTTTAGAGATAGCAATAGTCGTCAAAAAGCATTAATTTCGTTGTCAAATTAATTATGGTACAAAAAAGAAAAGCTATTGGTCCATCTACACCTCAAGCACGAAAGTAAAAGGCATCCACGAGCTTCAAAAACAGTCGAGCGACGGGAAGCAAGACTGGAAACCAATCAAGTTCGAACATCTCAAGCCGTGTTATCTTGGGATGAGAAGGAAGTTTTCGAACTTGGTAACGGAAAGGTTAACAAAGGGGCCCTTGTAGTTATTTTCCACAAAAACAAAGCGATATAAATCTTCCATTTATTACTAGAAATACGCAGAAGATCGTTAAACATAACATCGAGGTTTTTATAGATTTACGTTGGCATTATTTCATAACACACCCAGAAAGGTTCTGGCAATAATATCGAAGGCAAAACATCGTAAATAAAAACATGTCAAACATAAAGTTTACGAACTCCGAGTTGGAAGGAGCTTTATTAGTAAACTCGTCAATTATCGCAGAGCGGAAAAAAGTTTACAGTCTATTTGTCATATCGTCGCCGGAAAGGCAAAAGGGCTGAAACGACATTTCGGCAAGTTTACACCAGAGCACTTTGAAGTGTTTTTTGTTTTACAATACAATTTACAAGTCTTCGGTACCTGGTTGGATTTTGAAAAAAAAAGTAAACTTCGATAACTCAATGCTCTTGTTCGTTCCCAAATGCGACGTTACTACGTGAAAAATATATCATCTACCATTTTACAATCAAGGGCAGATTCCGGTGAAATTAAATAAGGTACCTCTAGTACTACTAGTAGTATTTTATGAAGGAATGTCTTATTGCTTACTGCAAATCGTCATTTTATATGTTAATGTTTACAGTTGTATTATAGTGTGATTTATGTTTTAGGATTAAGCAAATCTGATTAATTTTTATTATGTCTATGAAATAATGTAGTGAATTCATTATGATAGCTGTAATGGGCCATGCAGTTGCGCCCATGTGGGGGCTTATCCCCTGTCACCTACCCTTCAGACCAAGGTCCTTGAGCATTTCTTAATTGCCTCCCATAATGTTTTCTGTTTCTTAAATCTCCTGTCATCTACCCTTCAGACCAAGGTCCTTGGGCATTTCTTAATTGCCTCTCTTGATGTTTTCTGTTTCTTAAAATTGTGTCATAAATTCACGCATTATCCCATAGAACACACGTGGACCATTTACTAAGACTCTAAGATTCTACCCTAGAGTTATTTCATCTCGAGCAGTCCTGTTCAGATCGCCATGGCGTGCGGTTCTTGAATATCGTCAGTTGGCAGTCCCATTCAGAGCGCCTTGCCGTGCGGTTCTTGAATGTCGTCAGTTGAAGGTTCAACTGTTGTACTTTAAAAAATCTTCCGATAAAAATGTTCAAATAAAAAAAGAAGAAGAAGTTAAAGTGTTTTTCTGCTTCCATACGTTCTTGTACCACAGGAGAGTAGAAACAGCTCTCAATGAATTACCTAAAGCGATAAAAAGCTAAAAAAAGTTCCAAACTTGTGTCGCTCGAGTCGAGCCTTCATTCAGAGCGCCTTGCCGTGCGGTTCTTGAATGTCGTCAGTTGAAGGTTCAACTGTTGTACTTTAAAAAATCTTCCGATAAAAATGTTCAAATAAAAAAGAAGAAGAAGTTAAAGTGTTTTTCTGCTTCCATACGTTCTCGTACCACAGGAGAGTAGAAACAGCTCTCAATGAATTACCTAAAGCGATAAAAAGCTAAAAAAAGTTCCAAACTTGTGTCGCTCGAGTCGAGCCTTCTCCAAAATAGTAAATATATTTGAGATGGCTGAAGGGCCGCAAAAGTCTTCAGAAACAAACGAGAGTCAGAGCATTCGATGCAGAAAAAAGGACTGATCAAAACTGCACATTTTTGACCAAAGTGTCGCTTAAACCCTTTTCCCTTTCCAAGGACGATATTATTGATATAAAGTTCATTAATAATAATAATAATAATTGGCTGATTTATATAGCGCCGTTTTCGTGACAGAGATATCACTTCAAGGGCGCTTTACATCATAATTAACATAATATTACAACTAAGACTTAATATTAACTTATGCTTAGTACTTATAACTAGTGACTTACAAAAAACATATTAAAATTAGCACATATTTATAATGGTTAACTATATATATAAACTATGTATAGCACTCAGACTTAGCGATCAAAACTCTAGTTAAGGAAATTTACGTTATTGTGGGTATGATAATTTAAAAAGATGAGTCTTTAGTTTTGCTCTGAACTCAATTGAGCTGTCAATCTTTCGCAAATGTGAAGGGAGGTTATTCCAAGCTGTGAGGCCTGCTACGGCAAAAGCTCGCTCTCCGAAATTGGTGTTGGGATTGCGTTTAGGTACTGCGAGTCTACCTATGGCCGTTGAAGATGCTGATCGAAGAGTAACTTGTCTCTTGTTAGTATCGTGTTAGTACACACGTAGATTGCATCGGTTTACGGGAAACTAAACTAACACATTGGAAACTTCGTTTGCTTTAATCCATTAGGAGATGTGTGGAGTCGATGTTAAATTGAGTTTCCAACTGACCTAACAAAGCCCCGTTAGCTGAACTGTTATTATTTGCGGTTGAAAAAATTGATTCACACCAGCGTCGGATTTCTGTGAAATGTGAAGTATGAATATGTGAGGCCTGCTACGGCAAATTTGTGTGGCAGTATATCCTTCTGCCCACCCTTGTGATTAATTATTAATTATTAAATCTATTATTTAGTGATAAAAAATGGTTTAAAAAAAAAATCTGCGATGTGAGTATTTTTACACTTCAAAATAATTATTTAACTAACTAAGTAGTTAAATATCACAAGGGTGGGCAGAAGGATATACTGCCACACAACTTTGTCTTGGCACATAATCCCTTGATTGATATTCATACCATATCAATAAATTGAGTTTCCAACAATATAACAAAGAGCGTTAATCTGAACTGTTATTGTGAATCAGGTTAACTCTGCGCGGTGCTAACGGAGGGTTAAGTTTCTGTAGTTTCTAGAGTTATTTTTTTCTTTTCAAAATTCAACGAGGTACCGAAGACTTACGAATTTCTCTTTCTGTTGAATCGAATCGCTTCGGATATCGACATTTTTTGCGTCAGCGAAACTGTCTTTAAACAGCAAGCTTTATCTTGTTTAACTTCTATTTACTATTTATCTATATTGTTTAGTTATTAAATTTTGTCTTATATTTGCATATATGCATGGTACTTTATATATATACATATGTATAGAGTACAATATCTCATATCCCAGCCTATAAAACCGTTTACGAAAAAAAAAGTTTTAAGTACAACGCCATTAAGCAATTCAATTCTCTGCCCAGCACCATCAGAAACATACAAACCAAAAGCTCCTTTAAAATCAATATCGTTACTCACCTTAAAAACCAAGTTTAATTTAGTTCTTATTGTGTAGATTCTATATCTTCAAATTTGTCATTTACTTATATTATTTTTATTTCTATTTTGTATGTACTATATTTTCGATATTAACATGTTACTATGTAGCTAAAAAAAACACTTTTGCAAATTGCCATCCCAACACAGGCTTATGCCTAGTGGGGTGGGCAATTATACCAACCAACAAAAAAAAGTATTGCTAAGTAAAATAACAAATAAACTCTGTTTTTTGTACACTCCATATACATTTTTCTATATATCTTCAAAAACGCCTTCAAATTTTATCTTGTAATCTTTTTAAAATTAATAAAGAAATTGAATTGAATTGTAAAAACAAACAACAAAAAATAGTGCTCTGGTGTAAACTTCGCAAAATGGCGTTTCGGCCTTTTTGCCTTTGCGGCGACGATATTCAAACAAGAAGTTCGTCCCAGTGCGGCAACGAGCAACCCTGGCAATCCAGATATAGCCATGTTATAAAGCCAGTGTTTCCGTTCCCCAGCTCCGAGCAAGCGTCCCGTAAGTAATCCGATAATCTCCGTGTCAAATCCGTCCCTCGCGCTTCGCTAGCCCAACTCAATACCCGATTGGATCATACCCATCAAACATTACTCCATCATCTCAATGTCCTCTGTTCTGGGTCCATTCGGTGAATGGATTATAAATGCATGAAAGACTACTGTGCTGTTGTGGTAGTGATAGATACTCTCAGTATCGCCAAGGTGAAATACCACCATTCGGAAACGATACGTTGCTTGAATAATAATAATATTTGGATAATTTGTACAGCGCAGTTTTTGTGAAAAATCCCCTCGAGGGCGCTGTATAAATCTTAATTTCTGGTTAGTATTAATTCCTTGTTTTTTATAAATATACAGCAACATATGTGGCCTAGAATATGTATTAAATTTTGCGTTAAAAATGGAATAAAGTGCTCCAACGCACTTAAAATGTTGACTGTGGCATTCGGCGAGTCTACTTTGTCTCAAAAAAGTGTTTTGTGTATACGTGGTACAAGCGCTTTACAGAAGACCGAGAAGATGTTAATGACGATGAGCGTCCTGGAGTTGTGGAAAAACAAATCATGAATTTTATTCTTTGATCCATTTTTTTCAAAAGTAAAAAAATCGAAGAACACACAAAAACGTGACTAACCTTTCCAGTTGTCAAAAACAAACCACTAATCCAAAATGGCTGATAATGCTAACATATGATAAACATATGTGTACCAACATAACAAAACAAAAAAATCGATAATCGAATGTACACAGCCCGCGAAAATTCAAAATTAACCTTTTCTTTTGAACAGGCCATGTACTTACCTGGCAGGTCACTTCTGGCAGGACACAATCACTATATCATAATAACTTAAAATTTAGCTGATTTATACATATATATATTTTTTTTAAATTTGTTTTTATTTTTTCTATTTTAGGGGCATGAGAGCAAATTTAAAATAGAGTATTTCAAAGGTTTTTTTACATTTTCGTAGTAATGAACAGATAATGATGAAAATCTTCTAATGAATTTAAGGAACGAGAGTCTGAAAATGGCTATGTGACCAGGTCTGAATAGACAGGTTATTTCCAACCTTCTCTTCCTCATCTCCGTATCTTTCACATCTTCTTCTCTTCCCCACTACCTTCAATTTCACAACATATCACAATTGAGGATGCCAAAGTTAAATTTTCGGTGTTTTTTTTTCTCATATTTTATTTTCACTATTGTAAAAGTACCTACATTATTTATACGGAACTAGGCCCAACGGACCGACAGTGTTTCCCATTAGTACATAATTATTATATTCACGCTTCGGATGACTTTATCAATAGCCCGATATTAGCGTTGTGACCGCTCCTTGTGAACTACTACAAAGAACTACTTCATTTTGCGGCAGTTCAAACTTCATTCATTTTTGATTGAACAAATACTTCGACTGAAGTTGGACTACAAAGCCACAAAGACTACTACTTTATTTTGCGGCAACTTCAAAGCCTACAAAGAAATACTTCATTTTAAGTACTTCAATTGAAGTTCGATTTAAAAGACTACAAAGAACTACTTCATTTTGAGGCTACAAAGATTTGGTGAGGAACTGGTTCTTTCCTCGGTTCCATTTATCTCCACGTAATTCCGCGTCAGAAGCGATGAAGTAATATTAGATCTAATATAATGAAATTATTGATAATCGCCTCCCCCGACCTTTCTACTATAACGTCCCAAAAGCAGTAACTACATATGCTAAAACGCCGCCGACGTCAGAGTAGATTGTTTTATGTTCACTAGATTACACAAAATATGTATGCTGTGAGCTGTTGCGCGTTAGAGTTGCTCGTTTGTGGTTAGTATCTTTGTTAGTGTCTAGGGCAGTGATTTTACAGAAAAAAATCCAATAGCAATCGGTGACATTTGTTGGACCCTCAGAGCAAGAATATATATGGAGAGAGAGAGCTAAATATTTTTACCCAACCTATACAAATTTACGCTGAATCACTTTCTTCGGGTTTTCACGTCGTAAATCGTGAGAGAGAAAGAGACAAGACAAGTTGTCACATAATATCGCACCAATTTTCGGTATGTGAGCATGTTTTCCGTCTCGCGCGTTTCAAGAGACTCCGCCCATTACGTTTTGCTATGCGATTTTGACATAACTCAACGGTTTTTCAGGTTATATCCTATATTTTTGTTGATAACAATACTGTGAAAAAGTGGTTGCACAAATGAACGCTACATTATGTCGACATGGGCTATGAATGGATGTATTAATACCCTAGCCCTAGCCATGACTGAGTCAGCAAAATATCATCAATCCTGACTACACAAGCTATCCCCTCCTGGTATATTATTGCTCTGAGGTTGTACCTATCTCTATTATCAATTAATCCGTTTTTTTTTCTACTGCCTACCCCCATCAAAAACTCTGCACGCCTCTGCCAGCAACCCTGCCACCCGATACGTACACGGATTAAATTTTATATGCCTGGATATGGGTAAAGGGGAAAAATCATTAAAAAAAAATTAACAAAGGTTTTTAGAGTGGTATTAAAATAGGACGGAAATCGTGAAAATAATTTTCTGAAAAATCTAGACGCTGTGAAATAATATGCCAGAATCACACTGACTAAAAACCACACATTTTTCTCCGCAGGGGTAGGCAGATAGAGACAGGATGGAACGACAAACAACAACTTTATCTTGGAAAACACTTCTTGCTTCATCCACCTTTATGCATTTTTTAAAAAAGAAAGACAAACATTCCCGGGTTTCGAATAACCTGACAATATTTGAAAAACTCCTACTGCCACCATTATAAGCGGAAAATGTTGCTTGTGCAATGATGGAGGATTTAGCTTAAACGACCTGCATAGTCGAGTGGTAAGACGCTCGACTACGAATCCAGAGGTCGCTGGTTCGAACTCAGCGTGCGCAAATAAATTTTATTTAATTAATATGTGTCATAACACATTTAATTGATATGAAATAAAATATAGTGTATTTGCGGCAAGTTCCAGAGTGGTAGATACTTTAAGTATCGCCTTGATGAAAGACCACAATTCAGAATCGAAACGTTGCTTGATTGAAGTGGCTTTACATCCTTAAGCTTAACATCCCACTGGCTCCGGGCAGTCGGAACGGTTGAACAGCATTCAATAAATAAATTTAAAAAAAAACAGGTTTCCGGAAATTTGTATTTTAAACAAAGGAAAATACTGCAGACAAACTTCGATACATTTAAAACACGAGCCTCCAGACAAGAAGTCTAGCTCATTTCCAACTACGTCACTTGATTCGGATTACTTTAGTACCACTGAACGGAAAATCCCTAGAAGTGTGATCTACACCTACTAGCCTACTATTACTATTTGGAAGAAAACTGAAGTCAACAACGAATTTGATTGAAACTGTTCAAAGAAGAATATCGATATTTAAAAAAAAAACAATTAAAATCAATTTTATTCGAAGTAAGGGAAAATTTACCTCACTTCGGGCACGCCAAGCACACTTATATCAAGTTGAGTACAATTTCCTCAGAACAACATTCCTAATCGGCCAAATATAGTCACAATACCATATCGCACAAATTATCATGCAAATACAGTAAAACCTCGAATTGTGAGAATTTCACGAGACGAACAAAGTTTGAAGTTGTGCCGATTTTAAGAAAGTTATATTTTTTGCGCTAATCGCTAAAAAACGCCCGCTACCGGCTAGAGTCTATTGTTCGAGACGCCCGATTACAATGTGTTATACAATTTTACCTTGATAAACGAGCGACGACTTGCTTTACGACCAATTTATCTATAAAAAAAACAGTTTTTTCTTTTTGTAGAAAAGCTTGAGTAAGGCCGTAGCAGTGCGAGCAATGAATAATAATAATTATTTATATAGCGCCATTTTTGTGAAATATCACCCCAGGGGCGCTTCTGTTCAAGGACAATTCAATGTCACATTACGGTGAAATTCTCAAAAAGAGATTTGCCTCTGAAAAGTGATTCCGCTAGAAAATAATTAATAAAAAAATCTCATTGGTTTGTTATTTTATTTTTATAAGTCGTTCTCCCTCTGTGTGTATTTATAACCGCACCCTTTGCATTTTACTTTAGTTTTTTACCCTGATGATGCTTAGGTTAAGCGAAACCGGTCGGTCATAAAAAATAAAATAATATTCGCGGTCTTATACAAAGTTATTTTTTTATTTCTATTAATAATTAATAAATTAGATTACAGGTATGTGCCGTGAACACATTTAAATAAGCAAAAAAATGATACAGGAATCATTTACATATGAATATGTTGAATATTTCTACGTTTGGAACTGATAATTCGTGGTGGAATTCCACTTGAATATGAACTTGTGATTAAAAAAACCTTTATAACTTATTTTTGAACTTTTTTTAGACGGGCCCGGTTTCACCTCGCAACGGGCATGCGCGCCAGTCGAAGATGCCCGCTAGATAAATAATTTAAATAAACAATAACAATAATTTTGCCAATATCGTGTCTTCTGAGTGCAAAACTGTATCTTTCTACAAATCAGAAACAACTAAAACAATTGTGTTTTTCTAAAGTGACCTGCCAGGTAAGTATGGCTATATTAACTATTTATATATATTAACTCTGTAGATAACAAAAAATATTATTATATGCCGTAATTTATATGTATATATATATTTTTTTTTACATTTTTTTCACACCCATTAAAAGGTTTATATTTTTAAATTTTTAGTATGAAAATGGCACATCTGAAATTGTTTCCTCGATGAACGAAAACTACATAGCACATTTTAGTAAACGATATAATTAAATAACATAGTACGTATGAACGTACGTGCATAGGTATGAATGTGAACTTTTTAAATTTTAATCAAAATAAATTTTTTTAAAATAATGTAGAACGTGGACAGAATATCATCAATAATTTATTCAAAGCATGGTGAAAATAAAAGTCAACTTCAAACAATACTAGATGCACACCCTTCGAGTAACAATATGTGGAGAGAGCTAATTATTTTTACCCAACCTATCCAAATTTGGGATAAACAAATTTATCCGGGTTTTTACGTCGTACACCATGAGAGAGAAAGAGACAACGAAAAATTCTCAAAATATCACACCGCTTTTAGGTATATACGGTAAATTGAGTAATTGAATAAATGTACAATGTCTAGTTTCTAATTAATGATAATATATAGTGAGTTATACGACAGAGAAAGGAATGAAGATATGTACAGCGCCCTTGAGGTGATTTTTCACAAAAACGGCGCTATAAAAATTATCCAAATATTATTGTTATTATTAAGATTAAACCGCTTCGGTCAAAAATAAATAAACGTTAATAATTAACAAAGATCTTTTTTTTTTAATAAAACAATCATATTATTTAGAGATGGTCGATATCAGAATTGAGTGTACCTGCCAGTTACCGGTGACCGGCGATGAACCGGTTATTTATCCAGTTCTTTTTGGAACAGGTTCCTGGTGCCAGAAAAGTTCCTCCAAGAAAATTGTTTTATTATATAGAAGAAAAAAAATCTCACTCCCAAAATAAAATACTTTCATGCAAGGGGAGGGGGTTGCTAGAGAAATTCGGTAAACGAAAAGAACTGGAACTGGATCCTCGCCAAAAAAAACCGGTTCCTTATAAAAAAACGATAAGAACGGACAAAGGATATAGGATATTTTTATTTACGAAAATTAGGAACCGGTTCCTCGGAGAAATAATATCGGCGGTTCCAGTGACCGGCTTGGAACCGTAATATTTTAAAGTTTTGGAACGCATTATCTTAGTTTCCATTATTTTTTAAAGTGTTTTGGATAACGAACACATTTCCGGAACGAATTCTGCTCGTAAACCGAGGTTCCACTGTATTTAGCAATCGGGTGATTATGCCTGTGGAATTCGCTTTGCGCGAATGTTCCTAAAAGGAAAATCAGGAAGTGAACAAAGGCTTTATTCGCGGCTGTTACTTCGTTAACTATAATATTATGTGCGCTGCAGTATGCAGACATTGCAGAACTATGGATCATGCGATGATGGCTAAGCGGCCCTCCACACTAGCGACCAAATTATTGTAAAACTAAGATTTCAATCGAAGATCTAATGAAATTAAAAAGACAATTAGAAGTTTACACTGACTCAATGCTCTCACCGAGTTACCTGAGCGACAAAAGGTAAAAAAAAAGTCCCAAACTTGTGACGCATGAGTCAAGCCTTAAAAAACGTAGTGTTTTTTTCTATGGGTTAAAATAAAGCGATCCAAAGTCAACAACCAACCAGCATGCCCGTGCTTTCTTGAGAAGCAGAGAAATATTGAACTAAAAATAGGGGGGGGGGGGCGTAATCGGTACTTACTGCACAGGGCGCGAGATGTCGTGGAACCGGCCCTTCTCTCCCCTCTCCTTGCCGGTATCCTTCAGTCTCACAACATTCCCTAAATACTGGATGCCCTAGTACCACTTGATCC
Organism: Drusus annulatus; assembly: GCA_022651775.1. Lineage (NCBI taxonomy): Eukaryota > Metazoa > Arthropoda > Insecta > Trichoptera > Limnephilidae > Drusus > Drusus annulatus. The sequence goes on from JAGWCC010000280.1 coordinate 315,189, forward strand.
AGACAATAGCTGGTTACTCTGTTTTGAAGAAATTAGTGTCGCTCGGTTGGACCCGAATTTACAGACAGCTATTATTAAAAAAATGAAAAAAAAAAGGTTAAAAGCTTCAGAAGATGAATACAAAAATAGCGCGTTCATCAGAAATATTATTACTATATATCACAGGAGTATACAACTTTGAAGGATACAGCACCACGATAATATCCTGGCCGATGGATCCAGAGGTCGCGGGTCCGAAACCCGGCGTTCGCACATATTTTTTGCGAGTTATTTCGCATACAATAAATGTAAAACAGAGAACCCTGCTTACTAAAAAAAATGCGTTTCTGCGCATCAGCCGTCAGAGGCATTCTTTCGTTTGTCGAACACTAATGTGAAGTAGATTTGACACGTTCCGGAGCGGTAGATACTTTTAGTATCGCACTGGTTAATGAAAAATGACTTAGTGAATATCACACAAGAGTCTCAACCGTCTAGAGCCAGTAGATGGCACTTTTAGTATCGCACTGGTTAATGAAAAATGACTTAGTGAATATCACACAAGTCTATTCAACCGTTCGGTTTCCATTTCATCATTGGCATTTCATCAGTCATTCTTGTCGATGTCCATTCACCAATGTCGTCTTTGTCATTCTTGTCAGGAGAAGAGGAAGGTTTTGTCATCTTAGTCAATATCAATTGCTATTCAGATCTTTTCGGTTTCCATTTCATCATTTCATTTCGTCATTCTTGTCGATGTCTATTCACCAATGTCGTCTTTGTCATTCTTGTCAAATTTCATTCATCTTTGTCCACTTTTGTCATTCTTAGTCGAATATCAATTCACCCTTGTCGTCTTTTGTCGTTCTTGTAAAAATTTGTATTCATATTCGCCCTCTTTTATCATTCTCGTTAATTTCCATTTGCCTTGTCGTCTTTTGTCATTTTTGTTGTTCTTGTAAAATTTCATTCACCTTTGCCCTTTTTGTCAAATTTTATTCACCTTTCCCTCTTTTGTCATTCTTGTCAATTTCCATTCACCCTTGTCGTCTTATGACATTCTTGTAAATTTCTATTTACTCTCGTCTTCTTTAAGTCTTTCTTGACAATTTCCATTCACCTTTGCCCTTTTTTGTCATTGAGAGACTATGGCATCCCCAATTGGAGTATGTTGTAACGTTGAAGGTAGTGAAGAGAGGAAGGAGATGGGGAAGAGGAAAGGTTGGGAATAATGGTGGTCTGTCACTATGGTGATACTGTAAAAATTTTTCAGCATCGCATGTCGTTAATTCGCAGGGGGTCCCACCGCTGACCCTTGCGGGACCCTCTCGTCCGAGGGATAATACGTGTATTGTCGGAATTGCAAAATAAACCAAGACCGATTCTCCCATGTTCAATGGCCACGTCAGAATTGAATCACACAGATTAACAATGGGCGATAGAGGGACAACAGATTCGCTACGGTTTATAAAATAATAACTAAAACTTATTTTGCCATAATGTGGAGTAATACTAATAATACTTGGCTGATTAATATAAAGCGACATTTTTGTGAAATATCACCTCAAGGGCGCTTTACAAAACTCGAAAGCTATGGCTAAATTTACCATAAAACTATCTAAAGCTAAAAATTACCTTATTGACATTTGCATACGAGTTATTTACGTTTGTATTTACGGCTGTGAACAATTGACGATTTTTTCGCTCAGCAGTAGATCGAGTATTGAGGATCGCGTATCATTGCATGAAAATATATTTTTATACTTATTTATGGATTTGATTTTCTGTAAAGATGAGTTTTGGGTTTAGCTCTGAACTCTGCCGAGTATTTTATTATTCTCTGATCATGTGGCAGTCTACTCCAGGCTTTAGGACCCGACACTCCTACAGCACGCTCTCCGACCTTAGTATCTGGTGTGCGCTCAGAGCAAGAATATATATGGAGAGATAGCTAAATATTTTTACCCAACCTATACAAATTTACGATAAATCACTTTCTCCAGGTTTTTACGTCGTAAACCGTGAGAGAAAGAGACAAGACAAGTTCTCACATAATATAGCACCACCATTCGGTGTGTAAGCATATTCTCCGTCTCCCGCGTCTCCGGCGACTCCGCCCACTATGTTTTGTTATGCGACATAACTCAACGGTTTTTTAAGTTATTTTCTATATTTTTGTTTATAACAATACTGTGAAAAATTGGTTATACAAATAAATGAAAAAACATAATGTCGACATGTGCTATGAATGAACGTATAAATACCCTAGCCTTAGTCCTAGCCACGCTCAGGTCTAGCCGAGTCAGGCAAAATTCATCAATACTGACTACAGAAGCGCTCCCTCCTGTATATTATTACTCTGAGGGTGTGCGCTTTGGTTTCTTCAACCTTCCGATGGCCGGTGACGTTGCCGATCTAAGAGTTGACTAAAGCATGATTCACACCAACGTCCGGTTCCGCTCAGTGACGATATTGTTCCGCAAAAAACTTATTTGTTTGAATATCAACGCATTTTTTTTTTATCACTAAATAATATTTTTAATAATTAATAATTAATAAAAATATTATTTTGTTAAAAAATGGTTTTTGATAAAAAAAATCTGCGATATTAGTATTTTTGGTTCTTTAAAAAATAATTATTTAACTAAATAAGTAGTTAAATATCACAAGGGTAAGAAAGAAGGATATACTGCCACACAAATTTGTCTTGGCACATACTCCTTGATTGATATTCATACCATATCAATAAGTTTTCTTGCGGAACAATATCGGCACTGAGCGGAACCGGACGTTGGTGTGAATCAGGCTTTATAGCGTTGTTTTCGTGACAGAAATATCACCTCAAGGGCGCTTTACAGCATAATATTAAAACTACAACTTAATATTAACTTATGCCTAATACTTATAACTAGTGACTTACAACTAACATTTTTACATTAACACATATGACACATGACTTCTATGTTCAACTGCATTGTAAGGTTCAAACTAGAGTACGCCTCTGCTGTATGGGCCCCATAACAAAATAAATATATACAATTATTGGAACAGATCCAAACAAAGTTTCTCAGATATTTGTATATGAGAATCCACGGCGATTACCCAAAATTTATGCATTATAAAGATTTGCTCTCCGATACGCTTTATCAAAGTCTCCAGTCGAGAAGGAGTGGGGCCCTTGCAGTAACAGCGTACAAAATATTAAATAATTTGATTGACAATCCATACCTCCTGGAATGTTATAAGTTGTTTGTGCCAAACAACTACTGCCAGGGGCGACATCACGATCTGCTGTGCATTCCACATGGCAGAACAGACGTGTTGGCTCAGCACAGCATGACACGGGGTATGGTACTACTAAATAACATGTATCTTGATATCTTCAACGTAAACCTTGAAGATTTCAAGAGACATGTTGAAAATATCTCTTAATTTACTTTTTGTTACTTTCTTGTGTTTTGTAAATGGACATATACAGTCTGTAATACACAAAAAAAAAAAATATATATATATATATATAATATATACTTTTCCCCCAACCTATATAATGGTTGTTGCCCGTGCTGTCGGACCTATGGTAGAAAAACATGGAATAAGTAATGGTAAATTATATATATATATATATATATATATAAACTATGTATAGCACTCGGATTGATTGAGTAAATTGACGTTATTGTGGGTGTGATAGAGTTCACTAATTTTGTAACTGATGACGTAGTGGAATTCCACATATTTATGAATTAATATATGGAGCTTTGAAATTTGCAAAAAAAAAGCATTGAACTGTCAAAATGAACACACGATAGATTCTTAGACAATATTGTTTTTCAATATTTTGCTTACTAACTAACCATCACGCCGTTTCACCGCAGAGGTAGGCAGAGAGGACGAACCGCCATACAAATCTGTATTGGCAGACACTACTTGCTTCATTCACATTCTCTTCTGTTATTCTGACTCTTCACATGGCCCGACTCAAGTATTTGATTCACTTGATCGTGCCATGTCTTTCTCAGGCATTCCCAACTTTTTCTATTCACTTTCGCATCAAATATTATTTTAACAATCCTTTCTTCGGTCATCCGCTCTACGTGCCCAAACCATCTAAGCGTCCCTGTCTTGATTCTATTCATTACGCTCATATAAACCTTGCATTCTTTCCGGATATCCACATTTTTAACACAGTCCTACATAGTTTTACCGCGCATGCGTCTCAGGAATCTCATTTCTACAGTTTGTTAATATTTTGCAGTTATTCTATAAGAAAAAAGATTTGAAAAACAAAATACAGAGTTGAAAGTCAGGCAAAACCGTTTAGTAATTATCATTTTTTAAATTAAAACCGTGAAATACTGTCATAGCGCCCTTGAGGTAATTTTCCCACGAAAACGGCGCTATAAAAAGTTATCCATTTATTATTATTATTATGGTAACCAGGTTTTTCAGTTTTAAAATCCGATTTGAATTGTTTATTTTTTTAAATGCCAATTTGGAATATCGGCCTGTCTGGGGCCTAGGAGTCAAAAGGTCATACGTAGGTTGGCACCAACCGTTTTCTTCCTAATCGGTATAGATCACGCTCCCACGATCAACACATTTAGACAGGTTCGACTCAAATTATAATATTGTACATCACCACTGCAAGTCGCGTATCTAAGAAGCTCCATAAAACAATTCCATACGAGCAAATCGACAACAGTTACGGTAAAATCACACGATCCTTTCCCCTTCGTAAATCGACGCCCCGCAGTCGGATCACTCTCCGACTCTGATCAATTCTGTACGGCCGTACGTGTAGTTATTTCCCAGCTCGATGGTGTAATTTCGCCGATAACGCTATATGAAGCGAGGTATGCAAATTATTATGCGCTAAAAATGCCGTTTCATGTATCGTACGAAGATGATTTAAATGTATCGGATGGATGCAGCATAGCAGTTCATTGTAATAATTATGTATGCGGGAAGCCCCAGTGTTAAGACAAATTAACACCTTATGAAGTAAAATTAAAAAAAAAAAAACATTTTAATATCTCTTTGATGTTTTCCGTTTTGGTCCATCGTGATTTTATTATTTGTGGCCAATAAGGAAGTTGAGTGAAAAATATTACGACTTTATAATTCTTAGAATTGATAAATGCTTCTTGAAAATTGACGGCCTGCATGGTCGAGTGGTAAGACGCTCGACTACGAATCCAGAGGTCGCGGGTTCGAACCCGGCGTATGCAAATAAATTTTATTTAATTAATATGTCTCATAATACATTTAATTGAGCTAAAATAAAATATAGTATATTTGCGGCACGTTCCAGAGTGGTAGATACTCTTAGTATCGCCCTGATGAAAGACCACCATTCAGAATCGAAACGTTGCTTAAAATGGCTTTAGCCGTGTTTGGTGACCAGATCTGAATAGCCAGGTACTTTCCAACCTTCCCCCTTCCCTTCCTCATCTCCCCCCCCTTCCCCTTCCTCATCTCCCCCCTTCCCTTCCTCATCTCCCCCCCCCTCCCCCTACCTTTAGCTTCACAACATACCCCTTTTGGGGATGCCATAGTCTCACTGGCTCTAGACGGTTGGGAGCAGTTGAGACTCTTGTGCGGTATTTACGTAAAAAAGGGTTAAAACACCATAAAATATAAACGCTTCATGATTAGTCGAACGAACTCTTACGTCAAATGTACCGTTAACGTCATGAAGGCGTGATGCCGCCTTCATGACGTTGCACCATTATTTTACGTAAAACTGCATTTCTTGGAACGATCATAAATTGCAGTAATACTTGTATTTTTACACATCGGTACGATGCAATAGTAATACGTATTATCTCCTGACATTTTATAAGGTTTTGTCAAATTAAAAGCGGTAAACTTGAAGAAAAATCACAAGCTAACAAAAAACGCGACTGACAGCTGGATAACGACAGTTTGCGATGTCCACGAAAAATCGAAAAAATACGAAAAATCCAACGGTAAAAATCAAATTTCGTATGAAATTTTGATATTTATAAAGATATTTAAAAAACGTTCATTAAGTTTAAGACGTTTAAAATTATTTTTAAAAATGTACTGGAATTCCTTGTTGAATGTTTAAAAAAAACAAACAAATTGCCCTTCTGACGGTACGGATGACGTCACGCACCCCCTGGCTTCCTACCTCCGAGATACTGCCGTTTTGGCGGCGTTTAAAAAATTCAAATTTTGAGAATTAATTTAACTATGAAAACGAACTTAAAAAAAATAAATTAAAATACTGGTATTAAAATTTGAAGGTGCATATTGATAAAAAACTAAAAAAAATGAACACAAATTCCTTCAAGATACCATTCAGAATCGAAAAATGTTATTTTAAATGACATAACCCTAGTTTAGTGAGCATATCTGAATAGCCAGGTCACTTCCTATACCCTACCTCTTTCCAATCTCTTCCCACTTCCTCCACCCTCACAACATTCACCAAATTGCAGATGCCATAGTCCTACTGGCTCCAGTCAGGTGTTACTCATCTATTCATATCTGGTTATTAAACAAAGCTAAAGTTATTAAAAGCATAAACTAAAACTTTTCTATTCTTAATGGTTGTTTCTTCGGGGCGATACTGATAATGTCTACCACTCAGTGGTGCAAATACACACATAACTAAGAGAATGGGCGCTTTTACACAATAGCTCTGGTTTTATAATTGCATTATGGACAGCAAAATTAGCAGGGGTAGGCAGAGAGGATGGACCGCCATACAACTATGTTTTGGCACACGCTCCTTACTTAATTCACATTCATACATACTCTTCTGTTATTCTGATTCTTGACGTCCCGAAACAACCCTATTTGATTCACTTGATCGTGGCATGTCTTCATCGGGCGTCTCCGACTTCTTCCATTCACTTTCGCGTCATATATTCTTCTCACACTCCTTTCTTCGTTCATCCACTCTACATGCCCACGCCCGGGCAAAGCGGCATAAGCGTCCCTTTCCTAATCCTATGCATTACGCTTACATCGGCCTTGACATTTTTAACACGGTCATACTTGGTTTTAACGCACATACGCCTCAGGAATCTCATTTCTACGGCATTCAGCCTTCACATTTATATAAAAATACCATAGATATAAATTAAAATAAATAAATTTGTCCAAGTCGAATTTCGAACCCGCAACCAATGGGTCCAGAGCCAAGGCTTTTGTCGCTCCATCGCGTAGTTCATCAAACTAACACAGCATGCATACTCAACAGCTCTTCCATCAAGTTTTAAATTGACGAAATAACATTTACCATCGTTTGCATGACTTTCGGCGGTGGTTACCACCAGGCGGACGCCATCTTTGGGCACTATTCCATTTTTGAAAAATCCGCAATAGGTATCACCTCGCCAGTGGTGCCACCCACGCCATGACGCGATACTAATGCATGCTTGGAGTAACGATTTAATGAGGTATAGCTTATATTTTTACCCACTCTATACAAATTTGCGATGAATCATTTTCTCCAGGTTTTCACGTCGTATACCATGAGAGAGAAAGAGACAAGAAAAATCGTCACATAATATCGCAGCACTTCTAAATATGTAAGGATGTTCTCCGTCCGTGCTTACTTCACATAATCGGGTCGCATACCTTACGCAATTAATCATATTAATAAGTAACAATCTTATGAAAGCTGTACACATTTTATGACGCCAGAACTCACCGTTCCAGGGTTTTTGATTAGTACACACAGAACAGTAGTTGTTTTCTGCCGTGCTTTAGAACATTATTTTTTTTAAGAAAGACAAATATTTACAAGTTATTCCTAGTTTTCTCCCACAAGGGGGCGTTGTCGCCCACGTTGAGAACCTATGCTCTAGCGACACAAAAAAATGATAACTAAGATTAACTAACTAACCATCACGCCGCGCCGTTTCCTTGAAGGGGTAGGCAGAGAGGACGGACCGCCATACAACTCTGTCTTGGCACACACTCCTTGCTTCACATTCATTTAAAAAAAAAAAATTATATGAATACCGCACAAGAGTCTCAACTGCTCCCAACCGTCTAGAGCCAGTGAGACTATGGCATCCCCAAATAGGGTATGTTGTGAGGCTCAAGGTAGTGGGGAGGGGAAGGAGATAGGGAATAGGAAGGTCGGGAAGTACATGGCTATTCAGATCTGGTCACAAAACACGGCTAAAGCCATTTCAAGCAACGTTTCGATTCTGAATGGTGGTCTTTCACCAGGGCGATACTTGGAGTATCTACCACTCTGGAATGTGCCGCAAATATACTTTTTATATGAATTAAATGTGTTATGACACATAGTAATTAAATAAAAGTTATTGGCGCACGCCGGTTTTGAACCCGCGACCTTTTGATTCGTAGTCGAGCGTCTTACCACTCGACCATGGAGGCCATCAAATACATCGACTCATACATACTCTTCTGTTATTCTGACTCTTCACGAGGCACGATTCAACTATTTGATTCACTTGATCGTGGCATGTCTTCATCGGGCGTCTCCGACTTCTTCCATTCACTTTCGCATCATATGTCCTTTTCCCACCCCTTTCTTCGTCCATTCGCTCCACATGCCCAAACCATCTAAGAGTGCCTTTCTTGATCCTATGCATTACGCTTACATTTAACTAAGATTACTGGTACGATAATTAAATTATATTACTAAAATACATTTTAGAAATCCAAGCTGAAGTTGTTTTCGACTGAAATGTACCCTGAAAAAATAATCACAAAGAAAATTGGGTGGAATTTTTCCAAGACCTAGTTTAAAAAAAACATCGAAAAAAATGCATGAATTTAAAGTGGTGTTCAGCTTGTGAATAGAAGATGTCAAAGGAAAGCCCTTCTCGAGGCATCTGGCTCATCACAAGTTGAAAAGCCTTTAAGAGGCTTATCAACAAGGGCGGACTCGTTTTCCCGAGGGCGGTTTACAAGACGATCAGCTAAAAGAGATTCTTTTAATATATATATTTTTTATTCAAGACAAACGTTCCCGGGTTACGAATAACCGGCTAATATTAAAAAAAAACTACTACTGCCATAGATGTAGAGTAGTATCTATCCAAGGCAGTGAAGTCAGTTTATGATGATTTTAACCTGACTCGGCGCACGTGGGCGTGGCTGAGACTAAGGCTACAGTATTTATACATCCATTCTTATCACATATCGACATAACGTTTTTGTTTATTCGTACAGCCACTTTTTCACAGTATTTTTATCAACAAAAATATAGCATATAACCTAAAAAACCGTTTAGTTGTGTCAAGTTTAGTGGCATAATAAAAAATGTGGGCGGAGTCCCGCCGTGAACCAGGAGCTTAAGATCATACTTACAGTATATAGAAGCGGTCTATGAAATTTGTTGTCTCTTTCTCTCTTATGATGTACGACGTAAAAACCAGGAGAAAGTGATTTATCGCAAGTTTGTATAGGTTGAGTAAAAATAATTAGCTCTCCCTCCATATATTGTTACTTCAACCCTACTGCCATCATAATAAGCGAAAGATGCTGCTTGTGCAATGGCGGAGGACTTAGCTAGCAGGGGAATTGAACCCACGACGCCCGGGTGGGAATCCGACGCGTTTGTACACTCGGCTACTAACCGGTTAATATACAATACATTATATTTTTGTAGAAAGTAATCACTTTGTGGTTTGACATACTCGATGAAAATTAAATAATTACTTTGTATAAGTTCACAGATTTAATTTCAATTTTTATGACCGACTGGTTAAGCTTAGCCTAAGCATCATAAAGAGTACAAAATTAAACTAAACAAAAAATACAAAGTGTGCGGTTGTATATACTCGTACATACAGATGAGAGAGAGAGAACACAATATAAAATAAAATAAAAAAAACGATGAGAAAACAGTAGAATAACATTTAAATTATTACAAAGGAACATAGAGAAAGAGATATACATGATATACCTAATATTGGACTACTGGACAAATTTAGCTGAGTATTTTTAAATTTGTATTTTTTGTTTAGTTTAATTTTGTCCCCTGATTATGCTAAGGCTAAGCGAAACCGGTTGGTAATAAAAATAAAATCTGTGGTCTTATACAATGTTATTATTTTATTTTTTTTATTTCATACAATACATTCTTATTGGATTGTACTCATCACTAATGATCGTATCATTACATTTTTATAGCGCAATTTAGTGATATTTTAACCCGCACTTGGGTTAAAATATACTTTACACTCATGCCAGGTTGGTATGTTGCTGTATATTTATATAAACTAAGAATTAATATTAAGTAGAAATTAAGATTTGTACAGCGCCCTTGAGGTGATTTTTCACAGAAACGGCGCTATACAAATTATCCAAATATTATTATTATTATAATTTTTACATTATAAATATTGTATAGGTATTTACTAAGATATATGTATATTTTCTAAACTTTCAGATGGTGAGTTAAAACTATATTTTAACTTTAAAAATGACAAAAATTAGGCCAGCCTACAAGACTTGTACCCGCCGCACCACCCTTTACCAGTAGCGGCTCGTGACATTTTAGTGTACAAGAGTGCTAAAATTTAAAAAGACGTCGATATTGGTGTTATTATGGCCGATAACGTTTTTTTTTTCTAAATTTGTAAGAAGATATTTCAGCAAAGCGTGCAGTGCACCACTAAAACTGAAAAATTCAGAAAATTTCATAGTTTTTTTTTTTGAAAAAATACAAATCATTTTCAGCTACCTACAACATCAGCAACGTCGAATTTTTCAATCTTAGAACTCCAGCACACCAAAAAGTCACGAGCCGCCACTGCCCTTTACTATTCAGTGTTGCGAACACGGGACGGTGCGTACCACGTCGTGCAAGGTACAAATGGCCTGGAATAAATTTCTTACATGTAAAAGTTTTTTAAAGTTGTAAAACGTTAAGTTAAACGGAGACTCTAAAATGACATCTAAATTGTTTACTCCAAATAAATTCCGTAATAATATTGCCTACTTTAGCCGTCTGTCAAATGTGTCGACTACCATATATAGTACCTCAGAGTAAGAATCTAATGGAGGGATTGCTAATTTGTTTTACCCAACCCATCCGAAATTGTAATAAATCACTTTTTCCGAGTTTTTACATCGTACACCATGAGAGAGAAAGAGACAACAAATTTCTTGGACCGCTTCTATATACTGTCGCAATGATCTTAAGGTGCTGGTTAACGGCGGAACTCCGCCCACATTTTTTTATTATGCCACTAAACTTGACACAACTAAACGGTATTTTAGGTTATATGCTATATTTTTGCTGATAAAAATACTGTGAAAAAGTGGCTGTACGAATACACAAAAACATTATGTCGATATGTGATATGAATGGATGTATAAATACCGTAGCCTTAGTCTTAGCCACGCCCAGGTGCGCCGAGTCATGTTAAAATCATCAAAAACAAGTCCAAAACTGACTTCACTGCCTTGGCTTGGGCTACCTCTAGTATACTCTAAGTATAGTACTAATGTAGACATTTTTATCGATAATTTGTAGTTTCAGAAAAAATGTCCTGCTATTGCTTTAAAATATGTCACAATGATTGAGCTAGTTATATTGTGTATCACTTTTGTCTCTCTTTGTGTATCTTGATTTTATTAACCATTGATTGAGTTTTGACCGTGTTCAAAATGTGGATATCCGGAAAGAATGCAAGGCTGATGTAAGCCTAATAAATAGTATCAAGAAAGGGACGCTTAGATGGTTTAGGCATGAATAGCGAATGAACGAAGAAAGGAGTGTGAAAAGAATATATGATGAAGTGAGTAGAAGAAGTCGGGGACGCCCGAGGAAGACACGGCGCGATCGAGTGAATCAAATACTTGGTAAACGTTATTTCGTCGATTTAAAACTTGATAGAAGAGCTGTTGAGTATGCATGCTGTGTTAGTTTGATGAACTACGCAATAGAGCGACAAAATCCTTGGCTCTGGACACAATGGTCGCGGGTTCGAAATTCGACTTGGAGAAATTTATTTATTTAATTTATATCTACGGTATTTTTTATATAAATGTGTAGGCTGAATGCCGTAGAAATGAGATCCCTGAGGCATATGTGCGGTAAAACCAAGTGTCAAAAATGTGGATATCGGGAAAGAATGCAAGGCCGATGTAAGCGGAATGAATAGGATTAAGGAAGGGACGCTTATGTGGTGTAGGCATGTATAGCGGATGAACGAAGAAGGAGTGTGAGAAGAATATATGACGCGAAAGTCATGTGAAGAATATGTCAGGGACGCCCAAAGAAGTGAATCGAATACTCGAGTCGGGCCACGTGAAGAGTCAGAATAACAGAAGTGGTATGCATGAATGTGAATGAAGCAAGGAGTGTGTGCCAAGCGATAGTTTTGTGGCGGTCCGTCCTCTCTGCCTACCCCTGCGGAAAACGGCGTCATGGTCAGTTAGATTGTTGATTACTGTTGTACACTAACTGAGTTTTTATTACTGGATTTTTCTCACATAGGTGCGAACATCTGTTAAAACGCAGTATTAATAAATAAACAGCATAATGCATTTTTCAAATTCAGGAATCATTGTTTAAAGTGTGTCTTACTACATCCCGTATAGACATTCAATTAAAAAGTTTCAATAATAATAACAGTGAACTTATATAGCGTAGTATTGTGATATTTCACCTCAAGTGCGCTTCATACTAAATTAATTATGCTAATAAGACTAAGTAACAAGAAGAAAATAATATGTATACAAATTATAACTACCTTAAATCATGATCGTTATCATAAATCACGAGAGAAAAAGGTTCAGATATGGGTATAACAGTGCATGTGTACATCAACAGATTAAAAAACAATTTACCAGAAGCTAAGGGTATAAAAATTCAGATGAAACGTATGAATTTATATTAACATATATGTCGAATCAAAGAAAAGGAAATTAGATTGAGGACAGTTAATATGTTGGTACTTAAAACATTAATATTCAAGTATTATAAGTAAACGATTCTAAAAATTCAAACAGTGTAAATATAACAAGTAACGAAAGAAAAATAAATATTTTATGACAATGAGTATATGGTTTTCAGTAGATAGTGAGGACATTGAGTTATAATGATAGAAGAAAGGAGAAAACCGAAACAAAGCAAATTAGGGACGTTTTTAAAGAAATTAAATTTTAATAAGTTACGTTTTGTATGTAGGATTTTTGAACAATTTGGTTTTTAAGACCCGTTTAACTTCTGCTAAGTTCTGTATGTTGGCAAGTTTTGGAGGAAGCTTATTCCAGATGACTGGACCATACACACCAAAAGCACGATCATAGTAGACAGGTTTATTTGATCGAGATGGTTCAATTAATCGAACAGCAGTATCTACATCTGCTGACCTCAAAGTAAGCTGTCTACTATTCAAGGCTTGTCGGACACACAGTTCCGATATATAGACTGGTGCCATTCCCTGAAGTGCTTTAAAGATCGTAAGGCAAATCTTAAACTCTATTCTTTCAGGGCATCGAAGCCAATAGAGGCGATTCAGAAGTGGAGTAATGTGACAATATTTGGACTCACTGTATATCATTCTCGCCGCTGCATTGAAGACGGACTGTATCCTGTTGAGTTGTTTCTGAGGGAGGCCAGCATATACACTATTAAATAGTCCCTACAAAATATATGCGTAATGTTAACCTTACTTTATTCTTCTCATATTTATGTATAATGCAAGACATTAATGCTGCATTTAATTGACATAAAAATGCTTCAATGATACCGTTGCTGGGAAGGCAAAAGGGCTTAACACGTCCATTGCTGACACCGCGCGTCGCGCGTAGAGACATGAGACTGGTATGCACACAACGCGCCACGCGCATTGTGCGGCCTCTTCGTTTTGAACCGATCTAAAACAGACGCAGCCATGTGGTTTTGAGTCGTTCCACAGGGCACATGGAAACCCCTCACTGTTCGTCAGTTTGAATTGATCCGTCATTCGTATGGCATTAATATGTACGAATTTTAGTTGGCAATGCACTTGTTTAGAGACACTATAGTAACAAATGAATTAAAAATGCACTTTGGATAAGTTTTTTTTTTTACTCTCGTTCGATTATGAGTACTTTTGTGGCCCTTCAGCCATCTAAAATATATTTACCATTTGCGAGAAGGCTCGACTCAAGCGACACAAGTTTGGGACTATTTTAGCTTTTTGTCGCTTCGGGTAATTCAGTGGACGGCCTCCATAGTCGAGTGGCATGACGCTCGACAACGAATCCAAAGGTCGCGGGTTCAAACCCGGCGTGCGCCAATAACTTTTATTTAATTAATATGTGTCATAACACATTTAATTCATATGAAAATAATAAAAAGTATATTTGCAGCACGTTCCAGAGTGGTAATTACTCTAAGTATCGCCCTGGTGAAAGACCACCATTCAGAATTGAAACGTTGCTTGAAATGGCTTTAGCCGTGTTTGGTGACCAGATCTGAATAGCCAGGTACTTTCCAACCTTTCCCTTCCTCATCTCCTTCCCCTCCTTATTACTTTCAGCCTCACAACATACCCCTATTGGGGATGCCATAGTCTCACTAGCTTTAGACGGTTGGGAGCAGTTGGGACTATTGTGCGGTATTCACGTAAAAAAAAATTTCAACCAGGTACTAAAGACTTATGTTTTTTTTTTATAAAACAAAAAAAAAAACTTTTTAGTGCTCTGGTGTAAACTTCCCAAAATGGCGCTTCAGTCCTTTTACCTTTCCGGCGAAGATATTATGCTTTTCGGAGTGAGTTTATTCCAAATCATTCCGAGTGTGATATTATTTATTTATTTTTATACGCCCTCATGGGCTTTTACATAACATAGGTATAAAATAAAATAACAGTGACATAAAAAATAACAATGACATAAAAAATAACAATGCGCCCAAAAACATTTGATGCGACGATTTGATTACGCCCAAGAAAATTAACACTAGTATTTTAGAAAGAGGTATGTTATTATAGCCTTCTTGTAACTAGATTCAGTGCAGTTGAATATATGTTATGAACTGCTTCGGTAGAAAAATATAATACGATAATAAAAATCACGCTTATGGCCTATTCGATATTTTACAACCATTGTGAAAGTTTGGCGAAGAATACCAATTGGTTATTTGTTACCCGTGAATAATCACGGATTGTTACTTGACTAGCCAAAAAAAAAAAAGTTGCTTTAATCCACCCATTTCAAATATATTACATTATGTACAGCTTGGCTTCTTCCGTTTTTTTCTCGAAATTCGAGGTTTTATTGCAAAACACTGTTTTTATATATATATATATATTATTTTTTTTTTGTATAACCACATATTCACAGTATTGTTATCAAAAAAAAATCTAGGATATAACCTCAAAAACAGTTGAGTTATGTCGCATAACAAAATGTAGTGAAAAAAACATGCTTACATACCTAAAAAATGGTGCAAAATTATGTGACAACTTGTCTTGTCTTTTTCTCTCTCACGGTTTACGACGTAGAAACACGGAAAAAGTGATTTATCGTAAATTTGTATAGGTTGAGTTTTTTTTTAAATATTTTTTTAATATGAATACCGCACAAGATGCTCAACTACTCCCAACTGTCTAGAGCCAGTGGGACTATGGCATCCACAAATAGGGTATGTTGTGAGGCTGAAGGTAGTGGGGAGGGGAAGGAGATTGGGAAGAGGAAGGTTGGGAAATACCTGGCTATTCAAATCCGGTCACCAAACACAGCTATTGCCATTTAAAGAAACGTTTCGATTGTGAATGGTGGTCTTTCACCAGGGCGATACTTAGAGTATCTACCACTCTGGAACGTGCCGCAAATATACTTTTTTAAATTATTTTTATATGAATTAGATGTGGTATGAAACATATTAATTAAATAAATGTTATTGGCGCACGCCGGGTTTGAACTCGCGACCTTTGGATTCGTAGTCGAGCGTCATACCACTCGACCGTCAAATAATATTAAGTTAAGTTAAGTTTAAAATATTTAGCTCTCTCTCCATATATATTAATAATTTCTTCATTAAATTCCTTATACATGACAAACTTTTGAATTTAATGCATATAAGAATAAAAATTATTTTTTACAAAATAAATACAAATTAAAGTACCACATAGAGATACGCAAGAAAAATAAAATTTCAGGCAGTGGTGATGATCAGGTGAATGAGGAGAAACTCTTTCAAGAATCAATAGGATTTCACCCCATGTTATTCTCATTCCAAGTGTAAGACCATGAAGTCGGGGTGCTACTCGGGTCTTGTAATACTAAAAGTAAGAACTTGATATAAACGTGCCGTCGGGAAAATTTCTCGGATTATATCAATTATTAGGGTTTATAAGGCTTTCGTTATTATTTCGTCTAATTACAATTAGTGATAAACGGTTTAACTTGACGTGGAAGGGATGCTCATTAAAATATCCCTTTGTAAACATTTTATTACACGATGCTCCGAGGTTTGAAGTAACAATATATGGAGGGAGAGCTAATTGTTTTTACCTAACCTTTACAAACTTGCGATAAATCACTTTCTCCGGGTTTTTATGTCGTACACTATGAGAGAGAAAGAGACAACAAATATAATACACCGCTTCTATGTACTGTCACGACGATCTTGGGCTCTTGAGTCACCGCGGGACTCCACCCACATTTTTTATTATGCCACTAAACTTGACTCAACTAAACGGTTTTTTTAGGTTATATGCTATATTTTTGCTGATAAAAATACTGTGAAAAAGTGGCTATACGAATAAACAAAAACATTATATCGATATGTGATATGAATGGATGTATAAATACCCTAGCCTTAGTCTTAGCCACGCCCAGGTGCGCCGAGTCATGTTAAAATCATCAAAAACAAGTCAAAAACTGACTTCACTGCCTTCGATAGATACTACTCTACCAACTCTATGCTCCGAGGAATTTGCGTCATTGATCCCTTCGGCACTAGTACACAGCCGGGAAACTCGCCAAACGCGAGCCCTACATTTGTACACGGTTGACTTTCGATACGTAAGAACGGATCGCTTCTACGACTCGTTCTTGTGTTGAACAGCTCGGTTGTGGAATGACTCGTCGGCCCAATCATTTCCCCCAGGGCCTCCCATGTAAAAAATAAATAATATAATATTGTTTACTATTATTTTCTCATTGTTCTGTTATTTTATATTTTGTTCTTCCTCTGTATGTGTATATAACCGCACACTTTGTATTTTTCGTTTAGTTTTATTTTGTACCCTGATGATGCTTAGGCTAAGCGAAACCGGTCGGTTATAAAAAAAGAAATTATATCCGTGGTCTTATACAAAGTTATTTTTCCATTTCTTTAAATATATTATTTTTACCATTAAAAATCCTAGTATGTTCATTGTTTACTATTGTTTTCTCATTGTTCTGTTATTTTATTTTATATTTTGTTCTCCCTCTGTATGTATATATAACCGCACACTTTGTATTATTTGTTTAGTTTAATTTTGATGATGCTTAGGCTAAGCGAAACCGGTCGGTCATAAAAAATAAAATAATATCCGTGGTCTTATATAAAGTTTTTTTTTCATTTCTTTAAATATATGATTTTTACCATTACAAATCCTAGTTTGTTCATTGTTTTCTCGTTGTTCTGTTATTTTATTTTTTCTTCTCCCTCTGTATGTATATGTAAACATGTTTTTTTTTTCATTTCTTTAAATATATTATTTTACTATTAAAATCCTAGTTTTTCATTGTTTTCTCATTGTTCCGTTATTTTATTTTATATTTTCTTCTCCATCTGTATGTATATGTAAACATGTTTGTTTTCATTTTTTTTAATACATTATTTTTAGCATTAAAATCCTAGTATGTTCACCTTTCGATTACGTTCTCGGTAAGGAAAACCTAGAAAAGCAAGTGCTATAATGTACCTACCTACCGATAGCGTATTTAGTATTAACTGTTTATGTAATTATTGTACTCTATAGGCACGGGTATGCATGCAAATTTGTACGGATGCAACGCAATTATTGCACAACGTGCATTCTATTTTAAATAACACCGTAACCGCATCGCTGCAGTAAATACGATATTTAAAAAGTGTTTTACAATAAATCTGTGGATTATCAATATTTCCGTAAACGAAAAGTGTACTACTTAGTTGTTTGAACAACCATATAAAGACCGTATGTGTGATAAAGGCAAAATGTTTTTTTTTAATTATTTTTATGTGAATACGGCACAAGAGTCTCAACTGCTCCCAACCGTCTGGAGCCAGTGAGACTATGGCATCCCCGAATAGGGTATGTTGTGAGGCTGAAGGTAGTGGGGAGGGAAATTTAATTATTTACTCCCGTTACAGGCTTTTACATGCATGTTACATACATTATTTTTTTTTAAAACAATAACCTCATAAGTGCAAAAAATTATGCAAAATAAAATTTTTTAAAAAAGAGTATTGAATAGCAGATACAAAAATAATTAATAATATTCAATAAATAACAGGTTCAAAATATTGTAAAAGAAAAGAAAAAAATAGTACTAAGTAACAGGTCTAACTATTAGTTTAGCTCTACCAGATGATAACAACTGTACTAAAATAAACTTATAGTGTGATATTGACGTGTTAAATATATCAGCGACATCGGAGTATATGTTTCCCAAATGTTGTATTCGTCGCATAGGCGTGTTAAATTGTGAGGTTGAAGCAGAATTGCTACAATAGTACGGTAGGTACTGCCTTGTAACCGTCCTGCTTGGATGAATGAACGAATGAGATAGGGAAGAGGAAAGTTGGGAAGTACCTGGCTATTTAGATCTGATCACCAAACACGTCTAAAGCCATTTCAAGCAACGTTTCGATTCTGAATGGTGGTGCTTCACCGGGGCGATACTAAGAGTATCTACCCCTCTGAATGCAAGGCTGATGTAAGCGTAATGAATAGGATCAGGAAAGGGACGCTTAGATGGTTTGGGCATGTATAGCCAACGAACGAAGAAAGGAGTGGGAAAAAATATATAATGCGAAAGCGAATGGAAGAAGAAGTTGAGGACGTCCGAGGAAGATATGACACGATCGAGTAAATCAAATACTTGAATCGGGTCATGTTAAGAGTCAGAATAACAGAAGAGTATGTATGAGACGATGTATGAATATGAATGGCGGTCTGTCCTCTCCGCCTACCCCTGTGGGGAAACAGCGTGATGGTTAGTTAGTTAGTAATAAATGTTTAAAATAGAGCCAGCTTTCGGTTAACTGTGAAATGAATTAGATTAAGAAAAGGACGTTTATATGGTTTGGAAATAAAATTTGAGAATAAAAAATAAATTAATATTTAAAGACAGTTTGACGGCCTGCGTGGTCGAGTGGTAAGACGCTCGACTACGAATCCAGAGATCGCGGGTTCAAACCCGGCGTGCGCAAATACATTTATTTAATTAATATGTGTCATAACAAATTCAATTCATATAAAATAATATATAGTATATTTGCGGCACGTTTCAGAGTGGTAGATACTCTAAGTATAGCCCTGGTGAAAGACCACCATTCAGAATTGAAACGTTGTTTGAATTGGCTTTAGCCGTGTTTGGTGACCAGATCTGAATAGCAAGGTACTTCCTAACCTTCCCCTTCCTCATCTCCTTCCCCTCCCCCCTACCTTTAGCTTCACAACAAACCCCTTTTGGGGATGCCATAGTCTCACTGGCTCTAGACGGTTGGGAGCAGTTGGGACTCTTGTGCGGTATTCACTATGATTGTCTTTGTCAAATACAACCTTTTTCCGCCACAGCCACTGAAGAGACAAACCTATAGAAGTGTGCTGTGGACGTGTACGTGTGTCCGGAGTATGTAAAATTTTATCTTACTTCGGATGAAATTGATCAATACATTTTCAAGTATCGGAAATTCTTTCTTAACCCTAAGTTTACGGCACCCGTCAAATTGACGGATTTCCGATTTGCTTTGCAAATTTTACTAAGCCGACAGTGTTTTTTTTTTTTAACTTTCTTTTATAATTGAACAGTGTAAATATATTTACTGTATTTTTATTTTCAGAAACTTTTTATTTATAAAAATCTAGTCGCTATATACATATCTCTAGGGATTCCCGTCAAATTGACGGATTTGGTATATACTCGTATACAACACTTTTGAATTTGTCCCATTTGTGAAATTATTACTTCTAAAACAAAATAATCATAATGTAATAATTTGTGTGAAGCAATGAAGAAAAAATGTCATCGGTGTAAAGGATAGTTTGTTTCAAACTCAAATTACAAATACGCGTTCGTTGCGTAACACATTCGGCGCATTATGATTTATGGGGCAATAAAAAAGGTCTCTTCGAAGGTGGAAGTCTGGCGAAGTTGGCCATACGGACGTATTAGTGTAAGTAAATAAATCTATCTTCAGTTATAGAGTTGTAGTCAGTGTGTGGAGATGTGGAGTCTAATGTCAGTTATAAAACATTTATTTAAACAGCATTTGTGTTTATCCGTCAATTTGACGGGCGCCCGTAGAAATAGGTATATAAAAAATGCCCGTAAACCTAGTGTTAAACAGTTAATCAATTTATTGGCTTGTCTGGGGCCTGGGATTCAGAAGGTCTTATGTTGTGATACATCACATTTCTAGGGATTTTCTGTTCAGTGATCACAGTATAAGTCTTGAAGTAACAATATATGGAGAGAGAGCTAATTCTTTTTACCCAACCCATACAGATTTGGGACAAATCACTTTCTCCGGGTTTTTACGTCGTACACCATGAGAAAGAAAGAGACAACAACATTTCCCTAATTATCACACCGCTTTAAAGTATTGTTAGAATGTTCTTCGTGTCCCGCGTATTCGTTCGCCCACACGTTGTGATACGCGAAATAAATTGACATAACTTAACGGTTTATTAGGTTACATGTTATTTAAAAAAAAACAATACTGTGAAAAAGTGGTTATACGAATAAACAAAAACATTATGTCGACATGTGCTATGAATGGATGTATAAATAGTCTAGTCCTAACCACGCCCAGGTCTAGCCAAGTCCGGCAAACCTCGTATAAACTGACTACAGCTCTCTCTCTTGTAGATTATTGCTCTGAGGTATCAGTCGTCCATTTTCAAGTGCTAGGAAAACGATGCGACCATGTCGGTACGTAAAAGAGTCATTCATTATCATTAACAACTCGTGTTTGCTTATGATTATTTTTATCAGAGTTATTCTCATCGTTACATTACCTATACTACTAACTAGGCTAATTGAGTAAAAATGTAGTGAGACAAATATTTGCCTTTGATATCGCAGAGTGGTATTAGATTCGAGAATTTAACCCTTTGGATGGCAGCGAATGAGTCATCGTTGTTCTCGGGATAGGCGAGGACTGCCAACAACGATCGTCGTTTGGGCAAACATTGAAAAGTGGGAATATATCGTCGCCGGAAAGGCAAAAGGGCTGAAGCGCCATTTTGGAAAGTTTACACCAGAGCACTTCAAAGTAATAAGTCTTCGGTTAAGTTCACTCAGGTAACTCAATGCTCTCACTGAGTTACCTGAAGCGACAAAAAGCTAAAAGTATCACCGATTGGGGTATGTTGTGAGGCTGAAGGTAGTGGGGAGGGGAAGGATACGGGGAAGAGGAAGATTGGGAAGTATCTAGCTATTCCGATCTGGTCGCCAAACACGGCTAAAGCCATTTCAAGCAATTGTCTACTATGAATGGTGGTCTTTCACCAGGTCGATACTATGAGTATCTACCACTCTGGAACGTGCCGCAAATATACTATATATTATTTTATATGAATTAAATGTGCTATAACACATATTAATTAAATAAAAAATATTTGCGCAAGTAAGGGTTTGAACTCGCGACCTCTGGATTCGTAGTCGAGCGTCTTACCACTCGACCACGCAGGCCGTAAATAAAAGTTGGAGACAGAATTGAATGTTTCGATGATATTTTAATTTGGCTACAAGTATTCAAGTAAACTAGTCTTGATACACACGTCAAAAGGGACGTGGTGAGTAAATCGCGAATCGGAATAATTATCGATAAAATTTCAAACCTTTTTTACGTGTGAGCGAAAATTATCAGTATAGTTTTTACAGGCATTAGCGATCTAACGAAGCGTGTACAGAAGACGGCTTAGCGTATTAATACTATAAGATTATTCAATTATTCAAAACATACTCATGAATTTAATTACTACCTCATTTTGGGTAATCACCCCTGTTTCCCACCCCTGCCTTATAAAACCAAGTGTACAAATTGAAAAAAAAACACACACAAATAGTGTGACTTGGTGTTTAATTCAATCAAAATGTATTCATTAAAAATAATTGCTTTAAAAATCCTCTAATGTAGGAGTCACGGCTGCCGAAATTCTTCACGATCTGGTTAGCTGATAAAAATGCTAATTATACCAAGGTAATTACCAAACCGAAACACAATGAAGTCAACAAACCTTTGAATAAATAACCCACAATGAACAATCCTTTTGAATATAATAATTAAAATCATAATAGCAACATAGAACCAGTAACACCGACACAACAACCTACAGTCCGCCTAAGAACAGAAATCCCTAGTAAAGAGGACTGTGAATAAAATAAAAATATCTCAATACATCTATATTTAACTAACCATCACGCCGTTTCCCCGCAGCGGTAGGCAGAGGGGACGGACCGCCATATAACTCTGTCTTGGCACACACTCCTTGCTTCATTCACATACATGGCCTGTTCAAAAGAAAAGGTGACTTTTGAATTTTCGCGGGCTGTGTACATTCGATTATCGTTTTTTTTTGTTATGTTGGTACACATTTGTTTATCATATCATGTTGGTTTGCTTTTGACATTATCAGCCATTTTGGATTAGTGGTTTGTTTTTGACAACTGGAAGGTTAGTCACGTTTTTGTGTGTTCTTCGATTTTTTTACTTTTTGAAAAAATGGATCAAATAATAAAATCCATGATTTGTTTTTACAACACTTTCAGGACGCTCGAGAAGATGTTAATGACGATGAGCGTCCTGAAGTTGTGGAAAAACAAATCATGGATTTTATTATTTGATCCATTTTTTCAAAAGTAAAAAATCGAAGAACACACAAAAACGTGACTAACCTTTCCAGTTGTCAAAAACAAACCACTAATCCAAAATGGCTGATAATTCTAACATATGTGTACCAACATAACAACAACAAAAAAACGATAATCGAATGTACACAGCCCGCGAAAATTCAAAATTCATCTTTTCTTTTGAACAGGCCTCGTACATACATCGTCTCATACATACTCTTATGTTATTCTGACTCTTCACATGACCTGATTCAAGTATTTGATTCACTTGATCATACATCTATATTTCAAAATGTTATGTCGTCGCTGGACAAAAGGTCTTAAGCGACACTTTGGTCATAAATGAGTTAAATATGCAGTTCTAATAAGTTATTTTACTCTGCATCGAATGCTCTGACTCTCGTTTGATTCTGAAGAGAATTAAGTGGCCCTTCAGCCATCTAAAACATATATACCATTTGGGAGAAGGCTTGATTGAAGTGACACAAGTTTGGGACTTTTTTTAGCTTTTTGTCGCTTCGGGTAACTCAGTGAGAGCATTGAGTTACCTGAGTCAACGTTTTTTTTTCTAAATCCAATCAGTTACTTATGAATTTTATTATAAAACAAACAAAAAAACTTTAAAGTGCTCTGGTGTAAACTTCCCAAAATGGCGCTTCAACCCTTTTGCACTTTCCGGGGACGATATATTATAAAAATAATAAATCACTTGAATAGTATTTAATAAAAATAAAATATATAATATACCATCTACAAAGTACACATGAAGAGATATCTCAAGGTGTGTCTTGTAGGGGCATCAGGTATATGAAAAAAATGATAATTCAACCTTCCAGGTAACTTATACTCGTATATCTTTAAAAGGACTACAGAGAAACTAAAAATTGGCCTACTGGCTGAAAACTGAAGCTTTGATACCTTTTGGCTCTACTGAGGTAGATAAAACTCATCAAACTGCTCATTCAAAATAGTACTGTATCAAAATATAACTAGCCGTTGGAAATAACAGCTAGATACCTTCAACATCCAACGCTTTGCAATTGCAATTTGCGCCAACAGTTGGATATTACTATCAAAAATATCAGTAGCTACATACAAATATTATTCAACGCAGTCTCAACACTCGATGATTATGTGCCTATTATTTTAGCTTTAGCGCCAAATAAACAAAAAGGTGTAAGAGTGTACACTCTGTCAAAGATATTATGCAAAATTTGGAATGATCTTTTGGTTGTATACCTACCTACTAAACGTCTTTGTGGATTTTCTTATCCGAAACGGCCGATTCGTAACGCCTAGAGACATGCGAATCTACGGTGGCAAGTAAGATATAGCAATTGCGTTATAAATAACACCTTCAATGCCTCCAACGACCCAACTGTTTCATCTCTCCCAACAGGAGATTATTATTATTAAAATCAATATCGTCGCGTCAACAATCAATAACGTCGGCGTTATTTCCAACGGTTATATTCAACAATTGCCAACGATAAAGGCAATGGTTTTTTTTTTTAAACTAATACAAAATGCTGAAGAAATCTTCTCACATATGGATTTTTTTTGGATTTCAAATTATAACGCACTTTCCCGTAACTTGATTGTGTGTATTTATTTACTCTCATCAAAGGCTTTTCGATAATTAATAATATAATATACTCATTAAGAGTGCAGTTGATAAAGTGTGTGGTTAAAAGTTTAACGGATTGTGTTTAAAACTGTTTTACAGTAATTACCTGTGAGAATGTAGAGTAAATTTTTCATTTACAGTACCTATCTAATAATATTAAGAATAATCACGAGCAACGTTAAAGTAAAGAGTTCCTTAAAATTCGCTAAAACTTATATTTGTAAGGGAAATGTGAGGTTAATTTTTAGAGAGCAGGACAACAAAGAGTAATTCAAGTTACTTTTCCTCGTTTTATAGTGATACGTACACAATCGCAATTATATAATAAAAAAACATAACACATTATTACAAGAAGTGTTCCTGGGAGCGCAGAAAAACAAAAAGTAATCCAAGTCACCTTTTCTCAACAAGTAAGAAAGTACAAGATAACAAAGAAAAGGAGTAAATACCACCTTTTGTTGTTATCTAGTGTTTTGCAATTTCAATCACAAGGACTGCTCCCGGGAGCGCAGAATAGCAAAGAGTAATACTGTAATCCAACAATTCAAGGTTCCTACCTTTTCTCTGTATGATGACTCGGAGCAGGGGGCGGGCAGTCTGCAGCGCTCTCCCGAGGTTGTCATCATTGTTGATGGGCAGCAGGTCTCCATCCCGAGGGTCCGTGTAGGAGATCAGGAAGGCGGTGTCCTTGAGGCCGTGCAGGCGGTCCACCAGGGAGCGAAACTCCTCGTACTTGGAGGACTCGGAGCGAGTCACGTTGAAGCGCCGAAATTCCGCATCAAACTGAAAGAAATCAAGAATTTTTTACCATTTTTAATATCAATCATTTCTCAGCTTAAAAAAATATTAATGTTTAACAGCCTTCTACAATGTATACATAAACGGGGAATATATGATGCATAAGTTAATGGGAGAAGTCGAGGACGCCCTAGGAAAATATGGCACATTCAAATGCATCAAATACTTTGTGTTGAGTTGTCAAAATAATAGAAGAGAATGTATGAAACAATGTATGAATGTGAATGAAGCAAGGAGTATGTGTGTCAAGACAGAATTCTGCAGCGTTCAATCATCTGTAAGTCCCCTTGGGTGAAGAAATGACGTGATAGTTAGCAACCTTCATTAGTAACCTAGTTAGGTTAGATTTTTAGATTTAAAATATGTGATATTTTATAAATTTTATACTAACAAACCAGAAATAAAATAGATTCCATAAAATAATTTAAAATGTTTAAAATAAATAAATTATTTCTTATCAAATTGTTAGAATTCCATTGAAGTTAGATTGCACGAACAGTAGCAAGTTATCACTTGACATAAAACGCAACGAATTATTATCAGAAAAGATATATCTTTATCGGATTAAAGTTCTTCTATTCATATAAAAATTAACACAAAGATACAGTTGTCGTGAGCTATCAGAATTTCGAAATATTGTAACCCAATTAAACAGTTATTATTTCTAATTTTGAAACTGTTAATTTGTGGTGGAACTCCATTTTAAGGATTTAATATAAGTTAAAAATTTGGTGTTATTAAATCATTAATTAAACAGAAAAACCTCAAGATCTGTTCAGATGTTCGAGCGATTTCACTCTGAGCCCCGATACATGCGACCACTATAATTATTTATTATTTTGACGTTTGCGGCAGGAGCGCAACACGTCGTTTCTCCAAATGGATAGGCAGAGAGGGTAAACCGCTACACAACTCTGTCTTGGCATTTCATTTGCTCATTGCATCATTCACTTATTCGTCTCATAAATACTCTTCTGCTATTCTGCCTATTGACATGACCTGAATCAAGTATAAATTAAATATGAATATTTATTTATTTTTATACCAAAGGACCATTATCCAATTACAAAAAATACATGACACGTAATGGGAAAAAAAGAGCAACAGAGAAAGAACTGCAAATATATAATACTATAATGAAGCAATGACAAAAATATACATTAGAAAGAACATTCAAGTCAAAGCCTGAACAAGGTTTTAAAGAGTCGTAAAGAATGACAAAAATCATTTAGACTGGTACCAAAAATTTCAAGACCATGGCTTGAGTTAACAAGTCTCGACATTCTGTACAGTGGAGAATGATACCCATTATTAGTAGAGTGATGATTGAGGAACGGCAATTCATTGTTCTAAATCTACAGCAAGGAATGTTGAACTGGATGAGTTTATTTATTTTATATTAGTTACTTTGTACATTCAAGTTTACAAGTAGCTAATTATTTCATTTTATTTTTAACTTTATAATATTTTAACTTATATACTACTTATTATTTTGATTTATATGCATTTTAAATAGTTTTTACAGGCTATTTTGAATTTATTGATAGGTAGTATTTTGATGGTTTCCGGCAGCGCATTATAAGATTTCATCCCTTTACAAAGTAAGCTATTTTGTGTGTTGGCTTTTATTCTTTTCTGGTAGTCTAATTTATTTGCATGCTCTTGTATTATATTTGTGAATATCAACATTGTGGATAATTTTGTCAGAAAAATATTTTGGTAACAAGTTGATCTTCATTTTATGTATAAACATCAATGTGTTTAATGTTAGCATCTGTTTCACTGTCAGCCAATTTAGTTCCTCTGACAATTTAGTTACTTTTGAGTATGTATTTCGCCTAAGTATAATTCTCATTGCTCTATTTTGGAGAATTTGAAACCTGTTTTGTTCTCTGTCGTTACACAAGAAAAGAATCGTTGAACAGTAATAATAATTTTGGTTTTTCTGGAATTTTTTGACAAATTCTTCCCAAAAAAAGAGATCTTTTTCCCAATTTTCTTTTGTATATACTCAGCATGCTTGTTAAATGTTAGCTTTGCATCTAATACAACTCCTAAGTATTTCATATCACTTACATAGTTGCAACAAAGAAGGTGAGTCAAAATACAATTGATAATTTTTGAAAATGCAAATTAAATCAGTCTTTCCTACGCTTTTCTATTGAAGACATTTTTTAATGTTTGTTCAATTTGATCATATAAATAATCGCCTCTTTTCTCGACCTAATCTCCATGCAGTTCAGCGTAAGAAGCGATGTTGAATATAGTGTAACTATGACCGTGGTTGAAGCTAAAGTCAGTTGAACATTCTGTAACATACTGTCATCCTAAGTCGAGAGTTTCTCAGTCAACACAACCATTTTCAGCTCTTAATTGCTTTTTTCACCGTGAGGTATGGAGTTTTGAAATACTCGTTTGACGGTCAAAAAAGAATATGAGACATTTCCTCTAGTTATGGATCATGTTTGTACCATATTTTAAAATTGAAAATTAAAGAACATATTGTTGAAACTTGGGCTGAATGGGAAGTAGAATATAATATTTAAAAAATAAAGGGTTTATATAATATATGATTAAATTAGTTAGTAATGATTGTTTTATATGACTGAATTAGTCAGTGAGGAGCGGAAGGAATTGCGCATCAATATTAGGATTAAGCAGATAATTCTACGTATTCAACCAGGATGTCTAATCGGACGCGAGATTAGGTCGGATGAATCACAAATCTCAACACCGTGATGCATAAATATCAAAATTACCACGCTTTTTGTTTTGATTCGGTAGGTTTTGGGGATACGAACAAGTTTACACGCGGTAAAACTAAAAAAAAGAATGCTAATTGTACAAAAATATTCTGTTTGGTGCTGTGTGTGGTTCGCTAATTGCCTGACAGATAAGAGATCGCGAAAGAGAAATTTCTTTGCCCAAATTAGTTGGACGGAATTATCTCGAGGCTGCTTTCACATTGGTGTGAATAAATATACCGACAATCTTTCGAGCTGGATATTAAAACTCTTCACAGAAGTATAGAAAACATTAGAACCCTCCCAACTGTTGATATCTCGGAGATGGTGATGACAAATTTACATATCCCGACAAACGGACGAAAACAAGGAAGAAAAACCTGATTTATTACGTGTTTCGTGATGATATTATAAAAATAGTTATTTTCGAGTAATTAAACATCGATGTTAGTTATTTTTGGTAGTTTTGAGGTAGTAAATTGTGAAATATTTGGAGGCCGTACCTTGCTTTTCACCTCAACGCACTGGCTGTCAATTCTCGCAGCGATTTTGTTCTTCGACATTTCGAACACATTTAATACATAAACCTACCACTAGCACTACACTTTGAATCACTATTATAACATAATTAAAGGAATGTAAGATCCCTATAACATAATCAAACAAATGTACGAACTTATAAAATAACAGAAAATTTATGTAAAAAAACACTAAAACCAGCGACGGAACTTCATCACACAACAGTCAGAAATGAGTGTGTGACGTCACATGCACCTGCCTCAACAGAAGAAGAATCGGAATCACTTTCTATTGTTGTCTTTGTTTAATGAACGTGTTTGTCTCGGTTTAGTTAAATGACGTATGTCTTTATGTATCGCTGCTGATTAAAATGCAGGTATTTGAACAATCACCGACGGACGTTTTCGTTATTTTCGCAGGGATGCCATGCAGCTGATAAAAAGTAACGACATTTTAAATACATTTTATAGCGAATTCCAATTTGGACATCGGGAAAGCAACTTTACAGGAATGGTAAAATACTGAACGTTGAGTGTGGAAGAGATGGGTTTAATCTCTGCAGCACCGGAAATATATATTGACATTTACATGGTTTCTGTAACGGGCTAGGTTAAGTTGATCTGGATAATAGGTTTCAGCCACTGAGAGTTCCATTGTAACCTCTCTTTCTTTTAAGTGGATCGTTCACGAACAAGAGGAAGAGCTTATTACCAGTATGCATACATAATGTTGATTTTTAGTGAGATGAACGTCTTTGAAGTTGACATACAGATTTGGATATTTTTTTTCAATAAATGGTCACAATGTAAGGAAGGCTAGAGGCTAAAAAATGACCCATTAATGCATTAGTTGTGGTTCTCAAAATTTGAATCAAGCATTTGTTACTTACAGAAATAAGAATCATTCTAACTTATGACATTATTTTATATACTTTTAGTGAGTAGTATTCATAGCCATTCGGCATTAGAAAAACATTATACAGAACCCGTAGAGTTTTTTTTATGATATTCCGGAACAAATTTTAATCTTTCCAGCCGACCACGAAGTTTTTTGTGACTCAAAAATTAACAACTCCTACATTAAAAAAACCTGTCTCTATAGCGAGATAATCATGTCCTA
Source organism: Drusus annulatus (assembly GCA_022651775.1). Lineage (NCBI taxonomy): Eukaryota > Metazoa > Arthropoda > Insecta > Trichoptera > Limnephilidae > Drusus > Drusus annulatus. Next base: position 344,988 of record JAGWCC010000280.1, read on the forward strand.
GCAACATTGAAATAATAATTAATATTGCCATACAACAAATTTAAACGTTAATAAAAAATGAAGTATTAGGTACCTACCTAACTTTGAATGAAATATTATCAATTCAATTAATTTCGTCACCAGCGACATCGGTCAAAAATGTTTAAATTGAAAAGGCTTGTTGCCCGATGGTTGCCAGGCAACCGATCACACACAACTTGACATTTCAGTATTGTAAAATATCTATATCACCTTAGCTGAATTAAATCACAACAAAATGAAAGATCCCAATGTAAAAAATACAATTATATTTAATGCTTCGAAAAATGAGTTGTTCAAACTGAACGAAAATTATAAAATTCTCCACAGGAAACTTAAAGGATCTTGGAAAGTTATAATGTAAGTTGAGCGAAGAACTTATTTTATAATAATTTTAATATTATAAAAGCGTCAAAACAATACGATGGAGAGTTAATACAAAAAACTTATTTATAATTAGCTTGAACGGGGCCATTTAGGTAAAAATGGTAATCAAATATTGATCAAAACTCATCCATTCTCTCACAGTTAAGGTCTGCAAATACACAATGTCAAAAAGGTTCTGCGTAGATGGTTATCACTCATTTTCATTGTGTATACATGGCTACAACTGATATCGTCTTCATAGCGCATTTTAGACTTAATATTTTGCAAACTTTTGACTATATCTATTAATGTTTTCTTCGTAAGCCTGCAATCGTTAAACTATTACAGATTTGCCAATTTTTGGCGACTCTCTCCCATCCGAAGGTGGCAGATCGCTCGTTGTTAACGACCTCTGTTTCTTTTCCTAACCAAAGACCCCATCAACAAGTACAGTAATACGGTGTTAACTTAACCTGCTGAACGCCAAGCAAATTTATGTGAACTTTTACTGTCATGTAGGTTACGCTATTTTTGGGTGATATTTGAAATAATATTATGCTAGCCCTAACGGCATCTGTTCGCTCGATTGTAAATAAAAGAAGAACGCTTTGTAACTTTGATAGTCTAGCGATTACATTGAATTTTATAGATGCTTCTGCATTTAATTAATAAATTAATAATATATTTCTTTTAAAATGTGGAACCCTCGTTAATAAAAATGATAAAATTTTAGGCAGGTATGATTTGTTTCAGAAGATGCTTTGATAATCAAGTGAAGCATTTTGCACATTTTGTTTTAATTTAGGTAACTTGTGGTTTACAAATTATATTTAATAACATTAAATGTTAAGATACGAGGTTTACATATCTTAGCATCGATAAATGACATCGTAGTGCACTCCTTGGCATCTGACAGTTAGTCAACTTCAGCCTGCCAGTACGTCATTGGCGTTTGAAGACTTTAACTTCTTGATATACGATCCAATAACCAACCTTCTCTTTTGCAACCTTCCAGCAATCGTGAAGAACTTACCTCCGCACTCCTGGAGGAGGCCCGGGTGCTAGTGATAGCCACCCCTCAGGATGTATTCACCGATCCGGAGCTGGCTGTCCTGAAGAAATACGTGGCTTCTGGAGGGGCGGTGCTGGTCACCCTGACCGACGGGGGAGAGGAAAACAATAATACTAATATCAACTTCTTTCTCGAAGAATACGGTGTTGTAATTAATAATGGTTAGTGTATGTAATAAAATTTATCTAAGGGTGTATAAGGCACTGAAGAGACTCCATCATACTTGACTGATCTCTGCGTGAGGGACAATCTTCCTCAGAGGCAACTGATGCTTGAGTCGGCCAAAGCTGATGCGTCAAACAGACTGGTTGAACCCTCTCAGTATAAATGTTTCGAAGTTTAACGACAGAGCATTCAATGCGCGGGTCCACATTCTTGGAATGACCATTATTCAGTGTGAAGTTCTAAACTGATGAAAACTTTAAGACTCAATTAAAGCAAACTTTTTTAGAAAAGGCTATCTTTTACAATAATCAATGTAAAGCGCTCTCGAAGTGATTGAATCGCTAAAAAGTCCTATGTGAAGTTGACCACTCATTAGCAGAGTGGAGAAACGCGTTGAGTTCCTACCCAGGCATCATGGGTTCAATTCCTCTGCTAGCTAAGTCCTCCATCATTGTGCAAGCAACATTTTCCACTTATTATGATGGCAGCAGGAGTTTTTCAAATATTGCAAGGTTATTCGTAACTTGGGAAAGTTTGTCTTTCTTTTTAAAAATAACAACCTTCTTGGGTGTTTGGCTATCTTTCATCTTAGCTGGACACCCTACCCAGTAGATCTATCCCAGTTTTATACATTTTCTAACTCTATTAACGGAGGAATGTGTGCCGTAGTTGCTACTAAAAAGTAGTCAAAAGAAGCAGCGGGCTAGCTGTCCACCATGGAGGGCTGATACCAATCCGATGTATGGCAGCGTGGCATGGAACTAGCGGAGGAAGAATTAACGTAGGCTGAACGCTGAAGAAATAAGATCCCCGAGGCGTATGTGTGATAAAACCACCTATGACCGTATTGCAAATATGGAGATCCGGAAAGAATGCAAGGCTGATGTATGCGTAATGAATGAAGTAAGGAGTGAAGACAGACTTGTGTGGCAGTCTGTACTCCCTGCCTACCTCTCCGGTGAAACAAAATGACGGTTAGTTAATTGTATTCTCATAATTTAAAGAGTAAATGAATGACTGTTTCAGATTGTGCCGTGCGAGTGAAGTACAATAAATATTTTCACCCAAAGCAGTGCCTCGTCACCAGCGGTATAGTCAATCGCTCCATCGTCAAGGCAATCAAGAAGCTACCCACTTTTAATTCTGATGTCATAGAATACAGGTAAGTTGTCATCATTCAACGATCTTCATCCTAAATAATAATAATAAATTATTTTAAGATTTCTACTTTGGGACTTCTTTTAAACGGGCCGAGAATCGGCGTTTAACGGGGATGGAGTTTTAAACACCCCTTAACAAATATTTACAAAAAAATGCTAGCAGTGGTGAAGATCATGTCAGTGAAGAGAGGTTTTTTAAAGAATAGGATTTCCCTTTTAAATCTTGACCTACTTAATATGTCAATATCAGAGGCAATTCCCTTCCAGCGGGGAGATGGCCTACAGCAGATGTTATCTGTCTTATGTCTGGCGAAACCACAGCTAATCATACAGAAATATGAATGATTCCAGTGACGATGATTCCCCGAGCTTCGTGTACCCGGACGGAGCCACCTTGAACGTGAAACGGCCCTCCGTGGTGGTCCTGTCTAGCGGGGAAATGGCCTACCCCGTCAAAAGGCCGCTGGCTTCTTTTTGCACTACTGAGAATAGTGGTAATATCATAGATAATATTTACTCATTTATTATAATACTAGCGCATCCTGGTTGGATTTTGAAAAAATAAGTTGACTCAGGTAACTCAATGCTCTCACTAAGTTACCTGAAGTGACAAAAAGCTAAAAAAAGTCTCAAACTTGTGACGCTTGTGTCAACCCGTCTCCCAAATAGTAAATATATTTTAGATGGCTGAAGGGTCACAAAATTCTTCGGAATCAAACGAGAGTCAGAGCATTCGATACAGAATAAAGAGCTGATTAAAGCTGAATATTTGACTCATTTTCGACCAATGTGTCACTTAAGCCCTTTCGCCTTTCCAACCTTTTCCAATGTACTGAAAATAAGAATTATGTATTTTTGAATTTTAAAATGTTACGTACTCACATCACACATAACATTCGAAATTATATTGTTTGTATCATTTTATAACCTACTGCCAACTCGATGTTGAAATCTCAAATTTTTTATCGATTTTTATTTAGTACAGAATACGATTAATTAAATTACTAAACATATATTATGCCAACCTACAAACGCAACCAATTTTTTGTTCTTTTTTTGTTTACAGGAAAACTAGTGGTGTTTGGCTCCGGCTATTTCTTTGAAGATCAGTACATTGAGCAGGAGTGCAACGAACAAATAAGAGAAATAGTGTTTGGCTTCCTCACCTCCTCCATGGAAGTTCAGCTGCACCCGGTGGACGCTGACGATCCTGATGTGAGTCTTAACATCACACATTTTATCGGCCCTCCACACTAGCGATCGAATTCTTGTAAATCTCAAAAAATCGAAAATTCAGATTGTATGCCTTATACCGCTAGGGACTGCGGATATCATATCGACTGTGTTTAGGTCAAAGACGTTATTCAACATTTTTTTAAAGGAATTTAAGGCATTGGTGATGACATAACGGTCATGCTGTTATGCTTGACACCTGATCATAATTTGATCAAATGCTGAAACCGGTTAAGAAACTATGACAATTTAATAATAATAATAATAACAGTGAACTTATATGGCGCAGTTTTGTGATATTTCACCTCAAGTGCGCTTCATACTAAATTAATTATGCTAATAAGACTAACTAACAAGGAGAAAATAATGTTACGCGTGTTGTAAGGTCGAAATAGCGATAAACTTGCTTTATAACCACGGCTTATCTGTCTAATTTAATGGCGTACGTCCGGTGTAACTAAACCAACGCTAAGTCGGCGCGTAAAAATCTAATAAGTAAGACGGAATGTGTATACAAATTAAAACTATCTATAATCATGATCGTTATCATAAATCACGAGAGAAAAAGGTTCAGATATGGGTATAACAGTGCATGTGTACATCAACAGATTATAAAAACAATTTACCAGAAGCTAAGGATATAAAAATTCAGATGAAACGTATGAATTCATATTAACATATTTGTCAAATCAAAGAAAAGGAAATTAGTTTGAGGACAGTTAATATGTTGGTACTTAAAACATAATTATTCGTGTCTTATGCTTAAAATTTACCCAATTCAGTCCGCTAAGGTGTTCATAAAAAGTACTGAAGAGATAAATTGATAGAAGTGTATTTTGGCATATACATTTCATCATGTGAAATTTATTAAACATTTTTTTAAATTAAAAGTTTTTCTCGAGCAGATATTCAATTTCGTTCACGTGTGTAAAGCCTAGGAGTTAAAAAGTCTTATACAAATTGAAACATCAGTTTCTTTTCAAATCGGTACAGATTACACTTTAATCCGAAGAGATTTTGTTCAGCGAAAGAGCTCTCCCGTCCAATAGAATTATAAAACGGTAATGTTGGCAGATAAATCCGTACCGAACCCTGCCGGACAACGTGTTCATGTCGGAGACGCTGCGGCCCAGCCTGGCCGTGACGGACATCACCGGGGACCTGGGCGAGCTGCAGCACAAGACCAAGAACGCAGACTTCACCGGCATGTTTGACATGCACCTCTTCTCTTTCAATTACAACAATGGTGAGATTATAATCTATCTACCTATTTATTATATAATAATTTGTTTACCCAGCTCACACCACCTTCAATCTTCTACCTAATAACTTAATAAAGGTCGAACCCTCAGAGCAATAATCTACAGAGTTTCGCCGGACTCGGCTAGAACTGGGCGTGGGTATGACTAGGGCTAGGGTATTTATACATCCATTCATAGCACATGTCGACACAATGTTTTTGTTTATTTGTATTACCACTTTTTCACAGTATTGTTATAAACAAAAATATATCATATAACCTAAAAAACTGTTGGCTTATATCCATTTATGCCGCATATGGAAACGTGTGGGCGGAGTCAACGGAGACGCGGGATACAAAGAGCATCCTCACAGTACTTTAAAGCGGTGTGATAATTTGGGAAAATTTGCTGTCTCTTTCTTTCTCATGGTGTACGACGTAAAAACCTGCAGAAAGTGATTTATCCCAAATCTGTATAGGTTGGGTAAAAAGAATTATCTCTCTCTCCATATATTGTTACTTCAAGGTCGAACCGCACTAGAGCGTCGCTGCGCTGCACTACGCGGCGCAGCGCGACAGAGTCGCCGCCCGGAGAATATTTTGACGTACAGTGTGCGGCAATGCTTCTCCTAAATGTAGTGTCCTGTTTTTTATGTTATCCTTTCCATATTCATTACTGCCAAAAGTTTGTAACTCGACACTTAAGGTATTTTGAGTTAGCAATGAATTTAATGTTTGTGTATTGAAATCTATGTCAAAATAAGTTTGCATCCGATCTTGTGTCATTATATAGGTTTATAGTTACTGATTTTTGTTGACTGCGTAATGAATAGGATCAAGAAAGGGACGCTTAGATTGTTTGGGCATGTAGAGCAAATGAACAAAAAAAGGAGTGTAAAAAGAATATACTCGTATAACGCGAAAGTGAATGAAAGAAGTCGGGAACGCCCGAGAAAGACATGACACAATCAAGTGAATCAAATACTTGAATCGGGCCATGTGAAGAGTCAGAATAACAGAAGAGTATGTATGAGACGATGTGTGAATTTGAATGAAGCAAGAAGTGTGTGCCAAGACAGAGTTGTATGGCGATCTGTCCTCTCTACCTACCCCTGCACTAACGGCGTGATGGTTAGTTAGTTTACATGATATAATTGAAGAGATTTTTAGTCATCGGTTATTTTGCTTCTTTTATTACAAGGCTTGGTCGATACATAATTGTTGCTAATTTTATTGTTTTTGTATGATAGCGCTGCAACAGCAGTTTATTTGGTATGCAAATAGTATATAAATACGCTCTATCTAATATTTGTATTGTGTTTCTAGTTTCTGAAGCAATTGAACTGTACAAAGTCCTGGGCACTAAGCACGAAGCCCTCAAGCTGATAACGCCGCAGTTTGAGACACCTCTGCCGGCTCTTCAAGTTGCGGTAAGTTTTTATTTATTTTAATGATACCGCACAAGAATCAAGTGGTTTTCTCAACTCCATTCTTCATTCGTGTCATCTGGCATTCTTTCCACGGGGACATTCTACCGCAGTCTTTCTTTGGGACCTTTTAATGGTTTTTTTGTTCAATTAGATAATCTAGTTCATGGTTTCTGGTAATTTTATAGGCTACATTTTCTGGTAAAAAGAAAAAAACATTTAAAGGTGTTTTCAAGTTCAAAAGGATATTGGGTTCAAATTGTTGTAATTAGGTTTCTTTGCTTTCTTTAAGTATCATTCAGAGATTTTGTGGACTGTTGTAAATAGCTCCTCCATCTCATCCTCCAATATTTCGCATCAAGTCATCCAGTTACATTGTATTGGAAAAGCAACTAATCCATATACAAAAGTACTACCGATAGAATCATAAAATTACACCACGGTGGCATAGAATCTCTTCGCAATTAACACCTTTGTGCCCTATGCCACTGACTTGCATCACAATGAACACATTTGTGCACTATGTCACCGACTTGCATCACAATAAACATATTTGTGCACTCTGTCACCCACTTGCATCACAATTAACACCTTTGTGTACTATGTCACCGACTTCCACCACAATTAGCACATTAGTGCAATATATCACTGATTTGCATCACAATTAACACTTTGTGTACTATGTTACCGACTTGTATCACAATTAACACATTTGTGCACTATGTCACCGACTTGCATCACAATTAACACCTTTGTACACCTTGTCACCGACTGCCATCACAATTAGTACATTTGTGCACTATATCACAGACTTGTATCACAATTAACACATTTGTGAACTATATCACCGACTTGCATCACAATCACATAACACATTTGTGTACTATGTTACCGACTTGCATCACAATTAACACATTTGTGTACTATTTAACAGACTTGAATTACAATTAACACATTTGTACATTATGTTACCGACTTGCATCACAATTAACACATTTGTGCACTATTTAACAGATTTGAATCACAATTAGCACATTTGTGCACTATGTCACTGACTTGCATCACAATTAACTCATTTGTGCACTATGTCATTGACTTGCTTCACAATGAACACATTTGTACACTATGTCATTGACTTGCTTCACAATGAACACATTTGTGCACTATGCCACTGACGCGCTTCACAATTAACACATTATGCCATTATGCCATGCGCAGTATGCCATTGTATGTTTGTGCTCTACACCGTTGACCTACTTCACAATCAAAACATTTGTACACTACCTCACTGACTCGTTTCACAATGAACACATTTGTGCACTATGTCGCTGACTATTTATTCATTGCAGGTGTTCCCTCCGATATTCGGCGAGCTCCCCGCTCCTCCCCTCGAGCTGTTCGACCTGGACGAGGCGTTCAGCTCGGAGCGCGCCCAGCTGGCGCAGCTGGCCAACCGCTGCCTGGCGCCGCCCCACCAGGCGCGCAGAGCGCGCGCGACGCAGGCCGAGCTGGACTTCCTGGTGCGCGAGAGCGCGCGCGCGCTAGGCGTGGATGGCAGCGCGCAGGGGGCCGCCGCCGAGGGGGCCAAGTTCATACTGAACCTAATGGCCAAGACGGTGGCCAGGTTTAAGATGATGGGAAGCAAGGATTGATGAGGAGCAGATGTGAAAATGTTACGAGATATGCGTTCCAACCTTCCTCTTACCCATCTCCTTCCCATCCCCACTACCTTCAGCCTTATAACATACCCTAATTGTGGATGCCATAGTCTCACTGGCTCTAGACGGTTGGGAGCAGTTGGGACTCTTGCGCGGTATTCAATAAAAATTTTAAAAATTAAAAAAGCGCAGTTTTGTGATATTTCACCTCTAGTGCGCTAAATTACACAATATAAAATAAAATAAGAGAACAGTGAGAAAACAATAGAATAAAATTTAAATTATAACAAAAACTAAGCAGAACCGGTCGGTCATAAAAAATAAAATAAAATCTGTGGTCTTTTACAAAGTCATTATTTCATTTTCATTAAATATTTCAAACCGCACAGTGATTGCTTTCTACGAAAATATAATTTACATTTGTTGGACACATAATAAAAATAACTGATTGCTGTCTTACTAACATTTATTTTTTCATCACTAGTCAAAATACATTTAAATATTATACTTATCTTATTGTCAATCTTTAATACGTAGGATAGACATTTTTTTGTTTTTGCACAATGTTGTTTGAGTAATATAATATTTGAACAGATGTCCAAACTTATCTGTGCAGTCGAAGACATCATTAATGTAGGTATTGTGGTTGCTAGTGCAAAAAAAAAGTTTGTAATTTTCTGTTTTGGCTGTACAAATAATGTGTTAGAAAAAGAGAAAGTGTATTGACTTTGTAAATTGTTGTAAGATTATACTAAATTTATTAGGCTATAAAACTATTTATGTGACTTTAGAGTTTTATATATAAAATATGTATATATATGTTGACAATGTATGTTTTTACTACATTATAAAGATATAATATATATGATGTTTCTACTACATTATAATATAAAAATACAGGTAATTATTTTTATTTCATTATTAATTGTGAGAATTTCCCATGCGATAGCTACATTAACAACAGTTGGTCGCATAGCAACTCTTGGAAAGTACACCGAGAGCTGTTGTTATCTGTCATGCTTTATAATTGACCGCTGATTGATGGCATGACTATTGATGGCATGACTAAAAGATTGACCTATAAAACTACACACAATTAATAGATAGAGATAAACCGAAAGAAGTGTGTTGTAGGCGTGTCCGTGTGCTTGAATTAAGGTCAATTTTTCCTTACTTCTGGAAAATATATGAAACATTTTGAAATATCGAAATTCTTTTTTGAATATTAAATTGGCCGGTCTGTGGCCTAGGAGTCGAAAAGTCTTATGTATCTATTAGCTACATCAGTTTTCTTTCAAATCCGTACGGATCACACTTCTAGGGATTATCTGTTCAGTGACTACATACAACATTCTTTGTACTTACCTAAAAATAATATCACAATAATTATTAGCAAAGGTGTATCGTTCACAATTATATTAGGGAAGGATAGGGAGAAAAAGATAGAGCAGAGTAACTGTAAATTTCGGTTTAGATCAGTCAAAGGGCGTAGAGTGGTTCAGGGTGAAAGTAGACTGAATGCTGTAGAAATGAGATCCCTGAGGCGTATGTGCGGCAAAACCGTGTTAAAAATGTGGACATCTGGGGCTGATGTAAGCGTAATGAATAGGATTAAGAAAGGAACGCTTAGATCGTTTGAGCATGTAGAGCGGATGAACTAAGAAAGGAGTGTGAGAAGAATTTATGATGCGAAAGTGAACGGTAGAAGAAGTCAGGGACGTCCGAGGAAGATTAATAAAAAACACAATCAAGTGAATCAAATACTTGAAACGGGCCATGTCAGAGTCAGAATAACAGAAGAGTATGTACGAATGTGAATGAAGCAAGGAGTGTGTGCCAAGACAGAGATGTGTGGCGGTCCGTGCTCTCTGCCTACCCCTGCAGAGAAACGGCGTGTTGGTTAGTTAGTAAGTTTGACCGAATAAAGATATTAACTATAAGGTATATTGCAAATATCATTTAGAATTTAAAACCTGGAAATGGATGTAAGCCGACGTTGCAAGTAGTACTCAGGTTTAGTTCATATTAGGGTTAGGTTAGGGTTAGTTGGTTTGATTGAGTATGTCCCGGACTTGCACGGTGAGCCACTCCACTCCTTGCTGTAGCCCGTCTCCCGTCAAGGCGTTTGAGGCGCAAATGTGCCACGGCTTGTCGACGATGCGCTCCAAACCTAGGCCTGAAACAAAAAAAACACTGCTATTATAATTGTCTCAATACAGTGATCTGCGCAGGCAGTGAGCTCCTTGGATTTAGTACTTCGAGTTCAAAAGCTTCTACGCGCAGTCATAAAATGGTTATAGAGTTATGATATGTATGGTGATTGTGTCCTGCCAGGTAAGTATGTTGCTGTATATTTATATAAACTAGGAAATTAATATTAAGTAGAAATTAAGATTTGTACAGCGCCCTTGAGGTGATTTTTCACAAAAATGGCGCATACAAATTATCCAAATATTATTACTATTATTAGAGGTCAGAGAAATACTAACCGTGGCTCTATCTTACCGACTTTCTCTAGACTATGCTTGGAACCTCAGCGCAATAATATAACAGGAAGGATACCTTCATGAAACAGTTTAGTTAGGATTGTTGATTTTTTCCTGACTCGGGCGTGGCTAGGTTTTTTATGAACATACCTTTTTACATCCATTTCCATAGCACATATCGACATAACGTTTATTTGTATAACCACTTTTTCACAGTATTGTTAACAGCCAAAATGTAGGATATAACCTCCCTAAGCACGAGAACTTTCTCAATTAAGGGAGGTAATTATCACTAACTAGAAACTAGACATTGTACATTTATTCAATTTATATTATGCCTACTGTTAGTATTAAGTAAAAAAATGTTTATTTTGTACAATAAAAAAAAAAATAATAATAATAAAAAAAACCTCAAAAACCGTTGAGCTATGTCGCATAACAAAACGTAGTGGATGAAGTCACCGGAGACGGAAAACATGCTTGCATACCTAAAAGTGGTGCGACATTATGTGACAACTTGTCTTGTCTCTTTCTCTCTTACGGTTCACGACGTGAAATCCCGGAGAAAGTGATTTATCGTAAATGTGTATAGGTTGGGCTAAGAACATGTAGCTCTCTCTCCATAAATATCCTTACACTAAGCTTGGAACGAACTTTCTACGGGTTAGAAGGGATGTGCACATTGTTACATATTGTTTCGTGGATGTTTCGAAAACTCAGCTATCGTGGAGAGAATTCATTATTTCTACGTTCCCGATGGTTATCTTTATCATCAACCGTTTTATCTCCTGGCCACAGAATTGATTTGCCAATGGTTATTCCTGTGGGGAGGGCAATTTTTTTGCTGCAGCATTTTTCATTAATGAAGCTGCGTTCAAATGCCAAGCATTTTGTGGTGTTTGTATAATGAAACACTTTGGTTTGTAATGTTTTTAAAAATAATAAAAGCTAAATTAAATCAAGTATGTTCGATCCGAAAACTGCGATAAACGCCGAATACGTTTCAGCTTCGGATGAATTGTGAAATTAAAGTGGACTGAACAGTGAAGACTACTTGATGGAAGATCTGATTGTATATTGTGCATAAAATGAGGATTTAAGCCAGTTTGCTCACCTGAGGTTCTTGGGAGGAAACGGCCGGCTGCCCCGAACGATGGATGACAAAATTTGATGTGTCCTCCAGAGACGGATGCGAAGCGAATGACGAAAGACGAAAAGAGGCGATGTCCCTGGAGGCACTTACTGCGACGAACGATTGAAGACGAATGACCGCGAATATACCCGCTTCCTTGTCAGGAGCGGGTTGTGAAACTTTTGCCCATTGAGAGCGACACCGTCACCGATTTTTTTTTAAGGCTGGTCACAGATAAAATCAAAGAGCAAACTGACGTGGATATAGGTTGGGACTGGATAATAGACAAAAGGTGAGAACCTAACAAGTTGTTTTTATTTAGAATCCAACAAAGTAAGTTATATATTTTGAATGGTTTTTACCTGCTGCAATTTTGACACTAGACAGGGCATCGGGGCAGTCCATCTTATTGGCAAAGAAAAGAATGGGCAATCTCCGGCCAGATATATCCGGATGCTGGAGCAAGAGGTCTAACTCGTCCTTCACCACCACTGAAATATTTAAACAAGACTCACACAATTAAGTATTCAAGCACATCTTCACAAAAAAAATAGTAATATCATCGCTGGAAAGGCAAAAGGGCTTAAACGACTCATTGATCAAAAAGTTTGATCAGTTTTTTTTCTGCATCGAATGCTCCGACTCTCGTTTGATTCTGAAGACTTTTGCGACCCTTCAGCCATCTCAAATATATTTACCATTTGGGAGAAGGCTCGACTCAAGCGACACAAGTTTGGGACTTTTTTTGAGCTTTGTATCGCTTCGGGTAACTCCGTGAGAGTATCGAGTTACCTGAGTCAACTATTTTTTTCAAAATCCATCCAGGTACTGAAGACTTATGAATTTTATTGTAAAACAACAAAAAAATTTAGTGCTCTGGTGTAAGCTTCCCAAAATGGCGCTTCAGACCTTTTTGCCTTTCCGGCGACGATATGTATTTAGAAACGATAAATATTTTTTTCAATCGATTTACATGTTTTAATTTCTAGTTCATACAGTATTTTAGTTTATTATTTCTTTTAATTGTATTTTGTGTGATACGAGTTTTTGACATCTTATTGGTGTCATGCGTATTGAGATTTTTATAGCATAGTGACCCTCTCTTATGAGATTTTCCAAGGCACTAGAGAAAAAAACTTTATGTGGGAAAACCTTAACACATTGTAGGAAACTTTAGGCATTTTTAAAAATTTTGTCTTTAAGGGACCTAAAAATAGAAAATTTTTAAGAGTCAGCACCCAAAGACATAAACTTTACGGCTTCCTAAAAAAATATAATCAAAATCCAATTCAAAATTAAATCCAACCATCAAGTCTTTATAAAAGTTACAACAGAATTTTAATCAGCCATTATGAAAATAAGAAAACTCATCAGAAAAATAATCCAGCAATCAGGTTTTTTAGAAACTCCAATATAAAATAAACCAAGTTTTCTAAAAGATCCAATGAAAATTAAATCCGCCCATCAAGGCAATAAGAAAACTAATCAGAATTTCAATCCAGCCATCAAGTGTTTTAAATGATCCAACAGAACTTGAATTCAGCCATCAAGGTCATTAGAAGTGACAATATGAAAACAACTAAAAAGTAACATTCCCTTAAAGGGGGTTTTTCCTATTTGTTAGCAGTGGATAAGTAAACGCATGGTATACCTAGTCGCAGGCGATCGCTGGAGTCAATGACGAAGATGATGGCGTTGGCTTCGCGGTAGTGATGCTCCCACAGCGAGCGGTGGCGCCCGTGGCCCGACATGTCCCAAGCTGTAAAACCCACGCCCCCATCTGCATGACACATCTTTATTAACTCATCACCAATGCATAATTAACTGCATATAGACAGGCATCTTATTTTAAAAACTGCAGACATTTTTTTTAAATATGTCATTACTAAAACCTTCAAAAACAATTTTGTTTTCTATTAACTATAAAAAGTGTATTGATTATTGAAATAATATCAATAATCTTCAACGTGAATATAAAACAGAAAATAAAAAAAAATAACGGACGCGACCGAGACTCAGTTTCAGACCGAGTTTCATATTTACGTTGGAGATTATTGATATCATTTCAACATCAATATCAAATATAGTAAGCATAAAAGCTTTAAAATTTATTCTAATTTGATATAAAATAGTGTTTTGTCGTTTGAAGAACCATATAAATTAAAAAAATATAGCTAGGTGTTACTTAAGTGAAAAATTACGTAAATGAAAATGAGTTTTCTTTTTTAAAATACGAATTTATTAACTTGTTTAGGGTTAATGATCAAAGACCAAAACCAAATGACAGTAGTTTACAAATTACGTTAAAAAAATGTTCCCTTCGTCAGTTTTCAAAATCCCAACTGCACGGAGCCAGTGGGACTATAGCATCCCCAATTGGGGGTGTGAGAGGAAGGAAATGGGGAAGAGGAGGTTGGCAAGTGATAAATGGATACAAAATGACTTTTAATGCCAAATTTCAACTCACTTTGAAACTTTTCAACGTTAAAGCCCACCGTGGGGGTGGTGTGCTGCACCCTTCTCTCTTCCGGCTTGAAGCGCTCCACCAGGGTGGACTTGCCGCTGTTGTTCAGGCCTATCACCAGCACTCGCGCTTCCTTCTTCTTTAAACCCAGCCAGCCCGTCAGGCGGTCAAACAGGCCCATCGATGAGTTAAACGTGCAAAGTCCTTAAAGAGCGTACTGAGGCGGGTTAGAAATTACTACTGCCATCTGTTGAAAAAAAAACAATTTTATTAATTTTTAAAAACAATATTATCAAGGAAAAAAGAAGCAGAGGTCGCCCAAATATGAGGTGAGCTGATGAATTGAAGAGTACTGAAGGCTTCAGAAGGGTGAGAGACACCAAGGTTAGGCGAACCTGAAAAAATTGTCTATCTTCAAAATGTCAGATAAGTAGAACATTATAAGAGTGTACAAAAACGTACAAGCCCGGACATACTCTGCGGAACCGCTCTTGCAAGCTGTCACATAGATATCAAAGCTATGAAGGGCCAGATCTTCCTCTGCCTAGTCTTCCATCTATCTCTTCCCCTGGATTATCATTGGCTAGTCTTGTATTTTCATTCCTTATAATTTGACCGAGATATTGAAATTGCCTTCTTTTTATAGCCACTACAATTTCACAATTCTTGATGATTTGACGAAGAACTTCTAAATTGGCTATCCATCTGTCCAGGGTATTTTGAGGAAGCACTTTATATATCCACATTTCAAATGCTTCTATCTTCCGTTTTAATCTTGGTTTAGTGTCCAGCTTTCCATGCCGAACAGAAAAATAGCGTAAAACAACAAATTTAGACTTAATGATTTTAATAAAACCAATTTTTTTACTTTATTCCACTATTTTTTATTTAAGGCCTGACCGGTTTCACATTATGAAGGGTATCTTCAGACTGGTACAATTTTAAGTAAGTCTATTGAATATATACTATTGAAATTTGGTATTATTAAAATGGAGTTGCACCGCAAATTAACAGTTTCAAAATTAGAAATAATTTAAACTTAGTTCACGGTAACAAGAGATTCTTCATCTTAACCCTTCGCTTGTCGCAATGTATCTGTCATATACAAGGGGTGTATGTCCCTAAATTTAATCGACAAGAAATATTCTGGGCTAGCTGCCCCCCCCCCCCCGTTAATATAATTAAAATATACATAATATCGATGTGTTGTTATTTAAAACTAATATTTATGTTGAAACTTGTTGAAAAAAATGCTAAACAAGCCTCATGTTTCCTATAATATGTCTCAAACTTAATGTATTTGTCAGATACATTGCGAAAAATACTTTATTTACATCGCGACAAGCAAAGGGTTAATGAAAGTGCTCAATCACTTAACTATCATATAAATATTAAAATATTTTACTCTCATTATGTGGTATATAATGGGAATAAAAAGATCTTCACGTTAAGTACTCGATTTAGCAAAGGAAAAGCACTCACCTGATTCATATTACATTTGACATTTCCCAGTGATCCATTCACAACAAACTTCTTTCAGTATTGTCATTATTGATTACTTTTATACGAAAATATTTCCTTGTGTTATTTAATAAAACCTTGAGAAGATTTATGTATTCACTGCCTCGTACATTACGATTTTCGATTGAATTTAATGACAAAGTATACCCCACAATGATTACCTTATTTTTGTTGTTTTTTTGGGAATTCTGTTGTCAAGGAAACCATTTCTATAATGGTATAACAACACGGATAATTTTTATGTGTCAACACTTTGCTGTCATTATCAGACTTTGTTTTTGTGTTGACAATGGCTGTTCATTTAAATGTGAAAAAAATACTATAAATCTACAAAACATTAAGCTACGGTAAGGAGAGGGTCTCCGTATGAATTACGTTTTCTGTTTGAAGGTTATCTTTTCTGGTGAACCACTTTATTTTAGATTAATGTCATTTCGGACGCCACTGTATCTTCTTTCCCATAGAGAATAGACTAGTTTCCATGGTCTGTGGGACTACACAACTTTTCCTCCCCCACTACCTTTATTGTCAGGGGATGCCATAGTCCCACTGGTTCCAGACGGCCTCCATGGTCGAGTGGTAAGACGCTCGACTACGAATCCAAAGGTCGCTGGTTCAAACCCGGCGTGCGCCAATAACTTTTATTTAATTAATATGTGTCATAACACATTTAATTCATATAAAAATAATAACAAGTATATTTGCGGCACGTTCCAGAGTGGTAGATACTCTAAGTATCGCCCTGGTGAAAGACCACCATTCAGAATCGAAACGTTGCTTGAAATGGCTTAAGCCATGTTTGGTGACCAGATCTGAATAGCCAGGTACTTCCCAACCTTCCTCTTCCCGATCTCCTTCCCCTTCCCACTACCTTCAGCCTCACAACATACCCAATTTGGGGATGCCATAGTCTCACTGGCTCTAGACGGTTGGGAGCAGTTGAGACTCTTGTGCGGTGTTCATGTAAAAAAAAAAAAAAACGGTGATACCTAGAGTACTTACCGTTAGATGCATTTGTACATTTATTACATAAATGATGCAGTTAAAAATGTGAATACATTTATTTAAGCTTGTTAATCAATCTAACACATCCCTCGCAATTCTTTAATCATTTTACTACCCATAATGAGCTTCTATTTATAAAACAGCTTATGGTTTTTCAAGAGTCTGAAATAACACGTTGGAACATTAGGAAAATAAACATCTCATGTTTGGATAGAGCTTTAATTTTCTCGTAATACTAAGGCATGTAATATATTTTAAGGCACCTTCGTACATACTTATTGATCTAAGCTTGGGTTCCGGTAAACTTATGTCAAAAATTGAGAGCAGTCGTCAAGCGTAACGATAATGCTGTTATGCTTGGCGGCTGCAGATAAAAAGTCGAAAAGGGTCTAGAATTGGCATTCAAGGGGGACCGTTCAAATGTCGAAAAAACAAAATGGTGCTAATTGTTGAATTGTAACGATGGCAAATGTGACATAAGTTTTAAAAACCCAACCTTATTGAGTAGGCATATAAAGAACAGTTTTGTATACCACTATTTCTCCAGGATTTATAATTTGCATATGATAAAGAGATGCATGGAGCACATCTGGAAGCTCACTGTGCAGCACGACTTTTTTTTAAAGTAGGCGGACAACACTAACGGACGACAGTTGTAATCTGACATAGTGATACTTTTGGCACACGAAATACGCCTACGTAGCACTTCTTCTTTATTCTATGTTTAGGACAGACTAACCCCTAGTATTATATAAAAAATACATAATTCTACAATTATACAATACATATTACTAGGACCTGGATTCGTCATCGCAAAATCAGGGCCGAGCTGTAGAGAAAAAAAAAATACTATAAAAAAAATTATACATTTTTTTAGATTAGTATATTGTGTTTGAGCTAAAGACTAAACCTATAAGAGGTTTTCAGTTTGGCACTGATTTTGCGATGGCGAATCCGGGTCCTACTTATTACTAACAATATCACAAAATATTCACAAAGCAAACAAAAATCTAATATCAAAAAAATAAACATTGAAACAAAAACAATATCTAAATGAAACAGTAGATGTAATAAAAAAAATATTTTTTTTACACAAGCAGTATCTAATCATTAAAAAAATAAGCAAATTCATGCGTTCCTATACCTAGTATAAATTTATTACTTAATTTTTTTTTTTACTATAGTTGTCACAAGTTTAGCTTTGGGGATACAAAAAATATATGGATTTAGTTCGTTTGGCATTTCAATATCTAGTTCCTCTTTTGACCGCCTGCAGAGACGAGTATGTCAATCTATTTCCACATATTATTAGGTGTACAACTTTGCTTCCGCCGTTTTTTTCCAAAATTCGAGGCTTTATTGTAAAAAACTGGTTGTAAATTTATGATTCAAAGTATTGTCCGTCGCTGGCCACTACTTTCTCCCATTTTTCGGGCAGCGTACGAATCCTGCGTTGAAAAAACTGGTCACCTTTTGAAGCAATCTATGAATCGATCCATTTTTTACTTCTTCATAAGACCGGAAGTGCTGGTCAGCCAGGTCGTGTGCCATTGATCGAAACAAGTGATAGTCAGAGGGAGCAACGTATAGAAAATACGACGGGCGAAGTAAGACTTCCCATTTCAGCGTTTCTAAGTATGTCTTGACCAGTTTCGCAACATGAGGTTGAGCATTGTCACGCTGCAAAATCGCTTTATCGTGCCTCTCGTTGAATTGCGGTCGTTTGTCTCTCAATGCTCGGCTCAAATGCATTAATTGGGTTCGATAACGATCGCCTGTGATTGTTTTAGTCGGTTTTAACAGCTCATAATACTCTACGCCGACCTGGTCCAACCAAATACAGAGCATGACTTTGGCGTGAATATTCAGTTTGGCCATCGACGTGGAAGCATGGCCGGGAATCCCCATGATTTTCTGCGCTTGGGGTTATCGTGATGAACCCATTTTCGTCCCCAGTCACAATGCGATGCAGAAATCCCTTCCGTCTTTGCCTTTCAAGCAACTGTTCACAAGCAAACAAACACCGTTCAACATCTTTCGGTTTCAACTCATGCGGTACCCAATTTCCTTCCTTCTGAATCATTTTCATGGCTTTGAGGCGTTTTGAAATTGCTTGTTGAGTCACTCCCAATGATGGTGCCAATTCTTCTTGACTTTGACACGAGTCGTGATCAAGTAATGCCTCAAATTCTGCATCTTTGAAAATGGCGGAAGCCAAGTTGCACTCCTAATATAATGGTATGCGTACACAAAACGACAAAAACGTCCTGTAAAGACAAACAGTCATTAAGTTTAAATAGTTATAACCACTGAAGAGATAAACTGATAGAAGTAAGTTGTGGGAGTGTATCGTATGCCCGAAGTAAGCCATATTTTACCTTACTTTGGGTGAAATTGATTTTAAAATATCGAAATTCTTTCTTGGCCTGTCTGGAGTCTAGACGTTAAAAAGTCTTATGAAAATTTCAATGGTTTAAAAAAGTAAAAAAAATTATAGAGAATACCGCACAAGAGTCCCAACTGTTCCCAACCGTCTGAGCCAATGGGACTAGATATGTTGAGAGGATGAAAGTAGTGGGGAGGGGAAGGAGATAGGGAAGAGGAAGGTTGGGAAGTACCTGGCTATTCGGATCTGGACACCAAACACAGCTAAAGCCGTTCCAAGCAATGTTTCGATTCTGAATGGTGGTTTTTCACCAGAGCGATACTTAGAGTATGTACCACTCTGAAAAGTTACAACTGATATCATCACTGCGTGTTTTTGACCTTTCGTGTACACATACCAAACCATTTAAGATTTAACTTCACGATCCTGACTCGAAGATCAACTTTGCCATCTGACTTCTCTCTCCCACAGTCACCGATACAAAATTATCTTTAGCCAAAGTGTTGATACATTTTTCGGTCAACGCTACATTACCGAACTGCACGAAACTCTCGGGATCTTTTGCTACGTCTGCATAGGTCGTTGAGGCGTTTCTAAGTGAGGTATCGGGCGGACAGAACAGCAGTTCGTCGTATTTGAAGACTAGACCGGGTTCCGCGGCGCGGAATGTGTGCAACTCGAGAGAGTGTTTGACGAAGAGTTCAAACAGCGAGGAGATATCGTCTTGGTACCTCGCCAGGAGAGATTCTATGTCTTTGTCGGATCGCACAATGGGGTACTTGTCCTGGACGGCTATGCGAACTGAAAAAAAAAATTGCATTAAATTAGAAGAGACTGCAAAAATGCTGCGCGATATAGTTGTGAATGATGCATACTTGGAGCGAGGCAATGAGTTTAGGTACTTGGGAAGTTGAGAGATGGAAAGTCTGATAGGATATTGGAAGAAGGCTGAATGCAGAAGTCGCTAGTAAAATAATAGCTAGAAGTGAGGCTAGCAGTCCACAGTGGAGTGCTGATAACCGTGATGTATGAAAGGATGAACTCTTTCATTCACATTCAACCGACTCAACTATTTGATTCACTTGATTGCGCCGTGTCTTTCTCGGACGTCCCCCACTTCTTCCATCATTCGCTTTCGCGTCATATATTCTTCTTTACACTTTTTAATTTTATTAATTGCTCTTACATCAGCTTTGCATTCTTTCTGTACTTCTTGTACAACATTTGTATTTTTTTTTTTAATTTATTATTTATCGTGGTAAATACAAAATATAAGTGATTGCTCTATGTCTGTCTCACTAAGAAATTCCTGTGCCGAGACAGATGCAGGGTACACAAATGATATTATAAAGTAGTAGAATTAGTAAAGTGAAACATTACACTGATAAAAATTTAAGAACACTTAAACAAGAAATAAAGCAAGTTACTGCCTCGGGATCTCATTTCTACAGCATTCGGTCTACTTTCATCCTTCTTCTGCCAGTTCCATGCCTCACTACCATACATCGGGATTGGGATTGGTATCAGCACTCCATTGTGGACTGCTAGCCACACAGGGATCTCATTTCTACAGCATTCATTCGTTCTCTGCCTCGCTGCTAATTAAGGTTGGTATCAACACGATCATTTGTCTAAAACATGATACCTTAGAGTACATTGAGTGGTACCTATCCAAGGCAGTGTAGTCAATTTTCGATGATTTTTGCCGGACTCGGCAGACCTGGGCGTGGCTAGAACTAGGGCTTAGGTATTTATACATCCATTCATAGCACATGTCGAAATAATGTTTTTGTTTATTCGTATAACCACTTTTTCACAGTTTGTTATCAACAAAAATATAGCGTATAACCTAAAAAACCGTTTAGTTGTGTCGAGTCTAGTCGCATATGAAAACATGTGGGCGGAGTCCCCGGAGACGCGGGAGACCAAGATCATCCTTACGGTACATAAAAGCGGTGTGTTATTTTTGTTGTCTCTTTCTCTCTCATGGTGTATGATGTAAAAACCTAGAGAAAGTGATTTATCGCAAGTTTGTATAGGTTGGGTAAAAAGAATTAGCTCTCTCTCCATACATTGTTTCTCCAAGCACGATACAGTAAAACTCACACATAAAGTTGCCAGTTTTTTAAGCTTTTATTTTTTCTAATCCTTTTAAATACTTTATAAGAAAGTTTCTCCGCATGGCTTTCAGATTGAAGTTGGCCGCGAGTAAAAAGAGAGAAGGTATTCTAACCATTGATGTAGTCGCGGCTGTAGAAGCCGATCACTGCGTAGTCCCAGGGTGCGAACCTGCCGGCCATCTTGCTGGGCGCGAGCCCGCTGGCCAGGGAGGGGTGGTAGCGCTGGAAGCCCAGCGGGCTGAACACCTGGTAGCCTTGGATACTGTTCATTCGCACCTGGACCAGGTAAACAAACAAACAAACAATGATATATACTCTTATATTATGTCACGTGAGTGAAAGGGGAGTTTAACTCTGGGTGCAAACTTGCCATGAATAAATTTATGCAGTAAAAATGACATTACATCTTTGTCATTGTATTTGGACGGTAGTTATGCAGAAAGCGTCCAATCCACAATTTGCCAAAATCGAGTTTTACATGTTTTCCTATAGATAAATATGAGGTTTATATCTGCTGAAAACATTCAAGCTCCAAATGCAATAGATTTTTGGTAATTACATTTTTTACTAACGCACATTGCAGATATTTGACTTAAATTAAAGTTTGAAAACATTATAAAGTGTAGGATAACATAAGATTTTTTTAAATTTTTTATAAACACATTGATAGATTATTAATTACCTACTTATAATAGTGCTCATAAAGAAAAAAATACTGATATTCACTTTACAAATGCCGATTACGCATATTAATGCTTTTTTATCGTCATATTTTCAAATGCTTTGTTTCTCAGTTTCATCTTTTTGGAGTTGGAAACTTTCTGCATAACTACGTCCATTTAATCACTTTAACTTATAATAGATTTAAAAAATGAAAAAAAGGTTGCAGACAGGCCAATAAAATTAATTATTTATTCAAGAAAGAAATTCAATATTCGCACACCTTTACTAGTTTATCTCTGTCCACACGCAGGTGAGCTCCGAGTGTGTATGAAAATATATTCTGTTCTTTTGTTATAATTTAATTGTTATTCTATTGTTTTATCACTGTCCTGTTATTTTATTTTATATTTTGTTGAACATTCAAATCAATGCCAAGGTCAAGTCAAAGTTTTGGTAGAGTGGTAAAAAATGACAAAAATCATTTAGACTGCTACCAACATTTCAAGACCATGGCTTGAGTTAACAAGTCTCGACATTCTGGACAGTGGTGAATGATACCCATAATTAGTAGAGTGATGATTGAGGAACAGCAATTCATTGTTTCTTATATATTTATTTCAATTATATTTACCCTATTCAAGAAATCCGGTTTAATCTCCATATGCGGCCGTCCCATCAGCACCAAGCTTTCGGGAGGCACTTTCCGGAGGGCCAGGTCAGATATGGCAATGCTCAGCAGTCCCCCCGGGGTCCCCACGCTCTTCGGGGGCCCCGCGTACCCGGGGGTACCGGTGACCGGCAGACGTATGGACACCCAGCCTATCTTCAGACCCTCGATGCGGTATTTCTGCGACAGCTCCAGGCTGATTGTTTTGAGCGGGGAGAATAGGTCCTCGGGACCTTTGCTCGGGGTATCGGCGGAGTAGAGAAGAACCTGGAAGGTCATAATTCATTTTGGAAGTGTCCTGCATTATTGCACAAAATACTGATGGCAATTCCAGAGGGAAGGCTTCCAGTTGGCTTCCCCAGACAAAGTTGGAGAAAACAACTCCAGAGGCTGTGAGAGAAAAGGCTGTGCGTACAGTGAAGGAGGCTGCTGAAGTAACACGGGGTAAGGACCCGTGGAGACTGGCAAAACAATGGGTCTCCAACGCAATTAGGAAAACACTGGTAGAATGGATAAATTTCCCACCCATGTGACAACTTTGTCAAATGGTGGAGATTTTGGCATGATTTTTTCCCTTCGTATATGTGTACTTATTTGAAATGTTCCTTAACCTAAGGAATGCCACATTCCCGAAAGATACAATTTCCGTCGTACCTTGATGACTGTAATTTCGTAATAACTCACTTGTGTTTAACGAAATTATGTTTTTGTCAATTATGCTATCTTCTCAGGTAATGTGTCCATGTACGAGGCCTGTTCAAAAGAAAAGGTGAATTTTGAATTTTCGCGGGCTGTGTACATTCGATTATTGATTTTTTGTTGTTCTTATGTTGGTACACACATGTTCATCATATGTTAGAATTATCAGCCATTTTGGATTCAGTGGTTTGTTTTTGACAACTGGAAAGGTTAGTCACGTTTTTGTGTCTTCTTCGATTTTTTACTTTTTGAAAAAATGTATTTATAAAATTGTATGTTGTGGTACAAATGGTTTTTCTAGAATAGCTACTTGTATTCAACCGTTTTTTTTCTCCCTCATATCAGTAAAAAAAGTTTGGTTAAGAAATGTGAAGATTTTTTTGTTGTTTTTTTGTATTTTTGTGTAGCTGAATATATTTCCTATCAAATAAAAATGATTGCATGAAGTTTTCCTGTAAATACAAACAGTAATTTCACTTTGAAAATCGATTTTTTCGTGCCGCACTGACGTAAGCAAGCTTTAAATATTTATTACTCGACTTGTACCGAACTTAACGCAATGCAAAATATCTCAATGGTTTGATTACTTTGTTGACAAGCGATTATAGTTCATTTAAATATGTAAACAACAGGTTTTAAAGGAAATAAAACTCCTGAAAAGATAACGATGAATGCCCGGTGACTATTGGCACCTCCGGCATACAAGAGGTTAGTAAATTAAAATAAATAAACTCACCAACAGCAGATAAACTTTATCCTTTCTATCCATACATGTTACTTCATAATGTTTAATAAACTCCAAGGCCGCTGCAACTTCGTATTCCCACACTGGCAACACCAGCACGATCCTCGTGTTCTCTGTCACATACGGCACTGGCAACACAGAAGCTTTGCCCAGAGGCTTGAACACCTCCATACGTTTCAGGATTAGTTTGTCATCGCGATTCGAAGGGTCGGTATCTTGAAAGTTCATATCCAAGATATAACTCATCCCTCTGGACGGGTCGAAGCGTTTGTAGCCGTTTACTAATGAGTGGTATTTGAGGTTAGGATTCTCATTTTGCACTTTCAAGGCTGCGGCATTGATAATGTACTGAAAAATATAAGAAAATATGTTATCACTTAAACATGAAGGAGAGCAGAAAACAAATAAAAAAATTCTTGAATCAGTCACAAAGTGTTGTCACAAAGTGATTCCCAAACACGAACTTGAATCTTTCATTACAAGTCAATACTTACATCAATATCTTTCTTATCAGCGTGTGAATGCGGCAGCACGTTGGAGAAATCATTTGGCATCAGCGAGGAGTTGACAGTGATGGCCATGTGGACGGGCTGGTGGAACCTGTCGGGGAGCGCGGGGCCAGGCAGCGTGGGGTCTTCTCGGGCCCCCGCGGGCCACGGAGCTCCAGCCTTGCTCAGAGTCTGCGCCAGGGAGGCTATCATGCTTTGGGTAGCCTCTAGGTGTAGCTGGAATTCAAAATGTTTTATGTAAACAAATAAATTAGGATATTCATTAATAGCAACTTCTTTCGGGTATCCAGTGCAAGTCCAGGTCTGTTTGGACGGAGGCCACTGACGTAGCCTAGAGGCACCTTATCGAAGCTGTAGGTTCCCCAACATCCCCCTAAAATCATGATCGTTATCGTAAATCATGAAAAAAAAGTTCAGATATGGATATAACAGTGCATGTGTACATCAAACAGATTGAAATATATCAATTGGAAGAAGGAAAGATAGATGGCGGTTGTTCGTTCCACACATGAGCTGTCTTACACAAAAACGAGTGGGAGAAACAACTCGTTATCATCAAGGGATGACATCAACTGTGAAGGGGTTTTCGGCTCGTGTCCACCTATTATTTAAAGTTAAGAGAAAGGATAAAAGTAGACTGAATGCTGTAGAAATGAGATCCTTGAGGCGTATGTGCGGTAAAACCACGTATGACCGTGTTCAAAATGTGGATATCCGAAAAGAATGCAAGGCTGATCTAAGCGCAATGAATAGAATCAAAAAAGGGATACTTTGATGGTTTGGTCATGTAGAGCGAATTAACGAAGAAAGGAGTGTGAAAAGAATATATGAATAGTAAGACATGGACGGACGGACTATCAAGTGAACCAAATACTCAAGTGGGGCCATGTGAAGAGTCAGAATAACAGAAGAGTATGTATGAATGTGAATGAAGCAAGGAGTGTGTGCCAAGACAGAGTTATATGGCGGTCTCTCCTCTCTGTCTACCCCTGCGGACAAATAGCATGGTTAATTAAAAAAATTCAGTTCCACAACCATTTTTTCAAACGGTCATATTCTGTTATTAGGTTTAGTACTGCAAGTCCATGTCAAAACTACCTAAGTCAACCCAAACAGGTCAATTGTGGACAATCAAGACTTCAAGACATATTATGTTTATGCGGTTAGTTCTTACCCGAGCAAAATACATCTGCAGGGTATAGAAGTCTGAATATCTCTTGAGGGGATAGACCGACACCGCCTTATTGAAGGCATCATCCTTCTCAATGACAGTCTTCAGATCTCTGCTTAGTTGCCAGTCGCTCGGGAGCTTATAACTGGTCAAGTGTTGCTCCTGGAAAATGTAATTAAATTGTATTCAATTATTCCTAAACAATCGTCGCGGCTTTGGTAAAGATGAAATAACATCAGCCAAAAAGATACATAATTCAATTTAAATAAAAATTAGCGCATACATTAACACATAGATTGGGGGAACGATAAAGTTTGATTAAATAAAAATGAAAGTAGCATAAAAGTATTAGGTGTACAACCCCTTACGCTGTTTTCCTATAGATGGCTTTAGCGGTAAGTAGTGGTGGAAATAAATACATAGATCATAGGCGTCATGCGATAAACTTAGGCATCTGTCAACAGAACCTCATAGAAACATTAGTCTATTTGTGTCTCCATCATAAAGTTATCCTCATTTGAAAATGTCAGTTTACGAGCCAAATTCACGTAATATGCGGGAGGTGCAGTATGACAATGGTCAAGACATACTTGGAAACGTTGAAATGGGAAGTCCTACCCCGCCCCCTGTATCCTCCAGACGTTCCTCCTTCTGATTATCACTTGTTTCAATCAATGGCACGCGACCTGGCTGACCAGCACTTCCATCAAAAATTAAAAAATTGGATCGATTCGTGGATGGCTTCAAAAGATGACCAGTTTTTTCATTGCGGGATTCGTACGCTGCCCGAAAGATGGGAGAAAGTAGAAAGTAGTGACCAGCGATGGACAATACTTGGAATCATAAAGGTTTAACCACTTTTTTACGCTTTTAAGCCTTGAATTTCAGAAAAAAAACTGTGGAAGCAAAGTTGTACACCTAATAGAGATAATATGTCTTATGTAAGCTGGGGATATCAGATAATCTATTTCGTGACCCCACTCCAGTGAAGATATAAGTAGGAAGGTACCTGCAGAGTCTGCGAACATCGTAGACCGGTGCTGTGGGAGACACAGCGCCCAATGTTCTCAAAGTACTCCGGCGAATAGGAGTTCCTCACGCACCAGTCCAGGTTCTCCTTCAGTTTCTTGATCACCGAGTTACTCAGGAGCATGCCTGCGTCTGGAGCCATTCAAAACAAACTGATTAATCACACGCAACTTCCGACCCTGCACAAATCTCAAGTAGGCCCCACTGCAGCCATCTCTGGTCTGGAGACCCAAAATACTTGAAAAACTCTTGACTCTGCAGAAAGAGGTGAACAGTTTCCTCTCGGGTTAAGAATAACCTAATTAAATTTAATGTTTCAAGTTGATTGCGACGTAAGTTTAATGTTAGGATAAAATCAACACAATAAATATTAATATCAATGGTAATGTATTCCATATGGCTTAAGTAATGTAAATTTTGCACGAAAGATTTACTTACTGATTAAATCTTCTTAAAATGCGCATTGGAAATGTGGCAATTGTATTTACATTAAATTGCATTTGACACATTGATTTTTACTATGGAAACATCTTACACTGCATGCAGAATAGTGTAAGTTGTATTAATTAGTTTTTTTTTTCTTCAAAAAGAAAGACAAATATTCCCGGATTACGAATAACTTGGCAATATTTGAAAAACTCCTACAACCATCATAATTAGCGGAAAATGTTATTTGTGCAAAGATGGAGGACTTAGCCAGCAGAGGAATTGAACGCACAACGCCCGGGTGAGAATCCAACGCGTTTGTCCACTACCGACCGGTTAAGCCACATAATTATCTCGAAGAGACCTATGTTGTAGGAGGGAGGAAACACAAAGGCCGACAAATCATTCCAAAGCCGAGCTGTCGAACACAAGAATGAGTCCAATCGACTGTGTACAAATGTTGGGCACGCATTTGGCGTGTTTCCTGGCTGTTACCTCGGAGCATTTTTCATTGAAATATCGGTAGTAAAGGACAATATTCCTATCTGACGTATGTACACGAAAGACTGCAATTTGTTTGGTAAGATAAGGGAATCTTTTCTGCAGAGTCAGGGGTATTTTTCAGGTATTTTATCAAACCAGAGGTGGTAGAAATGATCCTAACCTAGTTTATTACAATAATTACAGTTGTCCACAAAATAATTCTCCAATCCCGTGGTAGATGTACGGCTGGAATATACATGCAGCTGCTGGGAATGGAAAACAAACACTAATAGCTGCAGGAAATGTGAAGAAGGTGAAGAAATTTCGATTCAGCTATGGTGCTTATGTCCCGCATTAATGTAACATTATAATAATGCTTGGTGTAACCTTAAGTGACCAGTTAAGGCACCGGGGCTCAATCGAAGCCAGAGTGAAGTTACCCTCTCAGAAGTTGGGCGTGTTGTACAGGGCCTGCAGATACTTCAATAGTACACAACTGCTGACCTTGTACAAATCGCAAGTACGCCCCACTATTGAATTTGGCAGCCACCTCTGGTCTGGAACCCCTAAATACCTGAAAAAAACCCTTGACTCTGTGCAGAAACGGGCGATCCGTTTGATAGATTCTCCTATCTTAACAGACGGATTGCAAACTTTGGAGCACAGATGTCAGGTGGGAATGTTGTCCTTGTTCTACAGGTATTTCAATGGAAGATGTTCCGAGGAACTTGCGTCATTGATCCCTTCGGCACTGGTGCATAGTCGGGAAACTCGCCAAACGCGCACCCAACATTTGTACACGGTTGACATTCGATACATGAGAACGGGTCGCTTTTACGACTCGTTCTTATATTCAACAGCTCGGCTATGGAACGATTTGCCGGCCTCTGTGTTTCCTCCCTCCTTCAACATGGGTCTCTTCAAGACCCAAGTGCACTCCTTCCTTTCTTCAAAAAGACCCTCCGCAAAGCATCCCCAAAGATGACATAGGCCCTGAGGGAAATTATTTCCCTCAAGGCCTCCTGTGTGGAGTTATTGTAAAAAAAAAAATGGAGAGACACGTTGCGCAACTAGGGGATATAGCTGAATACCCAATGATAACCCTGGTAAATTTTATCAAAGAAACTGGGCTACTACACCTTCCCCTCCCCATTCCTTCGGAGACTCCTGTGCGGTATTCAAATTTAAAAAGTGCCTGGCAATAACGAGCACGCTCGCGCTTCAATCGAGCAACTCACCGAGACTGCAGTAGTGACTGTCCTCTTCGGCCGTGGTGCCCAGGTAGACGTCTTCACTCACGCTGATCCCATTGACAATCTCCAGTAACTTGCGGCCGTTGACAAACCCAGCATCGGAGATCAGGTAGAAGTAGTCGAACTCCTCCAAGTAATTGTCGGAGA
Source organism: Drusus annulatus (assembly GCA_022651775.1). Lineage (NCBI taxonomy): Eukaryota > Metazoa > Arthropoda > Insecta > Trichoptera > Limnephilidae > Drusus > Drusus annulatus. The sequence continues at coordinate 374,233 of JAGWCC010000280.1, forward strand.
TGTACTTCAACACGTGGAAAGGTTTCAGAATCTCACGCGTATCGGTGAAACCGACGATGTTCGTTAGATTGAGATTATTCTTTACGACGTTGGCGGTTATAAAGAACTTTATTTTATTCGCCAAGTGCGCCAACGTTTTATTTATCGCTGTGGCTTGATAGTTGACATTTTGCTCCGATGTCAACACACCGATGAATAATTTCTCTCTGATCCCTAACTCTGTACTGTAATATCGCGGCCTTTGCAAAATTTGTGCCTCTTTTTTAGGTCGCAACGGTTTATTCTGCAAATTTAGTTTCGGCTCATATTCGTCCGTTGTGGAAGCCAGTGATGCAACTTCCTCTTGGGTGAAAGTGTCCACAGTGCTGCCGCTGCATCTCGATTCTTGATCCAAGGATGAGAAATTAAGAATCAGTATCAAACCAACACACAACCCGATTAGGAAATACGAGTTATTTTTAATTTGAGACACTAAAATGCGCAATAGCAACATTTTTACAGTGCACACATGTAATAATTCACAAGGGAGTGACCATTTCTAGGAAAAACCAATGAAGTAAACTTTTTGTAAACAAATAATTGCACCACGAACCGACTGTCAAAGTTTGACAATGAAACTTTTATAACCATAGAACATTAGAGTAGAGATGTTCGATATTCCTGTTCCGGTTACGACATTATTTCGATATTAATTCTCTGAGGAACCGGTTATTTTTGGAACCGGCTCCTATTTTTGCGGATCCATTGACCAAGGTCCAAAATTCGAATAACAGAGAGTTACCAGTGCTTTTCCGTAACGGCGAACTTGGTTCCGGTTCTTCTTGGCTAGAAATTCTTTGATAACTCTTCCTAACCAAATTTTCGTACAGTCTGAAAACTTCTGAAAATAAAAAAAATCCCACTTTATTTTAGTTCTATAATCAATTCCAAACTAATATTAAATAAGTACATAAATAATAAATTTACAATGGTCCTATTTCACCTTTTATCGAAAAAAATGTAACGATTCAAAAATATGAATGTCCAACCCTATTTTGTATAGTTTCATAGTTTCAGCGCATGCGCAGAAACCTGCGTTAACTGTTTGCGCAGTGAGCCCGTCTTTTAGTTACAACACGTCGTTGGCAAGAGTTGCCGTCATTTTTTTGTGTCTGAAATAAACTTATCGGTTTAAAGTTGATCAAAGGATTACTGCAGTGTTTTAAGACAGTGTCAATTGATTTAAAAATTATACCGTCCAAAAAATTTCACAATATGCCAAAGCGAGTTTTCAAATAATTTCGTTTAAAAGTTAATAAGGATTATTGCAGTGTGTTGATGCAAATTCGATTAGTATCCGAATCGAGCTACCGGTAAAATTGCACCATATGTGAAAATCGTGTTTTAAAAAATAATTTTCGTTAAAAAGTTTATCAAGTGATTATTAAAAAGTTATTATGTTTTAACCAAATCAAAATGAGCGCCCACTATCTCAAAGTTACGCGATATCTTTTCCTCTTACAAGTGTTTTCACTTCGAAAATTGTGTATTCGGTTAAAAAATAATTGAAAGCGAAATTGCAAAAAAACAATCAGATACACTTTGTAATATCGTGTGTGATAAAAGTGAATTATATTAATTGGATTATCAGTGCTTCAAGGCATGAAAGACGTTATATCTTCGAAAGGTAGGTCTTTGCACAGTCGAAGGGAATCAACAAAAGTAGTGAGTACTTTTTTTCTATTACTGAAAGATTTTTCAGGATTCAAAAGTGCTTTGAAATTTCTTTTATTTTATTTAACTAGTTTTTAACATTTCCAAAATAATTTTAAGAAGGGAACTTGTATATTAATTTGTAAAATTAGGTAAGTAGGTTTTGGCAACAACAAAAAAACATCTAAACGCAGAAACAACAAAACTTTTATCCCACTGTCATCTTCTCTTTTTAGGTGTTTTTAACATTATATCAATGTGTGAATAAGTTTTTTTTAATAATATGTGGAGTACTTTTTCGCCCGCCATGGTAGGTTGTGTCCCTGTGTTATGGCAGACGAATTTGTAGTAATTAGCGAATAGGAAAAAAATCGAAATAAAACAAAACAGCAAATTTTAGAACATTTTTATTTTGTATATTGGGATCATTTAGAGAAGTAGTTTTAAAAATAACAATAAAAATTATCAAAGAAAATAAAATGTCAATGAAGAATATTAATTTAAACCATTTCAAAAGCGACACAAGTTAAATCACAATACATAGTCTAATATGTATTTCCACTGATTGTGATTGTAATATTATATTGAGCCAATACTTTTCTTATGGAACAGAAGCTCTACATAACAAAGTTATTTTGAAAACATTTTATTGCACTTCTTGCATTGTTATTTTTTGTATCAAGAAAATGAGAAGTTCCTAACATTAAAATAGTTTAATTCTGGGATAGAAAATTTAGGGGGTATTTCACCACTGTGAGTAGCACTACTTGTTGAGTAGTGTATATTATATATTTTACCACCACCGAGTAACGCTAACCGTCTAGTAATGTCTGTTTTTATGGACATGTTAATACTATGATTAAAGTTACTTGACGAGTAGTTTTCAACAGTTTACTCAGAGGTGGTGCAATACCTCCTAGGTATTTTCGAAAGAATTGCTTCGATTTTCATATCCTTAAAAGTATAATTGTCAGAAGGATGGAAAGACCAAAAAGAAATATGAACACATTCAAATAGTTAATTGTTTAATATCCTTTGATAAGCGCAATCTTTTCAATGTTTACACTAGAAATAATAGAATACTAGATCCAAATTCCAAGAAAAAAACATTTATTTCACATTTGTGGAATTTGACATGGTTGTTTCACTAATTGTAATAATTAAAATAAACTTATAAAATATATTGGAAATGAGAATTTTGCAGAATACATTATAATATTTTTTCCTTTCGTATATACAAGTGTCCGGGGGTAAAGTGCAGTAACTTCGGGAAAAAACAATGGAATATTGTAAATATTTATTTATCTTTTTATACTTGTACTGTCATGTAAAATCACCTCCTGAAGTTACTCCACTTTACCGCTGGACACCTTGTATAATTGAAACGACAATAAGTAAAGCTCTATTAAATATAAAACGAAATTATGTTTAGTCATAACTAATTTTCAGCAATTTCTTTTTATAAAATGTGCACTCACCAAGTGCTATGGGTTATTTGTAGTTGCTTTATCAAAGTGATGGATCCCTGGCCCTCTTAGACATGAAATTCTTGAATGCATAATTGGTGTAAAGTTTTGCACGCATAACTTTGTTTCCGTTTTATTATAATTATACTAAATGTCTTAAATGCAGCGAGGAAGAAATCAATTACCAAGTATTAGAAAAGTATATAAAAATAATCTAGGAGATTTATTTACTTATAAATACAAACTAATATTTATTTTAGGTCCATTGCCCGATGATGAATTGATTTAAATATATAAAATCTATATATGTAGGTATTGTTATTTTTTAAATGTAGTGGAAGGTAAAAAGGTTACTTCATAAATAACTCCTTTTTAGGCAAATAAAGTAAATGCTGTGACAAGAACACACTAGCAATTGCTATTGATTTAAAATTAAATTAATACGGCGGAAATTCGAAAAAATATTATTAAAAAAAAATTGCAACAAAAGGAATATTGTATCATTTGCGATAAAAATTTGATGTAAAAAGTCAAATTTAAAGGTAATTTAGTAAACTTTATTGATCCTCCGCCATAGTTTTTTTCATATTTTGAAAGAACGGAAAACAAAGTTACCGATTTATACACTTATAAAATAAAATAGGAAAATCCTCCATAATCACCTCCCTCTTATGCCTATACCTAAATTTAATTGATCAGTAAATTAATATTGCCTGCGAATATTTTTAATCGCGTTAATATTTTTTGATAATATCAACATCTTTGATATCCAAAGGAATTGCAGTGTTTATAGATTACTCTGTATGCAATGATTTTGAATGATGAAATGTCTCATATAATTTTAAGAACTGATAATATTTTTGATAACATCATACGCTAAATACTTTGTAAGTTATTAATCTAGTTCACTAACACACTAATGCATCTCGTAGTATGCGTGATGGAAAGGTTTCGGAAAGTAGCCCACTAAAAAATAAACGAAAAAAGATAACTACTTTTACACCATCATAGACAATCTATTTTAGGAGGGAAAAACCATAATACACAATGAACTTTAGTTCCTAGTTCTTACCTTATTGTATTTTGCTGGTTATTATATTACTATTTCAATTTCTCTGTATAAAATAAGCATATTTTGACCCATCTGATTCTGGTGAACGGTTTTTTATCATTTTAAAATACTGGCAATGTTTGTTTTACGATTATTGGCTTCGAAGTGTTAATTCTTTGGCAGTGAAGAGTATTCATAATAAAACTATTGTAAACAGGAATAAGAATAACCTACTTACCTAAGGCCAACTTCTGTTACGTTTGATTGGGGATCAAATCGACGAACAGCGCCATCTGGAATTTTTAACATTTGAACGGTCCCCTTTAAACGCCAAACCTCGACCTGTTTCAGCATTAGATTGGCATTAGCCGTTAGGCATAACGGTCATGCTGTTATGCTTGATGGATGATCAAAATCTGAAACAGGTCGAGAATCGAGGTTTAAATGTTCAAATGACCGTTCAAATGTCAAAAATTCAAAAGTCATACTGCTGATACCTCCATTATAACTCTTCGATAGAGCTCTCTGTGGCAGAACCATACAAGAAAAGTGGTTTTACCGCCATTTATCCTTTCAAAGTCAATATAAAATTTTCATTAATGCCTTTTTTGTTAAATTTCAAAATTGGATTGTTTTATTGTAATCTTGTTACCCCTTGATAAATGAACCCTAATTCGTTAAACCGTTTCCCCGAAGTATACAAAATATCAGACGTTTGTAGCAGTGTTTTTGTGGTACTAGGTGCGCTATAACCACTTCTTACGAAATTAGCAGCAAACAGGTTATTGTTGTATTGTAACAATACCGAAAACAAATTTCTCTCGTTGCTTCATTGTATAAGATCGATTTTCTAGATGAGTTGAGTTTCTTCCACGTGCAAATAAAGAGATGCAAAAATAAATTTAGAAATGTAGAATCAGATTTTTACTCTCTCAAATTTTAATTTTGCCGCAGACGGTTAAAATTTCAACGTTTAATCAGTTAACCTAACATTAGTGTTTTAGTAAATGTATAGAAAATGACACGGAGCGGTGTCTTCAGAAATATAAGCTCTTTTTTCAAAACCAAAATGGGTCAAAATGTTGTTATAAATTAACGAGTATAAGAGAGAAGGCATTATGTGACATCTTACGAAAAGTTGTAGAAACTTTTGTATATAATAATTCCATAGTAAAAGTAATCTCATTCAAAATAAAATCTTTATTCAAAGGTTGACATTACTTTTATAATAATTCATAAACAGAAATTATTTAAGTGCATGTTTTATCAACAAAAAAATACATAATTTTCAAAAGATGTAACAAAATCTGAAGATATTTATTTATCCGTGTGAAAACATTATTTTAGGGTTCATTCAATATCACAACACCCAGATGGACAAGCCCCTAAATATACAAAGAAAAATGCCTGTCTATGTATTTTTGGGCTGCGGCAGGAATTGAATATACAATCTCCGAACCACGAGTCGTCACCATTTCGCCACGGAGGCCAACCCAGAAATACATCAAGAAATTTGAAAAAAAATAAATTGAAACATGCTGAAAATTTATCGATACTTATTTAGTAAATTTTATGAGGTAACCAATTATTTATTTATGATTCATGATTGCTTAGAAAATATTTTTTTTAATCAAATCATCAAATCATCACTCAGTCGAAATATCACCCATTCTCTCGAAACATTTTAGAGCAATGTCTTCAAAAGTTTTAGCAAACAGTTAGTCGGCGCCGTTTATACAGTAGTGCCAACCTTTAAGAATAAGTGCAAGTAGAAAGGGTGTCACCTCGTTTAAAGAGATTAAAAATCTTAAATAATTATAAAACTGATCCCATGAAACGTAAACTTTAAGACATACAATGATTTATTTTTAAATTAAGCCAGTTCATTTGCTAAAATTTCAGATTTTCATGTTCTCTGCACAACCCTGTACTAAACACGGCTTGAAAATGGTTGGGGGACAGAATAGCTATCGTTTACGTTGAAAAAAAAATTAGCGCGTCAGAATTTTGATACAAAATTTTGAAGAAATAACGATAATAAAGTTTTTTTTCATTTAAAAGCATGCACTTTGCAAGGTCAATAAATTTGCCAAATGAACTTATTTTCTGATACTTACTAAAGAATTTAATCACTATTTAATTATTAATAACTTATAAAATAGTTATTAACAATAAACATGCTTCATAATATTATAATAATACAATGTATCCTTTGAAAAAAATCATGACACAATTTTTTTTATGAAACAATAAATTGAATTTTTTTAAATCACACCGATATATTATCACCATCGTCAAATTTTCTGCGTGACGAAAGCCTCGTGCAGGTTGATTAGTTTGAATCCATTTAAGATGCAAAAGGTAATACAAACGCCTATAAATTAATGGAGGTAGTTTTATTTCAAATTTAAAGCTACTCTGATTGGAATAAAATACGGACAAAAAGCCTAAGTGAAACTTGCAAAAGATTTGAAATTAATAATATTAAAAGAAAAACATGCAAAAAATTAAGCTTTAGCAATTAGAAAAAAAAATTAATTAATAAATAAGAAAGTGTTTTTTCTCACCCAAAAAAACCTTAATATACAGAAATGTATTTTTTAATATTAAAAACCACTTTTTTTCAAATCACTGAAGAGATATGTCGATAGAAGTGTAAAGGAATATTGATTGAAATTTTCCAAATATCGAAACTATCTTGAACCGATAATCGATTTCTTCGGTCTGTCTTGGGGCCTAGGAGTTGAGAAAGATCTCATGCAAATTGGCGACATCAGTTTTCTTTCAAATCGGTATAAATCACACTTCTAGGGATTTTTCGTTCAGTGTTAGAAACATAAATGCGCATCAAGTGGTATGTTTGTTTCTCCGTAAAAATATGTATGTAATCTCAATCATTTTCACCATGCAAAGAATCCAGGAAACATAATATATAGTGGTCATCCTTCAGAACCTTTTATATACTACACACATACATCTTTAAATGTGATGTACAAAGTGATACTGCATACATACTTAATAATGACACCATACATACTATAGAATAAAGAAACAGACGTGTGTCTTGCAGCAATTGCCATTGACAATCCAAACGAACTTGCAACCATTCCAATAAAACTGCATTAACTTACCAGATTTTACTTCAGTAACAAATCCTTAGATCGGGTCGTTTCAAACTCTCGTCACATTTGACGACCATCAAATCGACGATCGGCGCCAATTTGAATTTTTGGCATTTGAACGGTCCCCGTTAGACGCCGACTCTCGGTCCGTTTCGGCTTTCGATCGAATCGTGATCAGCTGACGAGCATGACAACATGACCGCTACGCTCGACAACCAGCCGGGTCTGAGGATCAAAATTAACAAGAAGCGCTTGAATGACTATTTTTTTTTTAAATGGCGCTGATTGTTGATTTGATGGTCATCAAATGTGACAAGAGTTTGAAACAACCCAATCTAAAAGTTTAAGAATAATATCTTTTAAATCTACGACAAAAGTATTTCGGACTTATTTGAGGTGCACTATGTTTCCCCTGCCGTTAACTTTTATACGATACATCAAAGTCATGTGCTTTCACCACTTCATGGAAAGTCATTGTTTGTAGGCATCCATTCTGCGAACACTGCATTTTAAAGGCTGTTTATTTATTCTATAAAATAATTGATGAAAAATAACACACTTAAGGATATTCCATGTAAATTTGAAACACAATCTTCCCTCTCAATAAATCATCTTCACAACATACAATCGATCACAATATAATTTTATATTATTATTATTAGAAAAAGATAAAATACAATAATGATTATTCGCAGATTACGGCAGAGTCGCCATTACTGTTCCTTTCCGTTTCCGCCTTGTTAGAGACGAGACAGTTGGAATCTCCGTTGAGGACTTTGACTTCTTCCGGGTAGATTTTGACCTCGTCTCCGCTGCTGAGGACCTGGTCGATGATCTTCTTCTGCTTCTCGGCGTTGGTTCTGTTTCTCTGGCGCTCAGCGTCGCCGTTGTGATCCACGTTCTTGTCCATGGGGCTCCTGGAGAGGCCGTTGGTGTTGGCCTGACGGTTGAGGATGCTCAGCGCGGCCATGGTGCTGGCGATGGACTGGTCCCCCTTGGGCGGCGACGTGCCGCGCTCCAGCAACGGGTGCGAGGGGAAGGGGGTGGTGAAGGAGGTCCACTCTTCCATGCCGTCGGCCAGATACTCGATTGAGGAGAGGAACACCTTGCCTGTAACAAAAATAATTGATGTCAAGGACATACGTGAGAGAGAAAGAGACAAGAAAAGTCTTCATACCACCTTCATCACACCATCAAGTCACATAAATTACGTCAACGAATTTTGAGGTTATTTCCTACATTTGTGTGGATTAAAATACTTGCAGTGGTTATACAAATAAATCAAACATGATGGTGATATGTGCTATGCGTGAATGTTCAAATAAGACCAAGCAAAGATTTTAAAACATCACTTTTCAAAGGTATTTCAACAGTTTTAAATATTTTTGACCGAACTTTAGAATTTTCACATTTTTAATGATATAAAGACATACAATCAACAAAGCTTTAATCATTATTTAGGCAAACCTTCTGTTGTTAGTGTTTGTGTGATATTTTGACTTCATAAATCATTTTAATGGTGTATTGATATTGTTTTGTTTAATGTGTTAAAATATGTTTATTAAAAATGTCCGAATTTCATGTGGGCGGTAACTAATAGGCTATCCAACTTCCTTTCACATATCTTTGTCTCTTTCTATCGAGTCAGTATAAAGTCAACAATATTGACTACACTGTCTCGCAAAGGTAGCTCTTCATGTATATTCTTACTCCAAGGCTTTACCCCTCGATTCATCCCTCATCTTAACTATCAGTATGAAGGCTTTAATTCTGTAAAGGACATGATAATGTATATTAAATTTATTTGTGTGTAGGTATTAGGCCATCTACCTCGCTTCATCTATTGCTGCTCATAAGTGCTTAATCTTTTTATTATTATTATTGTACAACAGATATCAATTCCAATTACTGTACAATGGAAATCAATAAAAGTAGATTTTTTACATCTGAACATTTTTAAATTAATAAATTTTTTGAACATAGGTAAAGTTTTCGGTAAATATATCAATATGTATATCGTATATACGAGTACATAATTTATTTAATGGAATTATACATCTTGTCATGCTATGCTGTGCCAAAACATCTATCCGACCATAGCGTATGCTAAACATGGCATGGTTTCTGCTGCGGCAGTATTTCTCAAGCACAAATAAGCAGTAGCATACCAAGAGGTATGGACAGTCAATCAAGTGGTTTATAATCTTAAAGCCTATTGTCATGAGACCAGCATTGCGCCTAGTCTCTAAGCTTTGATAATTTGTCTCCTCGAGTGGTTCCATGTGATGCATGAACATAGGGTATGTTCCGTGCGAATGCATGTACACATACCTGAGGATTTTTTTCTGAATCTGTTCCAACATATGTTTATATTTGGTCTGATGTGCAGCCCAGACAGTACTAGCGTACTCCAACTTGCTTCTGATCACTCCAAAGAGCGGTAATTTTTGTCAAATGTTGCCCGGAGCTACTCTGATAGCGGATGTAGTGTTACCTGAATAGCCGCCCACAGCATACAGCCTGTCGCCCAGGGCCGCCAGCCCCAGACCGGCGCGGGGCTCCCGCAGGGGCGGGCCGGGCTCCCAGCCGGCACCTCCGGCCGCAAGCAGCTCCACGCTGCGCAGCGAGTGCTGTCCGTCCGAGCCCCCGGCGCAAGCCAGCTTATTGGCCCAGGCGGTCACTCCGCAACCTCTACGAGCCACTGATAGGCTGGGACCTGGAAGAATTATCACGTTACAACTATTTTACTGTAATAATAATCGAACATCTTTACCGTTTGGGCATTCAATCACCACAAGCGCACATTACACTAGTTATTGGAGCAAGTGAGACTATGGCATTCCCGATTTGGGATTTGTTGTGAGTGGGGAGGGGAAGGAGATGGAAAAGAGGAAGGTGGGGGAGTGAGTAAATAGTATATTTATTTTTTGTTTATACTGAATACCGCACAAGAGTCCCAACTGCTCTCAACCGTATAGTCAGTGAGACAATGGCATCCCCAATTTGGGTATGTTGTGAGGCTGAAGGTAGTGGGGAGGGGAAGTATATGGGGAAGAGGAAGGTTGGGAAGTACCCGGCTATTCAAATCTGGTCACCAAACACGGCTAAAACCATTTCAAGCACGTTTCGATTCCGAATGGTGGTCTTTCACCAGGGCGATACTTGGAGTATCTACCACTCCCGAACGTGTTAAATATTGAATAGGTTTGTCGGTTTACGGATAAACTTACCAAAGTGCCAGTCTCCCGGCTCGGAGGTGTTGGAGGGGTTGAGGTCTGAGAAGAGCTCGGTGGTGGCGAGGCAGTGCCAAGCGTTGCATCCGCCCACGGCCCACAGGGCTCCGCCCCACACACAGACCCCCGCTTGGTAGCGCCCTGCGGAAACAAACACAACACAATTAATTTCATTATATTCCTCCAGAGAGAACTTCTTAATAATAAGTCTGTTTAATAAGCGTTCAACCCAAATTTTTCGCAAGAAAATAATTAATTAATCAATAAGCACAGGGATTATCCTGCTTGGGGAGATTTAGGGCCGCGTTAGGCCTAAGTAATTCAGGCAGCTTGTCCAGGGTGGCAAACTTTAGGAGTTTTTTCAGAAGACTGTATAGATTTAATATTTTGCAAAAACTTGACAAAATTAAAAAATGTGTAATTCACATTTCAAATTGCAGCCATATCAGTTATGGATGCTTTGAAGAGTCTGTTTAAAATTATGTATAGATTAAAATATTATTATTGTGAGCTCTGATTTATAAATGGGGTTGTATTTAGTTTGTGAAACAACAAAATTACATATTAAAAGAAATGAAAAAATAACTTTTGTATAAGACCACGGATATTATATTAATTCTTATGACCGACTGGCTTCGCTTAGCCAAAGCATCATCTGGGTACAACATTAAACTAAACAAAAAATACAAAGAGTGCGGATATATATTCATACAGAGGAAGAACAAAATATAAAATAACAGAACAATGAGAAAACAATTAAAAAAAAAACATTTAAATTATAACAAAGGAACAGAGAGAAAAAGACAGCTAATATGAATTGAAAGAGACAAACCATCAACTGAGGAAGGTGATCAAAGAAAAATGATACATTTTATGAGTTTACAGGAAATATGTATATCTAATATTGGACTACTGGACAAATTTACCTCATTATTAAGAATATGAAAATATATTTTTTTAATAATATCCGTGGTCTTTAACAAAGTTTTTTTTTTTTTTTTTCAATACGTCTAACGACAAAGTGGTTGCGTTCTACGAAAATATAAAAATAAAAAAAAATTAAATACTCATGTGCCTTCATTTAAAATCTATACGGGTAATTTGTACATTTGTAAGGAAAGTATGTATGTATTTAATAACTTATCACATTTTTGAAGGGTTCGTGGGTAAAGGAAATAACAACACATTTTATATTACGCAACAGATAAGTTTATGGGGCGGTTGCTTTGTTTACATAACACGCGAGAGTACTAAACATTTGGTAGCTCCTTCCTGGAAACATGTAACTTTCAATTTAAAGCCATTTGACCATGAATTGAGATTTTTTTCTACGTGCAGCACTTCCTAGAGTGATGTGAATCGAATATTGTAAGGGTCCATTCTAGGGGGAACTTGGGGGGGGGTGGCAAAATTTAATTAATTAGAGCTGGGGAGATATAGGTTATGTTTATGCTTGTCTGAATGTCAGAATTAGTCACTGGTAGTCGGCTTGCGAGTGAGGGAGTGTACTGGAGGAACATTCAAGGTTAAAGGCACCCACCAGTATTGAGTGGCGGCATCTCGCTCCAGGCGTCTTCTGAGCTGCTGTAGAGCTGGCAGTCTCGCACGCCCGCCTGGCCGGCCCAGCCCCCGACGCAGTACACAAGGCCCTCGGGGCCCCGCGACACGCCGGCGTAGCTCCTGGCCAGCGGCAGCTTGGAGCGCTTGGACCACGCCTTCTTGCGCGCCTGCTGTTGACTGGGACCTGCGTACCAAATACAATCAAATTAGTCAAAGTGCGATGGTATCGGGTCATGTTGGTATAACAGTATTGCTGGAAATATTAAAACAAAGGTAACATCTGGCTAACTGGCAGATATTCATCACAAGTCAGATATTCACCATTGTTGATGGTGGCGTCCTCAATGCTTCCGCTCTGGCTTTCGAGCGAGGCGCTCATGGAGCGGCCCGAGGAGTCTCCGCAGTCTTCGGGAGGCGCCTGGTACATCTCAACGCTGTCCAGTTCGACGTGGCCGTCGCTTCCTCCCACCGCGTAGATGCGCTCGCCAACCTGCGAAGGAGGGAACCAAAACACCAGGTTAACGGATGTACATTTCACAAATCTGTTGGGTAGGTACATACTGTTAGGGAGCTGCAATTGTTTAAATTACTTTAAGCGGCAACACTAAGATGGGTAAAAGTAAAAAGTAACTTTAAAAAAGCACTGGATCATTCCAGGAGGATTATTTTTCAAATGGTCACACACGATTTTACATTAAAATCTAATTTTGTATTTTTGAATGCTTTGTAAGTGAGATAATTGCATAAAAAAGTATTTTTATGTATATTAAATAAGCCATTTAGTAGATTTTTAATCAAAATAATGATTTTGAGGAAGAGACTAAATGAAAAAATGAATTATAGAAAGATAGATTGTTAATAATAATTCAAATTTGGTAGTTAAACATAACCTCACATCTGAATTGACTACATAAAAGTGTTCCAAAATCGGTATTGCCATAGTAATGAAAAATTTAAGTTTTTATAAAATTTCTATTTTTTATTGTCAAACTGTACACCCTGTAAAACACGTTATTAATATGGGCCCGGAACATGGCTCCACAACTACTGGTGTAAAATCTCCTGTACGTTTGCTCAGTTATCGTTGGTGAAAGTGGCTGTGTCTTACCTGAGCAATGTTGAACCTGCCTCTCTGTTGGCGCATGTCAGGAAGCTGCGTCCACCTGTTGAGCTCGGGATCGTAACTCTCCACAGAGTTGAGGCACTCCACACGATCATAACCACCTAAGGACGAGAGATAATATGTTTAAGCGTTGTCAAAAAACCATATGAGATAATAAATACCGGTCTCTGAAATGGGTCATTGTTAAACTCTTTTAACGTGATTTCTTAACCTTATGCATCTATCTATTTGTTTGTTATTTATTCATATTTAATCACCACAGTGATAAGTCGGTAGAAGTTGATCAAACATTTTCAAATACCGAAACTCATTCTTCAACTGATATGTAATCCAATGGCCTGGGGAAAAATTAGTTTTTTTTTTTAATCAGTATTTATCAAACTTCTAGGGATTATCTGTTCATAGTGGTAGATACTCTCAGTATCATCCTGGAGAAAGATCAGAATCGAAACGTTGCCTGCAATGGCTTTCCAACCTTCCTCATCTCCCTCTCCTTTCACACCCCCTCATTTTAGCCTCACAACGTACCCCAATTGGGGACGTCGGGGTCCCACAGACTTCAGACAGTTGGAACTCTTGTGCGGTATTCACATACTTTATCATTCTGCATGCACCCCTTCTCCTAATACGGGAAATTTAAAAAAACCTCAGTAATGCGAAAAAATCCCAAGATTTCAGTACACCAAAATTCTGAGTTTCACCTTTTCCCGTATTTATAGAATATTTTGGAATTTTTAGTAAACTGTGTGTGCAAGGAAGAATTGAATGAGTCAATAAACGCAAATGTTCAGGAAGCCAAAACAAAATTTAGGAATTTCGTTTTTTGTATGTAATTAAGTCATATGTCCTTTTTCAAAAAATAATAGCACATTATTTTATTTTCTCACACATCTCATTTTTCCTTGCCAGATATGTATCTAAGGAACAATTCTGCATACTTAACTAAAAACTTGGTACATTTTTTAATCATTCTCATCTTCCTTGCGCACACAGATATGTTAGTGCATATTATTTATTTACATCCGTCAAAAGCTTTTACACAAATATTTAACTAATAGTTATGATCTAGTCTAGTCTAGTCGGTTATTAGAATATAGTAGACTCACCGCAGACGATGATCTTGCCGTTGAGCACGGCAATTCCGTGGGCGCAGCGCGGTCGGTCCAGCGGCGAGAGGGGCAGGGCCACGGCCGAGTCGCTGGAGGCGCCCTCGCTATTTCAGCGGGCGCCGGGAGCAGCGTGGTGAGGGGCCCCGTCAGAGGGGACGGCAGAGGCGACTCGTTGAGGCGGAGAGACGCCGAGATGAGAGCGAGGTGGCCGTCCAGCGTGCATAGAGAGAGGAATGTATGTTCTGTGGGACAAAAATTTTGATGTTAAATTTTTGAGTATTATTGCCGTGTTGTGGTTTTTCTTCCTTGAGACAACTTTTTATTTATTTATGTATTTTATTTTTGCAAAAACAGTTTTACACCAACACATTGCAAAAAAAACACAAAAAATGGTAATCATAATTATACCAGATAAAGGTAAAGATAGGGTAAAAGTAGTTTAAAAACAAAAAAATAGATTTTAAAAATACATAACATTGTTAGAACTCAATAGCTAGTTCGTGCCTAAGGGTCAGCACACAAAAATTCACACTTTTTAGGTTTCTAGTAAAAGCAAAACTACAAATTATTTATCTGTTAATTCTCTACGGGTAATTAGAAAAAACGTCTAAAGTTTCCAGTGAATACAATTCTTAAAGAGTAATCTTTTACAGTTTTTATAAAATGCATACTGGAATTTTAGGTAAAACATTCAAAAATGCCTTTGCTGGTTTTCAAACTGCACCTTTTACTGATGTTTTGGTATGTTTTTCATAGAATTCAAAGGATTACAGTTAAAAGATTGAATTCACAGGAAACCTCAAATATTTTCCTAACTACCCATAGAAAATTAGCAGATAAATCATTTGTAGTATTGCTTGTATTAGAATGCTACAAAGTGAGTACATATTTTGACAAAGTAACGTTTAGCGTCATTTTTGAGTGCCGACCCTTAAACTTGTTATAAGAATATCCACATTTCCTACGAGGCAGTTAATTAACCTAGTAAGTCTTCCCAGGGGCATCACTATTGGTAAGTTAGTTCTGCATCTGGGAAGAAACAGAAGCCTGTGTTGGCGGCCTCGCGTGAAATTATCAGGCACATAGAATCCAATTTCAAGCAGGATGTCAGGTATTGATAATATGTACACCGTTCAAGAGTTTATAAGCTAAAAGCAGTAATGCTATATCCCTCCTTGAACTGAGGCTGGAGATACTCAGCATTCCCAAGATAAATGCTGTTGGAAACTGCCATGGGTAAAAACTATAAATTATGAAAATCTATAATTATGATGGATTTTTTTACAATTAAAATCTGCTCTTAGATTAGACACTAGTGTGAGAGAGCGTTGATATAAATAAGTTTGGAGACGACATTCTTCTGATTGACAAGTTGAATCCAATACTGAGTTAAAACTTACCGGCCAGTTTTTCGCTAACAATGACGGCCCAGTCGTCTCCGGGTGCGCGGTGCGCTCGCTCTACGATGTCGCGCGAGAACACAGCGGAGGGGCGGCCGCCGTTCGCTCCGTTAGTCGCGGAGTGGCCGTTGCCGTTCTTCTTGCCATCTGAAACATCAAATCAATAATAAGTAATATGTAAGCGTAATGAATAGGATTAAGAAAGGGACGGTCAGATGTTTTGGACGTGTAGAGCGAATGAAGGAAGAAATTGCAGAAGAAGTCGGGGACACCCGAGGAAGACTTGGAACGATAAAATGAATCAGGTCATGTCAAGAGTTAAAATAACAGAAGACAATGTATGAGACGCTGTATGAATGTAAATGAAGCGAGGAGTGTGTGCCGTGAAAGAGTTGTGTGGCAGTCTATCCTCTCTGGTTACCTCTCCAGAAAATGGCATGAGTTAGAAAAGTGTTTGCAAGTATCAAGTAAATGAACATTACTGGAAAGGCCAAAATATATTATCATGATCACAATTGATTTCGTACATTTTATTTGGCTCTTTCAACTGCTAAATTGTGTATGTGTTAGCTGGGAACTGCCTCATACACTTGCCGCGCAGCGTCTGCAAGAAGTGATAGACTGCTAGCACAGTTGGCACACACAGTCGTAAGGAGTACTCACTCTTGTTGGGGCACTTGAGCAGCATGCGCCGGTAGTCCTGCAGCAGAGGGGTGTCGGAATGTGCCGGGGGCAGTGCGGCGCAGTCCTTGAGCCCCCCTTCCCCGGCCAGGTACAGCAGGTGTGTGCGCCCCACCAGGGAGTTCATCTGAGGGGAAATTCATCAATTCATTATCATCTCAATTCTGCAGGTCCCAAAGACTGCGATGGACTGGACATGTTGAAGGAATGCCAGATGACAGGATACCAGAAATTATGAGGTGGCCCAAGAGAGAGGTGAAGAGGGTTAGAGCAGGACGGGAAGGACAGAGGACTATGGTGATACATAATCATTTAAATAATATCAATAATCAACAGTACAAATATGAAACAGAAAGTCAGAAAATAAAAAGACAATGGTCACAACCGAGACTCAAACTCGGATCCTCTACTCTATTCCGGAGTAACGCTTCAACCACTTCAGCCATTGGGACCTTATTAGAAACCGACATTTTTAATCGATCTCATACTTTTCATTGAAGATTTTGATATTATTTTTTCAATTTTTTTCCTCTGATTTGGCTGCCATCTTTGTATTTTCTGGCTTTTTCTGTTTCATATTTGTGTTGTTGATTATTGATGATATTTAAAAAAATAAGCATTAATGCTTTAAAGTTAATTTCAATATTGATTTTAATTGTTGAAATCGGGGTTTTAGGCATTTGATATCTTATATTTGTACTGATATCTGCCTATGAAGTGGCAGTTGCTCGACTATGGTACATTATCAATTGGCAATTACATGTTTCATTCAACGTCCAGTGTGCCGGAGGATTCCATAGGACCCGGGCATTCATCATTATCTTTTCAGGAGTTTTTATCCTTTAAAACCTGTAGTTTGGATATTTAAATTAACCATAATCGCTCGTCAACAAAATAAATAATTCCAGAAACTTAAATTATTAATATGTACACAATTTGAAAAAAATACATAAACACATTATCTGAGAAGATAGCATAATTGAAGACCCCATCTGTTAACTAACATTTTTGTCAAAAATGAGTTCTCACTAAACTAATCCTGGTACGCTCTATCCAATGAACACACTTTCAGATCATGATAATGACACGAACATGGAAAATCAAAGAGTTGAACATGTCAACTGCAAATTTTGTTATAACTGAAATATTTTTTAATGGCAAAAACATGTTATCTACAATAATAACATTGTATTACAGAAATGCATTAAAATGCTTAATTATATAGTAAATGTTGTATGTTAGCTATAACATTCATGAAAAATAGTTAGTGAATTTGTGATGGTACACACATTTTTTTAACAAAACGCAAAAGACTAAATACATATCTCACAATGGGGTCTTCAATTGACCAAAACATTATTTTGTAAAACGCAAGTGAGTTATTACGATATTACAGTCACAGCAAGGTAGGACAGAAGTTGTACCTTGCAAGAATTCGGCATTTCAAGGGTTAATATGTGCAAAGAATATACATATATACGAGTATATCTATGTTACAATTTTCAAACTTCTAAAGAAACACATATTAAGTGTTAATATGTAAATAGATTATGGACGCACCTCGGCCTGTTCGTCGGTGATCTGATCCCTGAGCCAGTGCAGCATCAGCTCAGCCAGCAGAGGGTGCTCCATGCGGTCCATGTCTCTCTTGCTGGTGTACAGCACCTCCACTTGCACCAGGGGCAGCGTCGACAGAGAACTGCTCTTGTATAGCAGCGAGAACTGAGGACAAATAAAAGATAACTCAATAATTACACATTGTTAAGAAATAACTTACACTAGCGACGATCATTCAGACGTAAAATATTAAATAAACCAGCGACGATCATTCAGATGTAAAATATTAAATAAACCAACTGGTTGTTTGTTAATTAATCAGGCGCCATCTGATGTTTCAATGAGAAACCACAATCAATCTAATTTATGGACCTCTGTGGGTGAACTCGCTCGATACCACTTCTTCAGAGGACGCTGGTTCAAACCCGACATGCGCAAATAACTTGTATTTAATTAATGTGTCCTTTAATTCATAGAAAATAATATATTCATAGTATATTTGCGGTACGTTCCAGAGTGGTAGGTACTCTGAGTATCGCCCTGGTGAAAGACCACCATTCAGAATAGCCAGGTACTTCCCAACCTTCCTCTTTCTTATCTACTTCCCCTCCCTACTACCATCAGCCTCACAACATATCCCAATTGGGGATGCCATAGTCTCACTGGCTCCAGACAGTTGGGACTCTTGTGCGGTATTCACTATAAAAGATAAAATAAAAGTATAGCGATATAAGACTATGTCGTCTCAAGTGTTTGAAATATCACAATCTGCAAGAACTTTGGGACATGAACCCCGACAGCGAAAGAATTCAGATTAAAACGGGTTGTCGACGGGTTCACACACGGTCTTGCTGCGGTTTTACTTACATTCTCGGCGATGTACTTGTCCACGTTGGCGCGGGCCGTGCCGGTGAGGCCGGGCAGGGAGCGCACGGCGAGACACCGGTCCCACGAGAGCCAGGCGCCGGCCAGGAAGCGGCCGCAGCGCTTCACCACCTCGTCCATGCGCAGCTGCCAGGCGCACAGATACACCGATTTCACCTGGGGACAAATAAAAACAATATTTTTATGCATACTTAACACAAATACGTGACTTATTGTTATTTTTGACACTTGATCACTATTTGATCAATGCTCATGTTAATTTATCGCATTATAATATTTCTATTGACTTATTTATGTTTTTGAGTGCTAATCAGTTAATCTACGTTATTTTTATGTCACTATTATTTTATATTATGTATAACACATTATTATTTTATAATGTAAAAACCCAAATCAAATAAATTTAAAAAAAATTTAAATAAATGGGCCGAGAGTCGCCGTTTAATGGTGACCGTTCGAACGTTAATGGCGCTAATCGTTGATTTGATGGTCATCACATATGAAACACTCCAACTTAACACATTGTTTGCGGGCGGTTTTTTAACAGAATTATTAATTTGACTTCACAGAAAAACCCATACGGCGGGTTTTGGCGCAGCTCCCGCTCTAACAATAGTATGCAAATGCAAAAGACGCGTTTGAGCGTCTTCCTGCAAACATTGTGTTGAGACTCACCGCCCAGAACAAAGATAGAAATTGCTAACTAATTAACCATCATGCCGTTTCCCTGCAGGGGTAGGCAGAGAGGACGGGCCGCCATACAACTCTGTCTCGGCACACACTCCTTGCTTCATTCACATTCATACATCGTCTCATACATACTGTTGGATCCTAAAATCAACACTTTGATGGGTCCAAATCTGATGTTCACTTTTACCCCGTTCCTACCTATTTCCTATACGTCACTTTGCGACCCTGTCCTGCACCATTTGCATGGCTGTATAAAACATGTATCAATCATACATCGGACTCTTCGCAAAACTATCGCCCGGAGAGGGAAGTTCCTCTTGACAATCAACGCGGGACAGAGAAGTTGGCCGCTCCTAGCAGACATCCAAACCAGGTGAGCAAATGGCGTAATCCTTTTACCATTGTTCTCCCTCAGATTATATTCGAATCATTCACCAAGTAGATCATCGTTTACAGTCCACTCAATTCACCTAAAGTCTTTCCAGAAACAGATTCGCGATTTCTGGATCGAACACATACTCTTCTGTTATTCTGACTCTTCACATAGCCCGAATCAAGTGTTTGTCTCATTTGATCGTAACATGTCTTCCTCGGGCGTCCCCGACTTCTTCTTCCAAACATTCTTTCTTTCGTATCAGATATTCTTTTCACACTCCTTTCTTTGTTCATTCGCTCTTCATTCCCAAACCATCTAAGCGTCTATTTCTTGATCTTATTCATTACCCTTACATCAGCCTTGCATTCTTTCCGGATATCCACATTTTTAACACGGTCATGCATGGTTTTTTTAAATTGCAAAAATATATTTGAAAGTCATTAAATAATTATTTCTAAATACATATGGCTTCTTTAAAGCTGAAACTCAATCTAATGGGTTAAATTGCTTACAAATGGAATCTGTAAAAAAAAAACAAAACAAATAGTTTTGGCAATTTGGAGAGAACAGATCAAATTTAAAGTGCGGACTGACCTGGAGCGCAGGCACACTCAGCTTCCCCGTGTAGGCATAGTCCACCAGACTCAGCAGAGCTTTCCTTTCGCAGGGGCCACTCAGCTTGTAGGAGAGCGGCAACACTACCGTACTGGAGCCACCTCGGTCCTGAAATCAATTGAAATAATAATTGGTACCGATAACTTTATAGCCCCAGTTAAACAGATATAAAATATTTCAAAGTAAAGCCATCAGGTTAGTCCTGGGAACCCTAAAATGGATGAAGGCTACTCGTTTCGTTTAGACACGCAAATCAAATCATTTGATTTAAAAATAAATAAATTTGTAATTGTTGTTCCCACCGCTACATAGCAGCGTAACTAACACGAGAAGAGGTGTATAAGTTGTGCAAAAGATTGCAGAACCAACAATAAATTAATACATGGGTTATTTCTAATTTTGAAACTGTTAATTCGTGGTGGAATTCCATTTTAATGATTTTAATAATACCAAATTTTTAACTTTATTCCACTATTTAAGTTTTTTATTTAAGGGCTGACCGGTTTCACCTTATGATGGGCATCTTCAGACCAGCCTGAAGATGATGGGCATCTTCAGACCAGCCTGAAAATGCCTGTCATAATATGAAACCGATCAGGTCTTAAATTAAAAAAAATAGTGGATAAAGTTAAAAATTAGGTATTATTAAAATCATTAGAATACACAGGTGGTTTGCAGTGTGCAAACACATCGTCAGAAAGGGTTAAGTCCATCATATCTGAAGAATACAAGCCGGAAAATTAGTATAAATCCCTATAAAAGCACTGCCTGTATTTTCTTAAGTAGACTCGTAGAAAATATCTTCTGGATATAATATCTTACGGAGTAATCTTAAATTCTAGACTCACATGAAAAAAATAATGTAACATATATAATAAACTCAGCATTGAATTCCCTTTGAGCCCTTTGCCCGATGCTGTGTAAAAATAATTTTACAAATGTCCCTTAAAAATAAACTTGCAAGCGCAATCTGGACACACGTTTCCGAATGCCACTCATACTACAAATATTTCAAAATAAAGTCATCCGGTTACCCCTGGGAAAGCTAAAAGAAAGCGATGTTACCTGGTCGGCGGTGAAGAGTTCCATGAGGTAGGGTGAGGCGGAGGCCAGGACCGCTCGGTGCGCTGGAACTTCGGTGCATCCCGTCTGCAATAAACCAATACGCGACAATATCACTACATATTACAAAAAAATACTTAAAGATGCTCACAATGGCAAATCTGCACTGGCTGTTAGTGACCATGAGAGTTAATTTAAATATTCAAATTGGAATTAACTTTAAAGCATTAATGCTTATTTATTATTGACTATTTAAATAATATTAATAATCTAAAACACAATGACAACAATGGACATGACCGAGACTCGAACTCGAAACCTCCACTCCATCCAGGAGTAACACTCTGCCAATTAAGCCATCAAGACCTCATTAGGAGCGGCATTTTTAAACAATCTCATACTCAAAGAAATTCAAATATTAATAATTTTCAATGTAAGTATGAGATCGTTTAAAAATGCTGCTTTCTTATGAGGTCTTGATGGCTTAATTGGCAGAGTGTTTTTCCGGATAGAGTAGAGGTTCCGAGTTCGAGTCTCGGTCATGACCATTGTGTTTTTAGTTTCTGCCTTTTTCTGTTTCATATTTGGGTTTTAGATTATTAATATTATTTACATAGTTCATTTATCTTATTGCGTATAAGGCACTGAGCGGGCTGACATCATCATCCTTGACAGATTTCTGCCTGAGAGACAATCTTAGTCAGAGGGAACAATTCACACTCGGGTCGGCCAAGGCTGATGCGTTGAACATACTGGTTGAAACATTTCGAATAAATGTTGCAAAGTTTGGAAACAGAGCCTTGTAACCTCTCTGTGCAAACTACTTCATTATGCAGCAGTTCACACTTCACACGTTTCTCAGTGTGCGAACACTTCAATTGTAGTTGGACTACAAAGAAGTACTTCATTTTGCGGCAGTTCACACTTCAAATGTAATGGTTTCAGTTCTTTCTCCAGTTCCTTTCGTTCTTAGAATATCGCTAGCAACCCCCCCCTCCCATGAAATTATATTTTTGGCGAAGAATTGGTTATACGGTGCGAATTGAGAGATTGCACTGTTACTTCAATTGAAGTGTTCACCGTGAAGAGTCCATTTTAAAGAACTTGTAGATAACTTTGTAACTTTAAAGTTTTTCTCATCGCTACATTCCAACGCACTGGGTCAACATTCTTGGAATGACCCGTCATTTAGCCTGGATCAGAAACTAGTTGATTTACAAAGCACACAACATACAATAAGAAACGTAAAGCTATATAAAGTTGGCTGATTTTATAATATATAGGCCTCCCTGTGTCCTGTTTGATGACTCTTTTTGACTCTGACTCTGGGAGCGTCCCTGTGCTGGTTACATTTGTCTGGCAATACTCACGTAGAGCACCACGTCGCAGAAGTGACGGTTCTTGCGCATCATGTTGAGGGCGCGCATGGCGGCCGGCACCAGCCCCTCGTCCTCGAAGCACAGCGCCGCCCCGTCCTCTCCGCCGGACCCATCGCCGCAGTTGCCTGCGAACAACAAAACAAGATGACATTAGACAATCGCTCCGTGGATACGTCAGATACAGAAAGAACTTTGATGTCTCTAAGTGCCAATACGTTGACTGTCTTTAATATGATTCCCTTATGTGACTGAAGAAAATAACACATTTTAAAAATTGATATAAAAGTTTCTTTTACAGTATATAAATTGCTGAAATTTGCTGGACCACTTTTATGACGTAATACATTTCGACTCAGTTCAATACTTGGGGAAGTGGATTGGAATTTTACCCAGTACCATCTTTTCTTGGGGTTTTTAATTAAATAGGTGATTAAAAATAATATGAAGGATACAGGTGATGTACTTTGAACACAAAATTTATCATTTATTTATCATTTAAAATAAGATAAAATGATTAATAAATACGGGCAAGCTTCAAATTCCATATAAAACACATGAGGGTACCCGGGTACTCTTTCAGTCATCAGAAGTTGTAAATTATACTTACGCATTTTCCGCTAGCATACCACCCTCCACATATCCAACGGTTATAGTTCAATTGTTCATTTTCACTATTGTGGAGAAGTCTGGAAGTTTCAGCTGGTTAGACTTACCGAAACATTAAAAAAATCTATGTTGAAAACCGAAAAGGGTACCCGGGTACTCTTTCAGTCACATAAAGGTTGACAAATTTGCTTTTATTTATTGAGTGTACGACTTTGCTTCCGCCGTTTTCCTATAGATGGATTTAGCGGACAGTAGTAGTTGAAATAAATAGATCATAAACGTCATGCAAACTTAGGCATCTTCATCAACATAACCCCATAGAAAAATTAGTCGATTTGTGTCTGCATCACATTTGCGGGGAGGTTGACAGTGAAAATGCTCGACCCCATGTTGCGAAAGTGGTCAAGGCATACTTGGAAACGTTGAAACGGGAAGTCCAACTCCGCCCGCCGTATTCTTCAGACGTTGCTCCCTCTGACTATCACCTATTTCGATCAATGGCACACGACCTGGCCGACCAGCACTTCCGGTCTCATTAACAAGTAAAAAATTGGATCGATTCGTGAATCGCTTCAAAAGACGACCAGTTTTTTCAACGCGGGATTCGCACGCTGCCCGAAAGATGGGAGAAGTAGTGATCAACGATGGACAATACTTTGAATCAGCAATAGACAAAACTTATTAATGTATAACCAGTTTTTTACAATAAAACCTCGAATTTCGGAAAAAACGGCGGAAGCAAAGTTGTACACCTAATATAAATTTTCTTCATCTAGATTTTTCCACCCTTAGCTACTGGTAAATTGTTTTTAATCCGTTGATGTACACATGCACTGTTATACCCTCAGAGCAATAATATACAAGAGGAAGCGCTGCTGTAGTCAGTTTTTATGAGTTTTGCCGGACTCGGCTAGACCTGGGCGTGTCTAGGACTAGGGCTAGAGTATTTATACATCTATTCATAGCACATGTCGACATAATGTTTTTAAACTAAATATTGCACACTTTAGTAACAAATCACAGGAATAGCTGCAAAGGTCTTTTTTTTTATATAAATACCGCACAAGAGTCTCAACTGCTCCCAACCGTCTAGAGCCAGTGGGACTATGGCATCCCCAAATAGGGTATGTTGTGAGGCTGAAGGTAGTGGGGAGGGGAAGGAGATAGGGAAGAGGCAGGTTGGGAAGTACCTGGCTATTCGGATCTGGTCACCAAACACGGCCAAACCCATTTCAAGCAACGTTTCGATTCTGAATGGTGGTCTTTCACCAGGGCGATACTTAGAGTATCTACCACTCTGATCCTTATGGAGGATTTGTTTCGGTTTTTTTTTGGTAGTTTGTTCGGACACATTAGTCATATCGAACGAGGCTATCTAGACAGGTCAATTTTACAGCAAGTAAATTTAATTGATAAAAAACGTCAACTTCGTACATGCTTCCGCAAACGCGCGATTATTTTCACACTCATAAAACTTATCTGATAAAAGTGATATATTCATGTTTACTTAATTTTTTTCGATACATATCTAGTTATATTTTTTAGTATTCGGATAACAGTTGGTTGTGACATTTTTTTAAACACAGATTGACGTCTACATGCTGTTTGTGGTAAAAAAGTTAGGTGATGCGATGCGCAAAACATATTTGCTTTAGAGAAAGTCATAAAACCGAAGAATGTGTGTCACATTATTTTAATAATAATAAATGATAATGCTTCTTATCGTAGTGTAAAAACATTTAAATAAATTATGATTTGGTACACGGGGTGTAATGAAGTCAAACGTACATTAAGACAGTCAAATTACAGGAGTAGAAAAGTAGATTTGACGGCCTCCATGGTCGAGTGGTAAGACGCTGGACTACGAATCCAAAGGTCGCGGGTTCAAACCCGGCGTGCGCCAATAACTTTTATTCAATTAATATGTGTCATAACACATTTAATTCATATAAAAATAATAAAAAAGTATATTTGCGGCACGTTCCAGAGTGGTAGATACTCTAAGTATCGCCCTGGTGAAAGACCACCATTCAGAATTGAAACGTTGCTTGAAATGGCTTAAGCCGTGTTTGGTGACCAGATCTGAATAGCCAGGTACTTCCCAACCTTCCTCTTCCCAATCTCCTTCCCCTCCCCAGTACCTTCAGCCTCACAACATACCCTATTTGGGGATGCCATAGTCTCACTGGCTCTAGACGGTTGAGAGCAGTTGAGACTCTTGTGCGGTATTAATATTAAAAAAAAAAGATACCGTTTCGCTCTAAGATGCCTTTTTTCTATTAACAAACAAAAAACTTTCACACCTCGCCACTGATTAAAACATTGAATAGTAAGGTCCCACTATTAGAGTACATAGAGTAGGACCTATCCAAGGCAGTGTAGTCAATTTTTGATGATTTTTACCTGACTCGGCGGACGTGGGCGTGGCTAAGACCAAGGCTAGGGTATTTATACATCCATTCATAGCACATGTCGACATAATGTTTTTGTTTATTCGTATGACCACTTTTCCACAGTATTGATATCAACAAAAATATAGCGTCTAACCTAAAAAAACCGTTTATTTGTGTCAAGTTTAGTGGCATAATAAAAAATGTGGGCGGAGTCCCGCGGTGAACCAGGAGCCCAAGATCATTGTGACAGTACGTAGAAGCGGAGTATTATATTTGTTGTGTCCTTCTCTCTCATGGTGTACGACGACGTAAAAACCCGGAGAAAGCGATTTATCGCAAGTTTGTATCGGTTGGGTAAACAAAATAGCTCTCTCTCCATACATTGTTTCTCCAAGACAGACGGTTTTTTTAGGTTATATCCTACATTTTTGTTTATAACAATACTGTGAAAAAGTGGTTTTACATATAAACAAAAACATTATGTCGACACGTGCTATGAACGGTTGTATAAATACCCTAGCCCTAGCCACGCCCCAGTCAGGCAAATATCATCAATACTGACTGCACTAGCGCTCCCTCCTGGTATATTATTACTCTGAGGAAAATTCTAATGTTCAATCGAAGGTCTGAGCTATAAATCGAAAAATTATATCCGTTTAAATCGCTTTTCTAAAACGTTTCCCGGTCACCTGGGAGTATTGACCTATTTAAGATGTTCATTACAAGCAGTGGCGGCTCGTGACTTTTGAGTGTGGTAGAGTGTTAAGATAGAAAAAATCAACGTTATTGATGTTATGTAGTCGAAAATGTTTTTTTTTTTTTCAAAATTATAATTTTTATATTAGGATTTTCAGAATTTTTCAGTTTTGGCGGTGCACTGCACGGCTTGCTGAAAAATCTTCATACAGCAAAATGAGATAAAAAAAAAAAAGTAAAAATCATTTTCGGCTACAACAGCATCAATAATAACGTTTTCTTTCAATCTTAGCACTCTAGCACACTAAAAAGTCACGAGCCGCCACTGATTATAAGGTAAACAAATTAGAAATTGATAGAAAATGTATTTACGTTATTGTAGCGATCGTTTTTTACAGGAACATTTAACTGGAATAAAAATTTGAACCTCGAAATAAATAAAATACATGAGAACGGTCGCTTTTACGACTCGTTCTTATGTTCAATAGCTCGGCTGTGGCACGATTTGCCGGTCTCTGTGTTTCCTCCAACTTTCAACATGGGCCTCTTCAAGACCCAGGATCACTCCTTCCTTTCCTCAAAAAGACCCTCAACACAGCATCCCCAAAGATGACATGGGCCTTGAGGGCAATTATTTCCCTCGAGGCCTCTTGTGCGGAGTTAATGTAAAAAAATAGTTTAAAAAAAAGTTATCTGTGATTGATATTAATTAATGATATTCAGATAATTTGTAAGGCGCCGTAGAATCTTATTTCCTAGGCTCCATTTTATTACTAACTACATATAACCAATGGCATATTAATATGTATTTATAAAATGTGCAGAAAGCATATATAGAAGCGGTTAGCAGCTGAATGGACAAACGCGTCGGATTCCCGCCCGGTCGTCGTGGGTTCAATTCCTCTGCTGGCTAAGTCCTCCACATTGCACAATAAACATCTTCCGCTCATTATGATGGCAGTAGGAGTTTTTCAAATATTGTCTGGTTATTCGTCATCCGGGAATGTTTGTCTTTTCTTCTTTTTTTAGGAGAAAGAAAATACTTTCCTGGCAGGTTACTTCAGATAAACACAATAATTTTATCTATTTCTAATTCGGAGGAAAATACAGTTTTGAAATTAGAGGACGTTATATTGGCAAAATTATTTTTAAAAATAATGTTGAATAGCGAAGAAATGTGCCTAATTGTTAGGTTAGTTGCGCAAAACCAACATTATAAAGGAACTCGTAGCTAAATCTAGTAAATTGTGATTTTAATCAAAGTTGAATAACATAGGAATAAAGTATGAACTCAACTGTAAGGTTAGTAACAAAAAAAAAACAACATTATTAAAGAAATTATACCTGAATCAAGACACATATTAATTCTGTGGACCAAATAGATCTGCTAGAAAAGCCTGAAGTCAGCTGTCGAGATATTCAGAACATTTGCACTATTCTCAGAAACTGGATTCAACTGACACTTCCGCGTCGGGCGTGAGCCACGTGCTTACTGCGAGCACCTCGTGCTGACGGTGCTGAGAGCCGACTGGACGGCACCACGTGTGCTAACATATTATTACTACGACAATATTCATTCCGGCGATATATATAGATACGGCGATATGCCCGGCCGACGCCGCATGCTCGTTTTATCGTTTGGCGGGTTTGATTAATGGTATCTGGAGATGATCGATATTCCTGTCTCGGGTAAAAAGAACCGGTTCCAAGCCAGTCACTAGAACCTTCGATATTATTTCTCCGAGGAACCTGTTATTTTTGGAACCTGTTATTTTTGGAACCGGTTCCTATGTTTCGCATGTAAAAATGGCGAAATCACGTAGTATCTAATGCTTTTCTCCTGAAAGTGCGGTTGCTAAAACCAGTATTTGAGAAACGAGGAATCGGTTCCACAGTTCCAGTGCTTTTCGTTCCCCGAATATCGCTAGCAACCCCCTCCCCCCCCCTCATAAATGTTTTAGTATCATTTCTTAATAATATAAACATCACAATATAAAAATCTTCTTCGTGGAATTTTTTTACGGTTCCAAAAATAATTGGTTCCTCGCCAGTCACCGGTAACTGGAACCGCAGTGACACCTAATTTCCGATATCAACCATCCCTAATGGTATCCTGGAAAAGCGAGCGAACAAAAACTGATATTTATCATGTTATCATGTATTTTAGTCACAAGTAATTTATTTTGTGGAATTAAATTTATTTATGGTAAAATTATTAATTATTTTTTTAAAATTATATTATGGGACGTAACTTGGCGTGTAACGTGATCCGACACAGTGATCAAAAACTAAATATCTGACAGTTCAATGTACTAGATTTTTTTTGGATAAAATATATTGCAGGCAGGTGTACCTACCTAACCGCTTGCCTTGGTTTGAAAAGATTATTTTATAAGACGGGTGATAATTTTAATCGACATCATTTCCGACTTAGTAACGTTCACACTCGTACGGTCGTACGTAGGTACTCACAAAGGAAATTATTTATAGTCAATAATGGGTTTTCACAGATTGTTCACGCGTGAATGGAGAGAATCCTAATACAAAGAAGATAAATAATAAATGAATAATACAAAGGAAAGAAGCGAAGCTAACAGTCCATAGTGGGGTGCTGAGACCAAGAGATGTATGGCATTGAGACATGGAACTGGCAGAGGAAAGATGAAAGTAGACTAAATGCTGCAGAAATGAGATCCCTGAGGCCTATGTGTGGTGAAACCATGCAAGACCGTGTTAAAAGTGTGGAGATTAGCAAGTGTGGAGGTAAGAGTTATGAATAAGATTAAGAAAGAGACGCTCAGATGTTTTGGACACGAATAGCGTATGAATAAAGAAAGGAGTATATAAGGAGAATATATGACGCGAAATTGAATGGTAAATGAATTCGGGTACGCCCGAAGCAGACGGGGCACGATCAAGTGGATCAAATACTTAAATCGAGTAATGTCAGAATAATATAAGAGTGTGTATCAAACGATGCATGAATGTGAATGAAGCAAGGTCCGTGTGTGCCAAGACGGAGTTGTGGGGGGTCCAGTTTATTTAGTTTAATACAAAGGAAAGAAAAAACACAAGATAATACAAGCAAATACGAAGATATTTATAAAAACAAAAGTGTAAAATAGTGGTAAATTTAGCTTCATTATTATTTTACTAGTTGTTATCAGTAAAAAATCTCGGGATAATCTTGTCTTGCTAAGAAAAAATATTAATTGCTTTAATCCACCCATTTCAAATATAGAATGGTGTCTGAAACTGAAGTTTATATATATACTGAAGTTTATATATATATACTTTCCTGAAGAAGGTTAAGTTTAACCGAAACCGGTCGAATGTTATATGTGTATAAATAAAGTGGCTTAAAACTAAAATATTTTTTATTTAAATTATAATGTCAAGCTACAAAGTGATTGCTTCCTTCGATAAATTATAAAAAAATAGTTTACACACGCCCACGACACACTCCTAACGGTTTTACCTTTTTGTCAATAAAAGCATAATTCTGTTGGTTTTTATCAAACGACTTTAAAAAACACATTTTCAAATCTAAAAATAATCTAACCGTACAAAATAATTAAGCAAAAAATTGGTAAACTTTGGAAAAATTAATATTCAAAATAAATCAACAATCTTAATAATTTAACCAACAAATTTCGTCGCCGAAAGGGCAAAAGGGCTAAATCTCCATTTCGGGAAGTTTACACCGGAGCACTTTAAAGTTTTATTTTTGTCTTCAGTACATGGTTTGATTTTGAAAAAAATTAACTCAGGTAACTCAATGTTTTCCCTGAGTTACATGAAGCGGTAAAAACCAAACTTGTGTCACTTGAGTCGAGCCTTCTCCCAAATGGTAAATATATTTTAGATGGCTGAAGGGCCACAAAAGTCTTCAGAATCAAACGAGAGTCAGAAATAAAAACTGATCAAAACTGCATTTTTAACTCATTTTCACCAAAGTGTCGCTTAAGCCCTTTTGCCTTTCCAGCAACGTTTAACCGATTATGCGAATAAGGAGGATCGTGGAGGATTAAGAAGAAACGAATTATCGGCCAAGATTTAGGTCAAGATCGGATTAATGTCTATTCATACAATCTTTATCGTTTATTGCTAAGCTGGTTTTACCCGTGAACATCGCGGGATGTGACTTGGCTTGCCAAGAGAAAAATATTAGTTGCTTTAATCCACCCGTTAGGGGTGCCAAAGTGGTTATGCAAATAAACAAAAACATTATGTCGACATGTGCTATGAATGGATGAATAAATACCCTAGCCCTAGTCCTAGCCACGCCCAAGATCTAGCCGAGTCAGGCAAAAATCATCAATACAGACTAAAGATAGTACAGAAGCGCTCCCTCTTGTATATTATTGGTCTGAGGTTTTACCCATATCCTTTCATGATTTCTGACAATGATCATGCTTTTAATTTGAATATATATCTGTTATGTATTGT
This sequence comes from Drusus annulatus, assembly GCA_022651775.1. Taxonomy (NCBI): domain Eukaryota; kingdom Metazoa; phylum Arthropoda; class Insecta; order Trichoptera; family Limnephilidae; genus Drusus; species Drusus annulatus. The sequence goes on from JAGWCC010000280.1 coordinate 405,378, forward strand.
ATATTGCAACTTATCCAGTTCAAAATTCCTCGCCGTAGACTCAGAAACAATGAATTGCTGTTCCTCAATCATCAATCTACTAATTATGGGTATCATTCTCCAATGCCCAAAATGTCTAAACTTGTTAACTCAAGCCATGGTCTTGAAATTTTTGGTAGCAGTCTAAACGATTTTTGTCATTCTTTATGACTCTACCAAAACTTTGGCTAGACCTTGGCTTAAATATTCTTTCTAATGTAATTTTTCTCATTAATTTTGTTATTACTTCATTTAATATTATGTACGTGCTGTTCTTTCTCTGTTGCACTTTTTTCCCATTTCGTGTTTTGTATTTTTTTTTTTGTAATTGGACTCAAGTCCGTTAATTTATAAATAAATCTCCTCGTTATTTTGTTAGGTTAGGCTATTTAGCGTAAAGCGCACTTTGCGTAGACTATCACAAAACTGCGCTGTATAACTTCGTTGTTATCATTGACAAATTCAAAATCGCCACGTCAATCTTCAAAGTGTCGGTCGAGATGGGCCAAAGTGATCCGGTCCGAATTGACAAAAACAAACACCACGAGATATATATTTTCAGAAGATCATCAACACGCACGTGACGCTGCGACAGTTCGGTCACGTACGAGACTTTGGGTAATAGGCCCACCGCCTAACCACAACAAGTCCGTGGGGAGACCCAAGGCGACTCCGCTTGCCAAACAATCTAGGCTAACTTCTCAAGCTTTAGAGACTAGAAATACGAGCGTGGGCCAGAGATTCCAAAACTCATTTTGCTCAATTTTAATTTATAATTGAAAAATCTTTGTAACTCATGTCCAGAATGAACCCTATTTGCTCTTCACAATATTGAAAATTCCGGACACAGATACCACGGACACCCTTGGAGTAAGAATATATATTGAGAGAGAGAGAGCTAAATATTTTACCCAACCTATACAAATTTACGATAAATCACTTTCTCCGGATTTTTACGTCGTATACCAACAAGTTGTCACATAATATCGCACCACTTTTGGGTATGTAAGCGTGTTTTTTGTCTCTCGCGTCTCCGCCCACTACGTTTTGTTATGCGAGATGACTTTGGTTTTTGAGGTTATATCCTATATGTTTGTTGATAACAATACTGTCAAAAAGTGGTTAAACAAATAAACAAAACATTATGTCGGTCGACATGTGCTACGAATGGATGTAAAAAGGTGTGTCCATGAAAACCCTAGCCACGCCCGAGTGAGGGAAAGGTCAACAATCCTGACTACACTGTTTCGCAAAGCTGGTATATTATTACTGAGGATGCACCATATCGTCGCTGGAAAGGCAAAAGGGCAGAAGCGCTATTTTGGGAAGTTTAAACCAGAGCACTTTAGAGTTTTTTTTTTAAATAATAAAATTCGTAAGTCTTCAGTACCTAGTTGGATTTTGAAAAAAAAGTTAACGTATGCAACTCATTGCTCTCACTGAGTTACCTGAAACGCCACAAAGCTACAAAATCCCAAACTTGTGTCGCTTGACTCGAGACTTCTCCCGAATAATAACTATATTTTAGATGACTGAAGGGCCACAAAAGTCTTAAGAATCAAACGAGAGTCAGAGCATTCGATGCAGAAAAACTGCATATTTAACCCTTTTGCTTTTCCAGCGACGATATATCAAATAGATTTATTTCAAATTTTACCAGTCTGAAGATGCCCGTTGCGAGGTGAAACCGGGCCGGTCAAAAATAAATAAGTTATAAAGGTTTTTCAACCATAAATTTATATTAAAATGGAATTCCACCAGGAATGAACAGTTGTAAATAAAATTAGAAATTATTTGGCTAACTCCTTATTATAATAATTTTTAAAATTTCTATGTTTTGGACGTATTTTATGTGGAGCGGATGAACGGACAAAGGGGTCCCAGGAGAATACAAAGCACTTAATAGAATGGCGGAAGAAGTCGGGGACACCCGAGGAAGACTCGCCACAATCTAGTGAATCAAATTCTTCAATCGGGTCATGTCGAGAGTCAGAATAACAGAAGAGCATGTATGAGAAGATGTATATTTGCGAATGAACCAAGGAGCGTATTTCAAGATAGAGTTGTGTGGCGCTACGTCATCTCTGCATACCTCTACGGGGAAACGGCATGATGGTTGGTTAGGAGGTAACGAGGTGGGGAAGTATTTGGTTATTCAGATCTGGTCACCAAACACGGCTACCCACTTTAGGGGACGGCTTAAAAAGAAGCGTGTTGGCTTTCTTATTGCCATCGCCGCCATTCAACGGCCCTTGGATACACATCTAGCTATATCGCCCACTTTGGGAACGGCTGCTACAGAAGCGCGTTGCGACAGTGCGCGACGCGGGCCTTTTTCGCCCAGACACAGAATGAGTTGAGTGACTGCACTAAAATAAAGTTCTCACTTTCAATAATGTGCCGCACTTTACGATCGCCGTATTTAGTTACGGAGGCGATTGGCCAACTCTTGGAAAACTGCAAGTTTTAGAGCTGACAAATTCAATTTTCACGCAGTGCAACAATGCACTCTCGCGCAATCGCTTCGACCTAATCTCGGTTGTTATGAATCGTCAGATCACTGGATGCACTGAAGTGCCAAGACACGCAAGAGGTTTTCATTCATTCTAATTTTTTGGAGTGACGGGGGAACAAAGGTAACTGTTGAGAATTTATAGACAGCTAGACGGTAAAAACTGAAATAAATGGTTGTGACGTGATAGAAAGGGACAGAGATATATTAAAGGGTGTTGGATAGCCTATTAGTTACCGCCCACATGGAATTCAGACATTTTTCAATTCACACAAAAACACCACTAATAAGGTTAGAGGAGGCGGTGTGTTGGTATCCATTCACAATAAATTTAATTCAAAAAAACTCAAATGTCTCTACACAAACCTAGAACAACTATTCATCATGGTGTCTACAAAAATGGAAAAAATTATAATCGGCTGCGTTTACATTCCCCCGTCTTCTGACGCCCAGCTTTATAAAGACCACTACCACGAAGTTGAATTACTACGAAGAAAATTTCCTGGAGCTACTTTGATTTTAATAGGAGACTATAACCTACCTAATGGAACATCGAAAACAAAAGACTTCTTGCCCGGACATTACAAATCACGGGTCCCACGATATTATTGAAATGTCAAATTTTTTAAACCTCAACCAGCTCAACTATGTATATAATGCGAACGCTCGTCTTCTCGATCTTGTATTTTCCAATTCCTCTTTTGTAAATGTGTCCGCTTCTGCTGAAACTGTTCTCCCGATAGACAAGTACCACCCTCCACTGGTTATTAAATGCCACAGTTCAATAACAACAACAATTCCAGCTGTACTCAAAGTTGAATTTCTTCAAAGCAGATTTTAATAAAATAAATTGTCATTTATCTTCTGCTGACTGGAGCTTTTTGGATTCAGAAAAGAACATTGATGAAAATGGTGGATAAATTTTACATTAATCTAAAGGGTGCTATTGATTTATTTGTACCTGTTTCTAAAATTGTTGTGCACAAATACCCAAAATGGTTTAGTATTGATCTTATCAATATTATTAGAGATAAAAATTGCTCATAAAGTGTATAAATCAACACGAGATCCTAAAGATTACTCTAAATTTAAAGAATTAAGATTGTTAACAAAAAAATATCAAAAATTATGTTACAATAAGTGTATCGAAAATTGCGAAGAAATGGCTGTTGCCAATCCTCAGAATATATTTAAATTTTCTAACATGCTTAATAATAATGACTACAGTAGTCCTTCAAATATGTATTTAAATAATAAAATGGCTGATAATCCCCAAGAAATCGTTGATCTATTTGCTGAATTCTTCAGCAAAGTTTATGATACCGCTAACATCTCTCCATTACTCGATTCTCAAAAACTAATAACGACAACGAGATCGATTTCAATCAGTGCATATTAGATGATTGTGATATTAAAGCGAAATTGAAATCCCTTGATATCAACAAGTCGGCTGGACAAAAATCTTATATCGAAGTGCCTGTCAGTCTTGTCTTGGCCCTGACTAAGCTTTTTTTTAACTTTTCTTTAAAAACTGGTACCTTTCCCGAAAATGGAAGGAAAGTTTTTCTGACTCTATTTTAAGAAAGGAAATAAATCTGATATTTCCAATTATGACAATATGTATCCAATCAATTCCAAAATTATTTGAATCTGCTCTGCTCTCTTTTAATCTCGCCTGAGACTAAAAATTTCTCATCAACAACACGGCTTTTACTCTTACTAACTTAATGATTTTATCTATTTAATACCATATCTTCAAACTGATGGGTGTATACTGACGGCTTTCGACAAAGTGTCACATAATATTCTCATTCATAAACTAAGAACCCTCGGTATAACCGGAAATATTTTTGAGATGGTTTGAAAGCTACTTACATAAAAAAAGAAAAATATCAGTCAAACTCAATCTACACTTATCATATCAGTTTGAAATCTTCCACAGGGTATTTGGGACCAGTGTTATTTTCTTTATTTTAACGACATCACTACCGTTTTCGATGGAGTTATGATTCTTTATTTGCCGATGATCTAAAAATTTACAAAACAATTACCAATCTTAATGATTGTTACGTATTGCAATTGAATCTTGTGAGGTTACAAGAGTGGTGTGCTCGTAACGAACTGTTCCTTAATATTGAAAAATGTCAAACGATAACTTTCGCCCGAATTAAAAATCTCATTATGTATCAATATAGCATTAACAATATTAACTTAAAAGAGTTGACCAAATAAAGGATCTGGGTATAATTTTTGACAGTAAATTAACTTTTGTTCCTCATATAAATGAAATTACTAATAAGGCCATGAAATGCTTTGGTTTTATTTTGAGGACGGTAAAAGACTTTAAATTATTGAATTCATTTAAATTACTTTTATACTGCGTTGGTTAGATCTAATCTAGAGTACAATTCTACAATCTGGGCTCCATTTTATAATATTCACCAACTTAAAATAGAAAAGAGTGCAGCATAAGTTTCTCAGATTTATTAATTATAAGTTATGTATCCCAATTGTTGACCTTGATTACGTATATTTAATGAACTTGCTTAAAACTTGAATGTTTTCAATAGAACTCAAAGGTTATTGTTATTTATAGTTATAATTATAAAACCTACGCTATATTTATATACTTGCAGTTAAATACTAACTTTTCTCTTAATGTTATATTCTACCCATCTATTGTACTCCTTTATTTAAATAAATGTATTTATGTAAAAGCCTTAAAGGCGTTAATAAAATAAAATAAAAAAAATAAAATAAATTTTTAATAAACATATTTGAACACGTTAAACAAAACAATATCATTACACCATTAAAATGATTCATAAAGTCAAAATATCACACAAACACTAACAACAGAAGGTTTGCCTAAATAATGATGGAAGCTTTTTGTTGATCTTATGTCTTTATATCATTCAAAATGTAGAAGTTCTAAAGTTCGGTCCAAAATATTTAAAACTGTTGAAATACCTCTGAAAAGTGATGTTTTACAATCTTTGTTTGGCATTATTTGAACATTCACTCATAGCACATATCACCATCATGTTTGATTTATTTGTATAACCACTGCAAGTTTTTAATCAACACAAATATAGGAAATAACCTCAAAATCCGTTGACGTAAGTTATGCGACTCGACGATGTGAAGTTAGCGCGGACGGAGAACATTCTTACATTCTTACAGAAGTGCTGCAATATTATGTGAAGACTTTTCTTGTCTCTTTCTCTCTCATGGTATAAGACGTAACAACCCGAAAAAAGTGATTTATCGCAAATTTGTATAGGTTGGACAAAAATATTTAGCTTTCTCTCTCCATATATATTCTTACTCCAAGGGAAGTATACCTTTTGATATGAAAATATTTCCACTTTATTTCAGCAAAGAAATATGAAACCTGTTTTATTTTATTTATTATTATTATCTAACGGGGGGAGCACCTAGAGGTGAGTGCCTCCTTCCTGCAATGCAGTCTTTCTAAAATATTAGCCAAACCATCGGTTTTTCAGAAGGTAAATGTTTTCAACGCCCAGCTATAAAATCCGTTCCCGTGTCTCGTTAAAAAATCACAAACGGTAAACTCTGGCGTCACAAAATTTGTACAGTTTTTTAAAGTCAACGCCACTATTTTCGACTTGAAAAGTCGCGTATTCAATGAGGTTTGGAACTTTAAACAAAAATCCATTTAACCGATGACAAAAAATAAAATAACACAAACTACAAGGGCGTTTATATTTAAACGTCGGCATCATTGAGCAGAATATCAAAAGAACTGTGATCTTTTGCCGATTTGTAAGAAAACTCATGTCGCCACTTTACATAAGACCTTTCGACTTTTAGGCCCCAGACAGGACAATGAAATAGATTATTTGTTCAAGGAAGAATATCAACATGTGAAAATATTTGATCAATTTTACCCGAAATACGATAAAATTGTCACACAAATACGTCACAACACATTTTTATCGGTTTATCATTTATTGGCGGTGGGCATAATCTTGTCGTGAAAATCATATCGTAGGAAAAAGACACGAGGGGGCGTTCAATAAAAACAAAAAAAATTAGACAGAAAAATTAAATCCACGAAAATGCATGCAAATGTAGTACGAAATAATGACGAATCTGACATTGAAAGTTCACATCGAAACGAATACATCGATGGAGCTTTCAAATCAAAACAAAAAAGCTCAAAGAACTAAAACACTCGTCACCTAAACTTTGACAACACGGCAATAATTTTTTTTCTATATAAGCGTAGAAAACATATAATTCATTAGGACTGAAAAAGTTTAGTGGTCTCAAACAAAGTAGTGTTATATGGTGCTAAATACCGCAAATCTCAGTACTTTTGCCTTCACAGGCTAATAGAAGAAAGATACCGAATTTCCACAACGTTTCAAAATAATTTTTCTTCAACTATACAATTAGTGTATTACAAACATGTCGTCAACGCGAAAATACCTCCCATGTGTCAAAAGCGTAATTGTTCAAGAGGAATTTAAAAACTGGTTTTTGTGAGTTAAACATTGTTTTTTGAGACGTCGAAAATACGCTTTGTAGTTTGAGATGATGCAATGATGTATTTTCACCAATAAAAACATTGAAACTTGAAGTACATAGCTCTAAACTAAAACTCTACGGAATTTCTTATTTAACTCATTTTTGTAAAGTCAACCACATGGGACGTATTTTCCCGTTGACGAAGATGTGCTGTATTAGTATTATTTCAGAGAGAACAGTCGAAAAGAGATACCAAATTTCCACACGGTTTTAAAAACAAATCTACTTAAATAATTAAATTATCATTATTATTATTACGAACATGTATTTTATGTTAATTTATAATCCAAGAGAGATACCAAATTTCCCCAAGGTTTCAAAGAACAATATTCTTACAGCTAGACTCCAGCAGACACATAGGTTATGTTGCTTTCCGGCGGACCGGGGTTTGAACTTGGGCGACCGGAATATCGACCGGATTTTTACTCGGTAGCCGACGGGAGAAGAAGCTAGACTGAGTTCCTGTGGGAGGCATAGTCTGCGGAACCACGTGGCTGTCCGTGGTCCATGGCCCGTCGGGGAGGGGAGTATATAAGAGGGGCACGGCATCCCAACATCCGCAGAGTGATCTGGCAAGGTGACAACTCTGACGGCAGAGTGGTACAATTAAAAGTTAATCTTGTGCAGAGGTTGACCAGCAGGCGGCCACTTAACAAATTGAAACGAATTCAACGGAAAAAATAAGATAAATACTACCCATCTCCTCCCCATCAACATTTCCTTCAGCTTTAAAACATACCCCGAGTTAACGATGCTACAGTCCCACTGGCCTCTGCGGGAAATCTAGAGCGATAACCAAAGAAACTAAAAACAAATTCAACTTTTGCGATACATCAGTGCTGCCAATAACCATGCTTCATTTTAAAATTATAAAATAGATTGTCATTATAAGAAAAAAATCTACTCTCTTTCGTATTATCGTTGCAGTTTTTCATTTAGCTAACAGTTTATTCGGTTTAGTGTCAATAATTTGAACTTAATGCATGCGTACAGTCACAGAACAGTTTTTTTTACAGTAAATACCGCACAAGAGTCACAACTGCTCCCAACCGTCTAGAGCCAGTGAGACTGTGGCATCCCCAATTGGGGTATGTTGTGAGGTTGAAGGTAGTGGGGGAGGGGTAGGAGATGTGGAAGAGGAAGGTTGGAAAGTACCTGGCTATTCAGATCTGGTCACCAAACACGGCTAAAGCCACTTCAAGCAACGTCTCGATTCTGAATGGTGGTCTTTCATCAGGGCGATACTATGAGTATCTCTAACTCTAGAACGTGCCGCAAATATACTATATACTGTTTTATATTAATTAAATGTGTTATGACACATAATAATTAAATAAAAATTACTTGGGCACGCCGGGCTTGAACCCGCGACCTCTGGATTCGTAGCCGAGCGTCTTACCACTCGATCACGGCGGCCGTAAGATAATTCCTAGAAGCCGATTTGAACGAAAATTGATGTCGACAATTTTAACTATCCCTTTCGACTCCTAGGCCCAATACTAGAAAATCGATATTTGAAAAAGTTTTTCATCAGTTTGCCAAAAGCGAGGAAAAATTGAGACGACTTCGGGCACGCCGACACGCCCACAGCGCCTTTCTACGCGTCTATCTCTTCAGTCGTGATAATAATTTGAACTGCGTGCATGCGTGCACCCATGATGACAATGTAATGGCCGCCGGCCGGTCGATGATATCTTAAAAGGTGGAAAAACCGTGGCGAGGGGTTATTCTCAGCCAGCTCGGAAATCAAATGGCGCGCGCGGTGCCCGGTCTATTTTCTAAATTAAAACTCGGTCATAATTTTCCTCGTTGATTATTATTGTTTGGCAGAGGTGGAGATAAAGCAGGGAACGCCTGGAGCTCTTCAAAGGAGGCAAGTCGATTGAGGTGTTGAAAGACGGTATATTTAGTGTTGATCGAACTCGGATCCTCTACACAATTCGGGAGTAATGCTTCAACCAATTCAGACATCGGGACCTTATTAGAAAACGACATTTTCGAGCGCTTGCCCATCTGATTCGTTACATTTCATCTTAGTTACTAATGGGTGGTCCATGTCCATCCCGTTCAAAAACGTTTATTTTATTTATTTTATATTAGTTACTTTGTACATTTAAGTTTACAAGTATCTAATTATTTTATTTTCTTTTTGACTAATCATATTTTAACTTAAACACTACTTATTATTTTGGTTTACATGCATTTTAAATAATTTTTACAGGCTTTTTTAAATTTATTGATAGGCATAATTTTGATGGTTTCCGGCAGCGCATTATACGATTTCATTCCTTTATATAGTAAGCTGTTTTGGGTGTTGGCTTTATTCTTTTCTGGTAGTCTAATTTCTTTGCATGCCCTTGTATTATACTTCTGAATATCAACATTGTAGATAATTTTGTCAGAAAAATACTCTGTTAACAAGTTGTTCTTCATTTTATGTATGAACATCAATGTGTTCAATGTCAGCATCTGTTTAACTGTCAGCCAATTTAGTTCCTCTGACATTTTAGCTACTTTTGAGTGTATTTCGCCCAAATATAATTCTCATTGCTCTGTTTTGGAGAATTTGAAACCTGTTTTGTTCTTTGTCGTTACACAAGAAAAGAATCGTTGAACAGTAATAAAAATGTGGAGCAATAATGGAGTTGTATATGGTAATTGCTGTTTTTCTGGAAATTTTTTGCCGAATTCTTCCCAAAAAAGAAATCTTCTTCCCAATTTTCTTCTGTGTGTACTCAGCATGTTTGCTAAAGGTTAGTTTTGCATCCAATATAACTCCTAAGTATTTCATATCACTTACATTTTCAATAATGTCACCATCAATTTTAATGTTGCTTTTACTGCATGTTTTCTTAAATCCATCTATCATACATTTTGTCTTTTTTGTATTTAGTTTAAGTTTATTCATTTTAAGCCATCATTTTATTAAAAAAAACTAAGAAAAAAATACACGGTAAGTGGGACATGTTTAAAAAAATAAAATCACGTATTTCACATTCTTTCGGTGGAGGTGTACGAGTATAATACGATACTTTTTGTACGTTCACTGTAATAAAAATAACAGTGTATTTATCTTGGAGTAACAATATATGGAGAGAGAGCTAATTATTTTTACCCAACCTATACAGACTTAGTTGATTGTATCATGTCTTTCTCGGGCGTTCCCAACTTCTTTCATTCACTTTCGCGTTATGCGAGTATATTATTGTTACACTCCTTTCTTTGTTCATTTACTTTAAATGACCAAACAATCTAAGCGTCCCTTTCTTCATCCTGTTCATTATGCACTCAACAAAAATCAGTAACTATAAACCTATATAATGACACAAGATCGGATGCAAACTTATTTTGACATATATTTCAATACACAAACATTAAATTCATTGCTAACTCAAAATACCTTAAGTGTCGAGTTTCAAACTTTTGGCAGTAATGAATAATGTAAGGATAACATAAAAAACAGGACACTACATTTAGGAGAACCATTGCCGCACACTGCACGTCAAAATATTCTCCGGGGGGCAACTATGTCGAGCTGCGCCGCGCAGTGCAGCGCAGCGACGCTCTAGTGCGGTTCGACCTTGAAGTAACAATATATGGAGTAAGAACTAATTCTTTTTACCCAACCTATACAGATTGGGATAAATCACTTTCTCCGGGTTTTTACATCGTACACCGTGAGAAAGAAAGAGACAACAAATTTTCCCGAATTATCACACCGCTTTAAAGTATTGTTAGAATGTGCTTCGTGTCCCGCGTCTCCGTTGACTCCGCCCACACGTTTTGATACGCGACATAAATTGACATAACTCAACGGTTTTTTAGGTTATATGCATTATTTTTGATGATAACAATACTGTGAAAAAGTGGTTATACGAATAAACAAAAACATTATGTCGACATGTGCTATGAATGGATATATAATTATCCTAGCCCTAGTCATAGCCACGCCCAGGTCTAGCCGAGCCCGGTAAAACTCATCAAAACTGACTACAGCAGCGCTACTTGCATATTATTGCTCTGAGGTATTTATGTAGCGCAGTTTTGTGACAATTCACCTCAAGAGCGCTTTACACTAAATTACCCAACCTAATACTTGTATATAACAACGAGAAAATAATCATAATCATTATTATAAATCATGAAAGATTGTTGAGATATGGATTTAGCGGTGCTTTGTGAATATCGACAGATTATATAAAAAAAACAATTGAATAGAAATTGAGGATGTAAAAAAAAACAGTTGCAAAGTTTGTGCAAATATAAACACAATAAAGAGGACAGCAAAATAACTAGATGATATTTAAAGACCGTGTATTCAACTTGCCCCAAAGCCTCGATTAGCAAATCCTCTACTAAACATACAAATCATAAATATATTTATTGCGTTAAATGAAAAAATGACGTTTCTTTTTAATAGCGCTATCTGTCATTTAAAAGATCATTACAATGCAGTTAACTTAATCACCAACCAATCATGGAGTCGTTATCCGTTGATTAGAGATTTCGTAAAAAAAGTTAAGAATTACGAAAGACACCAATTTATAGATAATTAACAATAATTTATTAATAACGATTAAGAACTTTGTAAAAAAACAACCTAATGTAAATAATGACTTAAGGGTCAGCACTCAAAAATGCTACGAAACGTTACTTCCCAGCATTCTAATATGAGCAATCATACAAATGATGTTACCGAAAATTTTCTATGGGTAGTTAGAATAATTTCTGAGGTTTCCAGTGAATACGATTTTACAACTGTTATCATTTAAATTGCATGAAAAACATACTAAAACTTCAGTAAAAGGGACAGTTTTCAAACCAGAAAAGTCATATTTGAACGTTTTACCTAATATTCTAGTATGCTTTTCATAAAGAATTAAAAAAGATTACTGTTTAAAATTTGCATTCACTGGAAACCACAGATATTTTTCTATCTACCCGTATGGAATTAAAAAAATATTTGTAGTCTCACTTGTACTAGAAAGCCAAAAAGTGTCTATTTTTGGGTGCTGACCCTTAAAGCAATGTGAACTGATTTATCAAAGACCATCCACACTAGCGACAAGTCTTAAAAACAAATAATCTTAAATCTATGATTCAAGTCGAAGATCTAAGTCAAAAATAGAAAATGCAGTTCTGCTACCCTAAAATAAATAAATTTAAATGTTATTCTATCGTTTTCTCATTGTTTTGTTATTTTATTTTTGGTTCTCCCTCTGTATGTATATATAACCGTACACTTTGAATTTTTTGTTTCGTTTAATTTTGTACCCTGATAGATGCTTAGGCTAAGCGAAACCAGTCGGTCATAAAAAATAAAATATTATTCGTGGTCTCGTACAAAGTTATTTTTTCATTTCTGTAAATCATCGAATTGTGCAAATAATTTTACAAGATTTTTGGTCGCTTTTGTAGAGCTATATGAAAGCCATCTTACCTTAGAGTACATAGAGTGGTACCTATCCAAGGCAGTGTAGTCAGTTTTTTAATGAATTTTGGCGGACTCGGCAGACGCTAGTACTAGGGCTAGGGTATTTATACATCCATTCATAGCACATGTCGACATAATGTTTTTGTTTATTCGTATAGCCACTTTATCACAGTATTGCAATCAACAAAAATATAGCATTATAACCTAAAAAAACCATTTGGTTGTGTCCAGTTTAGTCGCAAATCAAAACATGTGGGCCGAGTCCCCGTAGACGCGGGAGATCAAGATCATCCTTACAGTACATAAAAGCGGTGTGATATTTTTGCTGTATCTTTCTCTCTGAAGGTGAAAGACGTAAAAATCTTTTTGCTGTCTCTTTAAAAATAATTATCATGATTGTTGTTACGAAGCATCTTAAATTTTCCGTGTTAATAAAAAATTGATTTTATCGCAAGTGCATTCCCTGTATATTTTATCTTGGGTACGAAAAGAATTAGCTCTAGACATTTCTCCATATTTTGTAAAAATCAAACGAGTTCGTTTTCTAAAACCGATTTTAATCATTATTTAGGCATTTATTAATTTTAGACCCGTGTTAATAAAAACCTTCAACATTGAAGAGGTTTTCTCCGGGTTTTCACGTCGTACACCACGAGAGAGAATGAGACAACAAATTTCATAGACCGCTTCTATATACTGTCGCAATGATCTTAAGCTCCTGGTTCACCGCGGGACTCCGCCCACATTTTTTATTATGCCACTAAACTTGACACAACTAAACGGTTTTTTAGGTTATATGCCATATTTTTGTTGATGGCAATACTGTGAAAAAGAGGCTATACGAATAAACAAAAACACTAATATTCGATAATAATATTAGATAATTTGAATAGCGCCGTTTTTGGGAAAAATCACCTATGTATAAATACCGTAGCCTTAGTCTTAGCTACGCCCAGGTGCGCCGAGTCAGGTTAAAATCATCAAAAACAAGTAAAAAACTGACTTCACTGCCTTGAATAGATACTACTCTATGTACTCTAAGGTCGAAACTCTGTTTCAAATCGGTCTTCACACAATTTTCGCTAACGATGTTTATCGACTTGTTGACAAGCTTATCTGAGGAGCGAACGGGCTCGATAAACTAACAATATTTTGGATATTAATTATTGAAATAATATCAATAATCTTTAAAGCAAATATGAAACAAAAAAAATTCAGAAACTAAAAAGTATAACTCGAACTTGGAACTTCTTCTCTATCCGGGAGTAACGCCTCTGCCAATTGAGCTAACAAGACCTTATTAAGAACCGGCATTTTAAACGATCTCATACTTCATTGAAAATGATAAATATTATTTTTAAATTTATTCCAATATAGGCTGCCATCTTTGTAATGGTATACAAAGCTCTACCCGGACACATATTGTATACCTAGATGGTGTCTTGGATAAGCCATCCATTTTTATTTACGGAAGATCTTACGACTTCTTACAGAGTCAACGATATTTTAGCCCGATGCCAACTGTCAAACGTAATCATAGACATAAAATACAAGATACGTCATATTCATACAAATTGAACGATAAATTTGGCATATGTTTGAAAACTCATAACGCATGAAAAGGATAGCCATACCAAGCAGAATATGTGTGTATGAATGAGATAGCTATATGAACGTCCCGCGTTACATTCTCCGCGTTACAAGCCCTCTCTTTCCTAACGAACTTACGAGCGAAGTAGCATGCGACGTATTCAGTGTACTGTCGCTAGGTTGTCTTCCACACATTTATGTATTTCTGCATTCGCTATCTCACTCATACCATTTTGAATGTGAATAATTGTATTAATTGAAATAGTAAGTGGTTTGTGTGTACTTCGCATGAAAAGAAACTCCATGAGATTTGTTTTTGTTCCCGAATGATTTTTACACTTGTCAAAAGCACGGGAAGGCATTTTATCTCAGAAAAGAGCTTACAGCGATGCCTTTGTGGTAGCTGTGGACAGCTTGTTTGTCAAACGAATGTTTGTGCGAGACTTAAACGCAGTAAATCTCAGGTATGTCACGTTGGCTTAGCTTAGTGCAGTCACGCGCGCTGTCTCAGTAACGTATCTACATTTTTTAATTCATCTAAGAACATAATGGGCGATTTGCGATCGTGGTAGCCAACGTCGACCGATTACCGATATTCTCGATAAATATCTTTATCGTGTCAATTTTGAACACTCGATCAAATCCACCCCTAGTAATATAGAATGAATTGACTTGCCTACAATACACTTCTACAGGTTCATCTCTTCAGTGGGCCAAGCCAACGGCAGGCGTCAATCGCCAGTGCTAATTAAATTAGAGATTCCAATATGGGGGTGGATAAATAATTTATCACCTCTTAGCATCATTACAAGTGCCGTACGTTGGGTGACACGATGGATCAACACATTTAACTTATTAGCAGATATCAATTAGGAGTATCGAATTCCGACCTCGAAGCGGGCTACAGACTGCCAGTTTTAGTAATCTTCCCAACAAACCTTCCATTGAAATGCTCGGTGTAACCTTAAGTGACCAGTTAAGGCACCGGGGCTCCATCGAAGCCAGAGTAATGTTACCCTCTCAGAAGTTGGGCTTACTGTACAGGGCCCGCAGAAACTACCAAAGCACACAACTGCTGACCTTGTACAAATCGCAAGTACGCCCCACTGTTGAATTTGGCAGCCACCTCTGGTCTGGAGCCCCTAAATACCTGAAAAAAACCCTTTACTTTGTGCAGAAACGGGCGGTCCATTTAATAGATTCTCCTATCTTAACAAACGGATTGCAAAACTTTGGAGCACAGACGTCAGGTGGGAAAGCTGTCCTTGTTCTACAGGTATTTCAATGGAAGATGCTCCGAGGAACTTGCGTCGTCGATTTCTTCGGCACCGGTGCATAGTCGGGAAACTCGCCAAACGCGCACCCAACATTTGTACACAGTTGACATTCAATACATGAGAACGAGTCGCTTTTACGACTCGTTCTTATGTTCAACAGCTCGGCTTGGAACGATTTGCCGGCCTGTGTTTCCTCCCTCCTTCAACATGGGTCTCTTCAAGACCCAAGTTCACTCCTTCCTTTCTTCAAAAAGACCCTCCACACAGCATCCCCAAAGATGATATGGGCCTTGAGGGAAATTATTTCCCTCAAGGCCTCCTGTGTGGAGTTATTGTACAAAAAAGTTTGTGATGTACGCAGACTACGCAGTATTTTTTTCTTCCGCTTCCTTGAACGTGACCCGGGCGTTCGCGGGCGCGTGGTGACCGGTTCCGGGTGACGTGATTGAGCACCCGTGAATGCCCCCACCGCCCCCCGGTGTCAACGCTGACCCAATGCCCACGTGGCCCGCAACGTGAAGCCGAATAAACGACGACCGCTATTAACATTACGTCCTCCAAAACCTTCCGAACCAAATTTTCGATCGATCAACAGGATCTCATCGTATTCGACGCCCTTCGTGGTCGAGTGGTAAGACGCTCGACTACGAATCCAAAGGTCGCGGGGTTCAAACCCGGCGTGCGCTAATATATTTTTATTTAATTAATTTGTATCATAACACAATTAATTCATATAAAATAATATATAGTATATTTGCGGTAGATACTTTAAATATCGCCCTGGTGAAAGATCACCATTCAGAATTGAAACGTTGCTTTAAATGGCTTTAGCCGTGTTTGGTGACCAGATCTGAATAGCCAGGTACTTCCCAACATTCCTCTTCCCCTCCCCCCCACCACCTTCGCAACTGTTATCAGCTCTCAATGTCATTTCCATTTGACTGTCAATCTCACTAAAGAACAGAAAAAATACAAAAAAATTACAAAATCTACTAGTATATATTTGCCAATAAAAACTCTCAAACAGTGAGCTTTGGTTTTGTGAAATTTGCACAACATTTTCTACTTTGGATTTCTGAGTAAACGCAACTGTTTTCAGCTCTCAATGTCATTTTTATTTGACTGCCAAATAACAAGTTACGAAGCCATACTGTTTATCCCATATTTTTGTAACTCGGGCGAAACCGGGTAGTAAATAATGTTTTCAAAACGTGCGCGAATCTCCTGAAAGATTCATTCAAAGTTCAAAGAGAGTCCTTCGACGGATTCATCCGACGAATAAACAATGGCTGACATAGAAACAGGTCCCTTTATTTCCGGGGCCTCGCAGATTGTGACGTATTAGCAGGACCTTGTAACTCACTGGCACGTGACGCGCCCCTGGCTGCTGTCACCTGTCACGTTGACGTTTAGAGCTGTCACGTGACCGGCGGCCAGTGGGCATGCGCGACATTGAGGACATGGAGAGGTACCTTTGCAAAACAGTGTGGTCAGGGCGGTTGACTTTATACTGACTCGATAGAAAGAGAAAAGATATATAAAGGATATTGGATAGCCTATTAGTGACCGACCACATGGAATTTGTACATCTTTAAGAAACATATTTAAACACATTAAACAAAACAATATCAATACACCATGATTTAAAAAGTCAAAATATCACACAAACACTAATTACAGAAAGTTTCCTAAATAATCATAGAAGCTTTTTGTTGATTTTATGTCTTTATATCATTAAAATTGTGAAAATTCCAAAGTACGGTCAAAAATATTTAAAACTGTTGAAATACCTCTGAAAAGTGATGTTTTATAATCTTTGTTTGGATTATTTGAACATTCAAGCATATCACATATCACCATTACGTTCGATTTATTAGTATAACCACTGCAAGTATTTTAATCCACACAAACATAGGAAATAACCTCAAAATTCGTTGACGTAATTTATGCGATTCGACGATGTGAAGTTAGTGAGGACGGAGAACATTCTTGCATACTTAAAAGTGCTGCTATATTTTGTAAAGACTTTTCTTGTCTCTTTCTCTCTCAAGGTATACGACGTAAAAACCCGGAGAAAGTGATTTATCGCAAATTTGTATACGTTGGATAAAAATATTTAGCTCTCTCTCCATACATATTCTTACTCCAAGTGCCCGAGATTACGGCTCGAACCAGTGGCGCGACTACACGGGGCAAGGGGGCTCGTTCTATAATAAATATGGGTACATACAGGTGAATTTTATTATTTAACACCACAGAAGACATAAACTGATGCTGTGGACATGTTCGTATGCCCGTAGTAAGGTCAATTCCAAATTGATCAAACATTTTCAAACAATAAAAATCATTCTTGAACAGACAATCAATTTAATTGGCCTGTCTGGGGCCTAGGAGTCGAAAGGCCTAGGTCTTGTGTAAATTAGTGACACCTGTTTTCTTTTGCGCAAATAAAAAAATGCCCAAAGGGCGAAGTTGGCAGTCTCCATTTAAAAATAAAGCTGAAAACTATATAGATATTATATAAATTTGAAAAAAATACCATAGACGCATCTAACGCATCCCGTGTAACCCGTCTCTCAGGAGGTAATAAAACTACCCGAATGTATTTTGAATGTTATTGTAAAGCCGCCTCTGTCACCAATAAAACAAAACACCAAGTCACAGATTTTCATTAGAGACTCAACAAGCGTCCATTCCGGACACGAATAGTATATATGCCATAAATTTACTTAAAATTGTACCAGTCTGAAGATGCCCGTCATAAGGTGAAACCGGTTAGGTCTTCGATAAAAAATAGTGGAATAAAGTTAAAAATTTGGTATCATTAAAATCACCACAATGGAGTGCTTATACCAACCCTGATGTATGACAGTGAGGCATGGAACTGGCCGGTATGACTATGGCATCCCCAATTGGGGTATGTTGTGAGGCTGAAGGTAGTTAGGAGGGAAAGAAAATGAGAAAGAGGAAGACTGGGAAGTACCTGAATATTTAGATCTGGTCACCAAACACGGCTAAAGCCATTTCAAGCAACGTTTCGATTCTGAATGGTGGGCGATACGAGTATCTACCACTCTGGAACGTGTCGCAAATATACTTTTTATTATTTTAAATGAATTAGATGTGTTGAATGACACATATCAATTAATTAAAAATTATTTGCGCACGCCGGGTTTGAACCCGCGACCTTTGGATTCGTAGTCGAGCGTC
The DNA here is from genome assembly GCA_022651775.1 of Drusus annulatus. Lineage (NCBI taxonomy): Eukaryota > Metazoa > Arthropoda > Insecta > Trichoptera > Limnephilidae > Drusus > Drusus annulatus. Next base: position 423,976 of record JAGWCC010000280.1, read on the forward strand.
TTACCACTCGACCACGGAGGCCGTCAATTGGGATATGTTGCGAGGCTGAAGGCAGTGGAGAGGAGAAGAGGGAGGTTGAAAAGTACCAAGCTATTCAGATCTGGTCATAAAACACGACCAATGTCATTCCAAGCAACGTTTTAACATCTACAAATTGAAATCACTTAATGCATTCAGAATTCACTAAAATAAAATAAATTAAAAATTAACAAAGGGATGCTTTTCACTAAACCTCTCAGTAGGCACTTAAATAATATATGAAAGTTTCCATTGCTAAGCGAAAACAAGCAATAAAACTCCCATAAACGTAATTCTTTAAAAAATATGGGTGCCAAAAAACGTCAAAATATTTTTGTAGCTTTTGCCAATTTATCAAAAACACACCCATTTTTAATAAATCATAATGATTGCCAGTCTCGAAGTTTTACAACGCACTAAACACAATGTTTTATACTTCAAAATAAATTGCAACAGACTAAGAATACAAGTTCTTTTCAGAGTGCAGAGATATACCAAGATTGGCAAACACTGTGGTCTGACATAATAATTAAAACAAGAAAATATTTAGTTTTATATCACTTTATTATTATATCGACTGTGTTTAGGTGAAAGACCTTGGAGTAACAATGTATGGAGAGAGAGCTAATTATTTTTACCCAACCTATACAAACTTGCGATTAATCACTTTCTCCGGCTTTTTACGTCGTACACCATGCGAGAGAAAGAGACAGCAAAAATATCACACCGCTTTTATGTACTGTAAGGATGATCTTAGTCTCCCGCGTCTCCGGGGCTCCGCCCACATGTTTTGATATACGACTAAACTGGACACAACTACACAAGGTTTTTTAGGTTAGATGCTATATTTTTGTTGATATCAATATTGTGAAAAAGTGGTTATACGAATAAACAAAAACATTATGTCGACATGTGCTATAATTGGATGTATTAAATACCATAGCCCTAGTCCTAGCCATGCACAGGTCTGCGGAGTCCGGAAAAAAACATCAAGAAACTGACTACACTGCCTTGGATAGGTACCACTCTATGTACTCTAAAGACATTATTCCACATATGTTTTGTAACTATACACCTCAGAGCAATAATATACAGGAGGGATAGCTTTGTCAAACAGTGTAGTCAGGATTGTTGATTTTTTCCTGACTCGGGCGTGGCTAGGGTTTTCATGGAAACACCTTTTTACATCCATTCATAACACATGTCGACATAATGTTTTGTTTATTTGTATCACCACTTGTTCACAGTATTGTTATCAACAAAAATATAGGATATAACCTCAAAAACCGTTGAGTTATACCGCATAACAAAACGTTGTGGGCGGAGACGCCGGAGACGGAAAACATGCTTACATAACTAATCGTGGTGCGATATATTATGTGATAACTTGTCTCGTCTCTTTCTCTCTCACGGTTAACAATGTAAAAACCCGGAGAAAGTGATTTATCGTAAATTTTCTTAGGATGGGTAAAAATATTTAGCTCTCTCCATATATTCTTACTCAAAACTTACCACCTCAGACGGAATAGAAATCGATGAGAATAATAAAACATGCGTCTTTATCCAAATTATTCTGACGTAATAGTAATTAAATAAACGTTTTAATATTTCGCGGAAACCAGTTTAAAAAAAATGTTGTACATAAAGCGTTACTTGGCAGTTTTTTCATGAAATCGTTATAATTTAATTAAAATTGCGTAATGCAATAACTAATGACTGTCATAACCGATACCGAATCACAATCGGTTCACTTCGACTTTGAACAATTCAGTTATTTGCGCTTGAAACCGGATTTGGCGAAAATCGCCTTATCGAAAATGACTTTTAATTGTGTAATATTTAATGAGCCTCTTGCACGCATTTTACGCGAATTAAAAAAAAATAAAAAATATTAACAAAAAAAATGTATTTTAACTAGCGAAGTTCTGTATGAACATTATGGTAACACTCTTCTTCCGAAGGGGGGGGTTCTAATGTCACCCCGAACGAGAGGTTTGTGCGATATGTCAGATAAATACTTGTTTTATTCATACTGTTTTTCATTTTTAGAATCGTTTACTTATAATAGTTGAATATTAATGTTTTTAAAACATATTAAATGTCCTCAATTTAATTTCCTTTTCTTTGATTTGACAAATATATTAATATGAACTCATACGTTTCATCTGAATTTTTACACCCTTAGCTTCTGGTAAATTGTTTTTTTAATCTTCTGATGTACACATGCACTGTTATACCCATATCTGCACCTTTTTCTCCCATGATTTATGATAACGACCATGATTTTAGATAGTTTTAATTTGTTGACATATAATCTATTATTTTTCTCCTTGTTAGTTAATCTTATTAGCATAATTAATTTAGTATGAAGCGCACTTGAGGTGAAATATCACAAAACTGCGCTATATAAGTTCACCGTTATTATTATTATAAAAATTACTGCAGAGGTTTACTGCAATACCCTACAAAAACTCATAAGAGCCATTCAGAACTGCAGAAAATGCTGACCCGGGGAGTCAGCCTCCTGCACGACAACGCCAGGCCCCATACCGCGCGAGTTTCACAGGAGCTGCTGACTTATTTTGTGTGGAATATTGTCTCCCACCCTCTCTATTCACCCAACTTGGCGCCTTGGAACTATCACCTTTTTACTAAACTAAACGAGTTTTTGAATGGAAAACGTTTTTATTTATTTATAAATTAACGGACTTAAAGTCCAAATACAAAAAAGACATAAAACACGAAATGGAAAAAGAGCAACAGAGAAGGAATAGCACATACATAATAATAAATGAAGCGATGACAAAAATAGGACAAAATAAACATAATAGAAAAACATTCAAGCCACGGTCTAGTTAAAGTTTTGGTAGAGTCGTAAAGAATGACAAAAATCATTTAGACTGCTACCAAAAATTTCAAGACCATGGCTTGAGTTAACAAGTCTTGACATTCTGGACATTGGAGAATTATACCCATAATTAGTTTTGTGATGATTGAGGAACAGCAACTCATTGTTTCTGAGTTTTTTCGACTATCAGGAGTTCGAGGAAGTGGTTGAAAGAGCTGGCGGCGGAGGTCTATGACGCTGGCATACAAAAGCTGGCGCCCCGACTACAGAAATATCTCGATCTCAACGGCGATTAAATTGAAAAATAGTTTAATATATTTGTATAGTATCATGTAATTTCAATTAAATACAATCATTTTTAGATCCTACATAAATGTTGTATCCTTACTTTCTGGGTGACCCTCGTATATATATATAATAATAATTTAGTAGGTGTCTTTCTTTTTACGAGATATTGTACGGTGGAAACCAGAAATAGTCAGTTGTGTATGCTTACGTAGATTAAAGTTTTGAGTTGGCACCTTAAAAAAATGCTGGGAGTTTTTTGATTATGAATGTGAATTCAGATAGATAAAATGGGCGTGAATAAATGGGTCAATATGGTTAAATTGGTTAGTACGAGTTCCGAGTTCGAGTCTCGGTCATAACCTTTCTGAGTTTTTTCTATTTCATATTCTTTGAATAATATTAATACTGTTCCATTAATTAGAAAACAATCTCTTTGTGGTTTGACATATTTAATGAAAAGAAAAAAACAAAAGTTAGTACAAAGTTATTATTTCATTTTCATTAATATAAAGAGTCGAGTTCATTCATCGGGATCGTGAATGAACAAGAGACCTGCGTGATGGTATTCTGTGGATTTTAAAAATCCTTTGATAATTTATTAATAAATTACCTGAAATTCATTCATCGTGATCAGTGACCAGCGTGATCAAATCACGATGAACAATCTTTAGTACTAAAATAAAGACTAGACGATTCGTGGAGAATGCGTTGGGTGTTGCTATTCCAATCAAAGTGCAAAATTATACTGACAAGAATTTGTCAATGTCTACGGTAATAATGATAATAAAAGTTTTATTTCAGAGGGTATGCAGGAGTAGTGCAATGCAATACATTCCATAATTTGATAATAATACATAAAATAAAAGTTGTAATACATATAAAGACAATAATAAAGAAAAAATATAAATTCACAAAAAAAAAAAAAATATATAAAAATTGATAATGGAGGATATTAGGTTTAGTTCTACAGAATGCCATTAAAAGGGAGTCCATCCAGGCAGCATTAAGATTGATGGGGCCAATAGCTTACTCCAATGAGCTTCTTTGCTAGAATTCGAGATATGACGGAATTCCATGATGAGGTCATTTTGAGAGTTGTTAATCCTTTCCCGCATTCCTGCCACCCTGGTTCTCACAAGGGCTGCAAATCCGGGAACTCGCCCCTCGGTGAACATGCCGAAGCACTGCAGTGCCTGGGAAGACTGAACATCATGCAGTAGGCGTTATTGTATTGAACCCGAAGCCTTTTCATGCTGCTATTACAATATTTTTGAACCTGTTATTTATTAATTGTTTTCATCTACAATATTTTGTATCTGCTATTCAATACTCTTTATTTTACAATATTTTTTTGCACTAATGAGGTTATTGTTTTAAAAATAAATAAAAATGTTAACATTTGTACAAAAGCCTATAACGGGCGTAAATAAATAAATAAATTGGTCCAGATCTCCTACGTGTATAGAGTAATGCAGAACGCCAGGAAGAGTGTCCTTTTCACTGGTGGACTACAGAGCCGAAATCTTTTACGGAGCATGTTTGATTTCACACTGAGTGCTCGCCTTTGCCTGTCAGGGTCGTCGCCATCCATTAGCTTGCTGGTGATGATGTGCCCTAGATATTTGGTTTCTTCTACCATTCTTAGAAGGTAATGAGTTTTGATCAATTGCATTCATATTCAGTCGTAATACACGCAAAGAAACAGTCCCTTTTTATTTGCAAAATCAAACAATCTTTGACGACAGTTCATTCTCGGCACCCATATAAATTTGCGAATGTGCGTTGGAAATGCAACACTTTTCACTTATACGAGAAAATTGAACCTGGATCCATTCCATTAGTTCGGGTTTTGGGTAAAAATAAAGCTGGTAAGAAGCTGATAAGGTAGCTTGGACATTTGCTCAGAGTGCCAAAAGACGACTTCCGCATAAAACTGTGGGTGCAATTCCATAGGAGAGACGTCCAGTTGGCAGTCCGAGACAAAATGAGGGAAGCAACTATAAAGGCTGTGCGAGAGGCTGATACTGCAATGGACCAAGGTCGCTGATCATAGCCCATGACAGGGGGCATTGTCAAATCGACGGATTACCAAGACAAGGAGTAAGAAGATGAAGAAACCTAAATAGTAAGTAGATGCGCTTTGCTGAAGAGTCTTGGCGAGCATTCCATCGATAGAGTATTAATATACATAGAGACGTACCTATCCAAGGTTGTGTAGTTAGTTTTGATGACTTTTGCCTGACTACTATGAACAGGCGTCGCTAGGGTTTTCATAGACACACCTTTTTTACGAACAAACAAATATAGGACATAACCTCAAAAAAGCGTTCGCATAACACAATGATATCAAAAATACTATTAAATGATTTATAGATTCAGAATATCTTACAAAACGAATAGCATAACGTTTGCTTAAATAATAATGTAAGTTTATAGTTAATATAATGTCTTTATATGCTTGATAATTCGATAATCCTAACGTGCTGTCAAAAATAATTAAAACTGTCGAAATAAATACCTGTGAAAAGTGATGTAGTTAATTAATTTTGGATATATATTTTTACATGCATTCATACCACATATCGACATGATGTTTTGTTTATTTATACAACCACTTTTTCACAGTGTTTTTATCAACAATAATATAGGATATAACCTCAAAAAACCGGTGGGTTATGATGTCGCACAACAAAAGTGGGCGGAGTCGCCGGAGATGGAAATCATGCTTACATACCTAAAAGCGATGTGATATTCTGCGAAAACCTTTTGTGGTCTCTTTCTCTCTCACGGCGTACGACGTAAAAACCAGGAGAAAGTGATTTATCGCAAATTTGTATAGGTTGGGTAACAAAAAAAGCTCTCTCTCCATATATATTCTTGCTCCAAGGATCGAGCCAAGTCGACAATGAGTGTGTATATTTAATGCACATTGCACTCTGTCTACAATGCGATTCTGAAGCGTCGAGATTCCGATCTCGCAGAGGCTGTTTGGCGGTCGTCGATCTCACGCCGGCGTCACGTGGTCAACGCCGGCCTGGCAACTCGCCACAAATGATTAAATACCGAATCTAATTCGACACCTCTAAATCAAAAGGATAAATAATACAAAAAAACATATACGGCAATGCGGCTGTGGAAGGGGCGGCTACTGGATCCCGTTACAAAGCGGACGGTCAGACTGGCAGCCTATCAACATTGATCTAGAAAATGCTAGATATTTCTTCAACATTAAAAACTTATATTTTTCAACAAATTCAATTCATCCATCTTTATGTGCGTAAGCAGAGATTCGAACCGAACTAAACTGCAAACATAAGGTGTCTAGCATAAAAGTATCCGTATATATTTATGAAAAAAATAACGTTTACCCTTAAGATTCACCACTCAAAATGGTGCTAAACGTTTATTTTTATAGTTGATACCGCACAAGAGTCCCAAAAGTGTATTCTTCGATTTTTTACTTTTTTCAAAAGTAAAAAATCGAAGAACACACAAAAACATGACTAACCCTTCCAGTTGTCAAAAACAAACCACTAATCCAAAATGGCTGATAATGCTAACATATGATAAACATATGTGTACCAACGTAACAAAAAAAATCGATAATCGAATGTACACAGCCCGCGAAAATTCAAAATTCACCTTTTCTTTTGAACAGGCCATGTATATATATCCGCACACTATATATTTTTGTTTAGTTTAATTTTGTACCCTGATGACGTTTAGGCTAAGCGAAACCGGTCGGTCGTAAAAATGAAAATAATATCTGTGGTCTTAAACAAAGTTATGGCTTCATTTCATTGGTAAAGAGCATTTACTTTGTGTCTTGTAAAATTATTCATTTGCTACAAACTAGGAACTGTCTACTATGATGGCGCTTTTGGTGTATCTGGTCCAGTCATCTGGAATAAGCTTCCCACAAAACATGCCAACATACAGAACCTAGCAGAGTTCAAACGAGTCTTAAAAACCAAATCGTTTCAAAATCCTACATTCAAAATGTAACTTATCAAAAATTAATTTCTTTAAAAACGTCCCTAATTTGCTTTGTTTCGGTTTTCTCATTACTTCTATCATTATAACTAAATGTCCTCACTGTTTACTGAAAACCATATACTCATTGTCATCAAATATTTATTTTTCTTTTGTTACTTGTTATATTTACACTGTTTGCATCTTTAGAACCGTTTACTTATGATACTTGAATATTAATGTTTTAAGTACCAACATATTAACTGTCCTCAATCTTATTTCCTTTTCTTTGATTTGACAAATATGTTAATATGAATTCATATGAGATATGACAGTTTGATAATCCCTTCAGAAGGCGAAACAGCTGTCACGCGTAAATCAATCTTATTTCCTTTTCTTTGATTTGACAAATATGTTAATATGAATTCATATGAAATATGACAGTTTTATAATGCCCTCAGAAGGCGAAACAGCTGTCACGCGTGAAAATAATTACATCGCAGAGCTTTTAACTAAAAATTGTTTTAAAAAAAAAAAAAAAATTATTATTATTATTATTTAAATAAAATTAAAAAACCTAAAAATTAAAATGGAGTTCTACAAAATAAACTTCAAAACCATAAATGAATTCATATGTTTCATCTGAATTTTTATGCCCTTAGCTTCTTGTAAACTGTTTTTTTTAATCTGTTGATGTACACATACACTGTAATACTCATAACTGAACCTTTTTCTTTCGTGATTTATGATAACGATCATGAATTTAGATAGTTTTAATTTGTATACAAGTAATGTATTATTTTCTCCTTGTTAGTTAATCTTATTAGCATAATTAATTTAGTATGAAGCGCACTTGAGGCGAAATATCACAAAAAACTGCGCTATATAAGTTCACTGTTATTATTATTATTACGAAAAAAATAAGTTGAAATGACGTCACGAGCATGGTCAAGTAGGCGAGATGGTCCGGATAGTTTCGGATACTGCAGGGCCAATCTTGTGTTGTCTACGCCAACGGCAATTCACCGTTTAACTGTTTGATTGCGCCCGCGTTCGCAGCACAGACAGCTAGCTATTGAAAAAGAAAGTGGATTGATGAGTGTGAGAAAGACTGATCGATGTTGCTGTTAATTGCAATATTGAATTGATACGAATCTGGTCTCCGCGGAATGTATACGAAGATGAGATGCGGATACATCCGCGTGCAATGCGGATGTTAATAATAATAATTGGCTGATTTATATAGCGCCGTTTTCGTGACAGAGATATCACCTCAAGGGCGCAAGGGCGCAAGGGCGTTAACACTTTTAAGATTTATATTTTTTTTTAAAAGAAGGACAAACATTCTCGGGTTACGAATAACCTGACAATATTTGAAAAACTCCTACTGCCATCATAATAAGCGTAAGACGTTGCTTGTGCAATGATGGAGGACTTAGCTAACATAGGAATTAAACCCACGACACCAGGGTGGGAGAAAGACAAACATTCCCGGGTTACGAATAACCTGACAATATTTGAGAAACTCCTACTGCCATCATAATAAGCGTAATACGTTGCTAGTGCAATGATGGAGGACTTAACTAGCAGACGAATTAAACCCACGACATCAGGGTGGGAGGAAGACCAACATTTCCGGGTTACAAATACCCTGACAATATTTGAGAACTTCCTACTGCCATCATAATAAGCGGAAGACGTGGCTTGTGCAATGATGGAGGACTTAGCTAGCAGAGGAACTGAACCCACGACAGGGTGGGAGAAAGACAAGCGTTCCCGGGTTACGAATAACCTGACAATATTTGAGAAACTCCTACTGTCATCACAATAAGCGGAACATGTTGCTTGTGCAATGATGGAGGACTTAACCAGCAGAGGAGTTGAACCCACGACGCCCGGGTGGGAACCCGACGCGTTTGTGCACTCAGCTACCGACGGGTCAAACATTTAGTTATTCATTTCAAGCAACGTTTAGATTCTGAATGGTGGTCTTTCACCAGGGAGTATCTACCACTGTGCATCCCTTCTGTGGTGGTTGGAATTATACATGCTGTAGTCCATATTCAACCTAAAATCGCCACTAGTATAGTAAGACAATATCGCTGCTGGAAAGGCAAAGGGGTTTAAGCGACACTTTGGTCAAAAATGAGTTCAATATGCAGTTTTGATCAGTATTTTCTTCTACATCGAATTATTTGACTCTCGTTTGATTCTAAAGACTTTTGGGAGCCTTCAGCCATCTAAAATACATTCACCGTTTGAGAGAAGGCTTAACTTAAGCGACACAAGTTTGGGACTTTTTTAGCTTTGTGTCGCTTCAGGTGGTAACTCAGTAAAAGCATTGAGTTACCTGATTTAACTTTTTTTTCAAAATCCAACCAGATACTAAAGACTTGTGAAGTTTATTGTAAAACAAAAAAAAACCTTAAATCACTCTGGTGTAAGCTTCCCAAAGTGGCGCTTCAGCCCTTTTGCCTTTCCGGCAACGATATTTAATTCTTTATTTATTAACGCCCTGATGGGCTTTTACATAATAATCTAACATAAATAAGTGCATAAGTACAGAAAATAATACAGTTTAAAAAGAATATACAAGAAATTATGCAGTAAAAAGTGAAACGTTTGGCAAATGAATAGCAAAAAAAAAATATGGTGAGAAATAAATATTTCATTTAAAAGTGTTTTAAATTTTGGAAAATTCATATAAAAGATGTCAATATTTGATGAGTATTCATTCCCGAGTGTATGTAGGCGAGAAATGGGTGCATGTATGTGCTAGTTGTTAGTGAAATTATTGTTGCAGAAAAGTATATTTTGCCGAGTTGCTCGCTGAGGTACTCTGAAGTTGATACGGTGCAGGAAAATATGAGACATACTGATGTACAAGCGACCGAGACTCTCCTATATTAAAGATAATTCATCAACATCGAGATTTAAAAGATTTTTGAAAAATATTTCACATTTTATTGAACAGGATAACTCCGATATTTCCAAAGCTGTTCGTGACGAATTGACGGAGACAATTGTCAAGAGATTTACTGAAACATTAAAATGTAACTCTCAAATAGAACCAGATCGTCCGTAGCCTTACCGTGGCTCTTGGCACACTCGCCAGACTTTGACGGAGCGTTTCCGTCGAAATATATTTTACGAATTCGACTTTAGAGCTTTCACGTGTCGTTTTGAGTATCCATTCAACGGGCGATTTATGGGTAGACTGACGGCGTCAAGGATGAAAGAAAAACTAGAGCGAGTAATTCGGTTGAAAGACAAGCGATTCACTCATTGCTCGTTTGAATTTAGAAAAAGGTGTTGAGCAGACGGGATGAAAGGGTAACTATGTGCAAGGTTATGTTGGATTTTGATCCATTTTATAATTTTTGTACACAGCAATAATATTTTTTCATAGAAAGCAATCACTTTGACATATTTAAAGAATTGAAAAAATAATTTTGTAGAAGACCACGAATATTATTATAATTTTGATGACCGACCGGTTTAGCTTAGCCTGAGCATTATCAGGTACAAGATTAAACTAAACAAAAAACACAAAGTGTGTGGTTATATCTGTATGCGAAAGGAAGGTACAAGATTTAACTCAACAAAAAACACAAAGTGGGTGGTTATATCTGTATGCGAAAGGAAGGTACAAGATTAAACTAAACAAAAAACACAAAGTGTGTGGTTATATATGTGTGCGAAAGGAAGGTACAAGATTAAACCAATTAAAAAACACAAAGTGTGGGGTTATATCTGTGTGCGAAAGGAAGGTACAAGATTTAACTAAACAAAAAACACAAAGTGTGGGGTTATATATGTGTGCGAAAGGAAGGTACAAGATTAAATTGAACAAAAAACACAAAGTGTGTGGTTATATATGTGTGCGAAAGGAAGAGAGGGTTGAGTCAATAAACGTTCAAGAGAGTTAAAAAAAAATAGAAGAATTTTGTTTTTTCTATGTAATTGTCATATGTCACATGTCCCTTTTAAAAAAATAGTAGTAAATTATTTTATTTTGTGACTCATCAATTTTTCCTTTGGTAGATATGTATCAAATGAACATCTATGCATATTTGACTCAAGACTCGACAAAGGTATATACGTACAGAGGGAGAACAAATTATAAAAAAACATAACAAAACAATGAGAAAACAATAGAATAACATTTGAATTATAACAAAGGAACAGAGAGAAAGAGACGGATAATATGAACTAAAAAAGACAAAACGTCAACTGAGAAGGTGATCAAAGAATAATCATATGAGACCCACATTTTAAAATTGGGTGCAATATGACTATTAAAACACTTGAATGAATCAAGACTAAACATCCATTGTGTTTAGCATTGTTGCAGCGTGGAATGAACACCTGTTCAAGCGAAACCGGCGACAGAGAGTTCTGAGCGTGAGTAACGCGCTCCAACATTTACCCAAGTGGCGATTCTAAAAACTGCAAAGATCAAAATAAAACATTGGCGAGTTTCATCTATTATCAGCCACCGCCGAATGCTGTGGCGGCGAGTGCTGATACGAGATCATCGTTGGGGGCTCGTCTCGTCTATTTCCGTGGCAATATTATTATTTATCTCGGCCGTATCGGACGGGAGGAGAAGACGTGGTCCAGAGTTTCGAATAACAACAGGTGTCGACGGGATCGCGAGTGTGAATGGACCACGGGAGCCAATATAGGATGAATGATTTTTAACCCTTGTGTGACTGAAAAAACTACGCCATTTTTAAATTAATACGGAGGTTTCTTTTTTAATGATAATATTTGGATGATGTGTACTCGTATGGCGCCGTTTTTGTGAAAAATCACCTCAAGGGCGCTGTACAAATCTTATTTTCTATTATTACATATTAATTCCTAGTTTAAATAAGAAGCCACAAAGTACATGCTTTTTACGAATATGTATTAATTCCTAGTTTAAATAAGAAAATCTACAGGAACATACTTAGCTGGCAGGTCCTTTCAGATAGACAGACTTATTAACTTAAAATTATAATAATGATTTTTATTTTATTTATTTTTTCCGATTTAGGGCGTGGGAACGAAATTAAAAAATGGACTTTCTGAATTTGTCGTACAGTACAGGGTTTGATTAAAATTTGTATATCTAAAGGTGATTCGTCGAGAGACAGATTATGTTGAGATTCTTTTAATGAATTAAGGATACGAGAGTCTGAAAAGGTAAGTTTTCAGTTTGGACCGAAATTCTGTTGGGCTCGTTATACATCTCAGTTCCGGAGGGAGTTTATTACAAGCCTTCGGCCCCGATACTCCTGCAGCGCGATCTCCAAACTTAGTAATTTGGATTGCGTTTGGGTTCTATCAGCCTTCCGATAGCCGATGACGTTGCTGATCTAAGAGTCGACTGCCTTAGAAGAATGTTTTCTGGAACGCATAGTTCGGTGATGTACAGTGGGGTCATTTCGTTAATGGATTTAAACACCATCCAGCACAACTTGTACTGAATTCTTTCAGTGCACTTGAGCAAGTGAAAGTTTCGAAAGGTGCTCTGAAATATTACAGTATATAACTTTCGGAAGTTTAATGGACTTTAATGGACCACTTTTAAAACGAAATACATTTCGACTCAGTTCAAGAATTGGGGAAGTAGAAGGGAATTTCACCCAGCACCATCTTTTCTTGGGGTTTCTACTTCAGTAGGTGATTAAAAATAGTATTAAGGTTTTTTTTTTGTTTTACGTGAATACCGCACAAGAGTCTCAACTTCTCCCAACCGTCTGGAGCCAGTGAGGCTATGGCAACCCTTGATAGTGGTATGTTGTGAGGCTGAAGGTAGTGGGAAGGGGAAGGAGATGGGGAAGGTTAAGAAGTACCTGGCTATTCAGATCTGGTCACCAAACACGGTTAAAGCCATTTCAAGCAACGTTTTAATTCTGAATGGTGGTCTTTCACCAGAGCGATACTTAGAGTATCTACCACTATGGAACGTGCCGCGAATATACTTATTATGTAATGTTAAATGAAAAATATTTGCGCACGCCGGGTTTGAACCCGCGACTTTTTGATTCGTAGTCGAGCGTCTTAACACTCGACTATAGAGGACGTCAAAATATCAATAATAAAAAATCAATACAGGTGATGTACTTTGAACACAACAGTACGTCATTTTTATCATTTTAAATAAGATAAAATGAGTAGTAAATATGGACAAGCTTCAAATTCCATATAAAACACACGAGGGTACCCGGGTACCCTTTCAGTCATCAGAAAATGTAAGTTTTACTTAAGCGTTTTCCGCTCACATACCTCCCTCCGCATATCCAACGGTTATGTTTAATTGTTCAATTTCACTATTGTGGAGAAGTCATTTCAGCCGGTTAGACTTACTGGAACATTAAAAAAATCTATGTTGAAAACCGAAAAGGGTACCCGGGTACCCTTTCAGTCACATAAAGGTTAAATCAAATAATATGAGTTTTTTTACGTAATCTCACATGCGTCATCTTCGGTTGTTTAAGATAAATATTAGATACGGAAGAATCCCACGTGTAAGATAAGACTGCCGAAGTAAATATAAGTGTTGGCAGAATATTATAGTGAATGAATTAGGTATGTAAGAATTGGTTGCAATCTTGGAGTAAGAATATATGGAGATATACCTTTGCGAAACAGTGTAGTCAGGTCGGTCAACTTTATACTGACTCGATAGAAAGGGACAAAGATATGTTAAAAGATGTTGGATAGCCTATTAGTTACCGCCCACATGGAGTTCAAAGATTTTTGATAAACATATTTGAACACATTAAACAAAACCATATTAATACACCATTAAAATGATTTATGAAGTCAAAATATCACACAAACACTAAAACAGAAGGTTTGCCTAAATAATGATTAAAACTTTCTGTTGATTTAGTTCGGTCAAAAATATTTGAAACTGATGAAATACCTCTGAAAAGTAATGTTTTATAATCTTTGTTTGGTCTTATTTAAACATTCACGCATAGCACATATCACCATCATGTTTGATTTATTCGTATAACCGCTGCAAATATTTTAATCTACACAAATATAGAAAATAAACTCAAAATCCGTCGACGTAATTTATGCGACTCAACGATGTGAAGTTAGAGCGGACGGAGAACATCCATACATACTTAGAAGTGCTGCAATATTATATGATGACTTGTCTTGTCTCTTTCTCTCTCACGGTATACGACGTAAAAACCGGGAGAAAGTAATTTATCGCAAATTTGTATAGGTTGGGTACAGATATTTAGCTCTCTCTACATATATATTCTTACTACAAAGTTAGGATTTTAATTACCTCTGTTTTCAATTGCGTAACGGATTCGCTCTGATTCTAAACTCGTGTGCGCGAGCGTCGCGTCTTTCACATGTGTTCGATCATTCTTATCAACATAACATACACCCAAAACCGTGCGAGGTTATTGACTTCACATCTGTCGTACAGATTCGACGACCTCCGTTGCCTAGCGGCTAAGATACTCCGCTGCAAATCCGAAGATCGCGGGTTCTACACGCGGCGTGCACAAATGAATTAATTTTAATTTAGCATATATTATGATTAAGATAAAAAATGAGTTTGCGAATTTAGGAAGCATGTTTACGAAAGACGGAAAAACTGATTGGGTTTGTCCGTGTGCTCAAAGTAAGCTCATTTTTTCCTTACTTTTGCTTTATGAAAATTCTTTCCTGAGCACATACATATTTTCATAAGCCTTGTCCAGACACCGCGAGGCTAGCGCAAGAGTTGTTCCTAAGTCAATAAATACTTGAACATCAATGGAAAGGCCCAAATATATTACTACAATGACATACAATATTATATTATTGTGTATTTAGGAAGTTTGTTCTAGAGAGACAAAAAGCCTGATAAGGATATTGAAAGAAGGGTGAATGCAGGAAACCCCATTAACGGAGGACTGAACGCTGTTGGCGCATATAAAAAAAAATGTCTAAAGAAGCGAAGCTAGCAGTCCACAATGGAGTTCTTAAACCAACCCTGATGTATGGCAGTGAGGCATGGAACTGGCAGAGGAAGGTTGAAAGTAGACTGAATGCTGTGGAAATGAGATCCCTGAGACGAATGTGCGGTAAAACCATGTATGACCGTATTAAAAATGTGGATATCCGGAAAGAATGGAAGGCTGATGTAAGCGTAATGAATAGAATCGAGAAAGGGACGCTTAGATGGTTTGGGCATGTAGAGCGAATGAACGAAGAAAGGAGTGTGAAAAGAATATATGATGCGAAAGTGAATGGAAAAAGAAGTCGAGGACGCCAGAGAAAGACTTGGCATTTTAAAATAATTGGATTCATTCATTATCAATGATAACGAAGGTATCCCGAAATAAGAATTGCTGTTCCATTTATTCGACCATCAAAGAGGTTTTACTTAGGTGGCAGTATTTTTAGATTAACACGCGGAATTGTGTCGAGATAAAAAAACAGTGTCTCGATTTTGCTAATGGTGGTTTTACGCTAGGCAAGTGAAGAAAACACCACAGAAATCAGTACAATAAACGGTTCGAAAATGGACGCTAGAGTAGTCTATGAATTCCTTGGATTAACAATGTATGGAGAGAGAGCTTATTCTTTTTACCCAACCTATACAAATTTGGGATAAATCGACTTTCTCCGGGTTTTTACGTCGTACACTGTGAAAGAAAGAGAACAAGCTGCGAAAGGCCATTCGCAGTATTTAATTTGTTGAGCTATACGCCTAGTGATACATCTCAGAGCAATAATGTACAAGAGAGAACGCTGCTGTAGTCAGCTTTGATGTGCTTTGCCGGACTCAGCTAGACCTGTGCGTGGCTAGGACTACGGCTAGGGTATTTATCTTATGTTGATATTTTTCTGCATTCAATACTTCACTGAAATATACGAGTCTACCAGACAATAGTGAATACGTATTTTTCTTTTCTATGTTTTTATATGTATTATTGTAATTTTCATATTGCATTTTGTATTTACCACTGGTTATATATTTATTTTGATTTTTTCAAGAAGCATGTACTTTTTGTTTTATTTTTTAATGTATCATGTACTATCATATAATACTTTACCTGTCAACATCAATACATTGTATAAATTTGTTGTAAAAGCCCACTAGGGCGTTAATAAATAAATAAATTTATACATCTATTCGTAGCACATTTCGACATAATGTTTTTGTTTATTTGTATAACCACTTTTTCACAGTATTGTAATAAACAAAAATATAGCATATAATAGCAGGAATGCGGGAAAGGATTAACAACTCTAGAAATTACCTCATCATGGAATTCCGTCAGATCCCGAATTCAAGCATAGAAGCGCATTGGATTAAATTATTAGCCCCATCAATCTTAACGCTGCCAGGATGGACTCCCTCTTGATGGCGTTTTGGAGAAATGAGGCCTAATGTCCTCCATTCATATTTTTTACTTGTATTATTTAATTTAATTTTTATTTTTTTTTTTCTTTATTATTATTATTGTGTGTGTTACAACTTTTATGTTATTTTCATCAATTATGGAAGGTTTTGCATTGCACTACTCTGCATACCTTCTGGAAAAAACTTTATTATTATCAACCTAAAAAAACGATGGCTTGTGTCAATTTATTTCGCGTATCATAACGTGTGGGCGGAGTCAACGGAGACGCGGGACACGAAGAACATTCTAACAATACTTTAAAGCGGTATAATAATTCAGGTAAATTTTGCAGTCTCTTTCTTTTTATGGTGTACGACGTTTAAAACCCGGAGAAAGTAATTTATCTCAAATCTGTATAGGTTGGGTAAAAGGAATTAGCTCTCTCTCCAAAGATTGTTACTCCAAGTATACAACCATTTATAGCACGTGTCGACGTAATGTTTTTGTTTATTTGGATAACCACTTTTTTACAGTATTATTATAAAACAAAATGTAGGATATAACCTAAAAAACCGTTGAGTTCTGTCCTATTATATCGCATAAGAAAACGTAGTGATCGGAGTCGCCGGAGACGCGGGAGACGGAGAACATGCTGACATACCTAAAAGCGGAGCTATATTGTGTGAGAACTTGTCTTATCAATTTCTCTATCACGGTTTACGACGTAAAAACCACTTATTTTTTTCTAGCGTTACATTGTCACTGGCAAAATCGGGATCTGGACCGGATGCGAAAAGCGAAAAGAAAACAAAATTACCGTCCAATTAGGTGATGAGCCAATAATAATAAAAATTCTCGGGAAAAAGGTGATGGATGGGTTCCGCGAGACAAACGATTTGTTGGCGGCGAGTCTGTGGCCTGATTAACAAAGATTTTGTCTTTTGGTTGTTTTTGCATTTTATAAACCACAGGAATAAATAAACCTAGGAATAGCAGGAAAGCAGACGAAACTGGCAACCGTAATATTTACTAGACGAAGAGTAAAAATATGAACTGCGTGCTTTAGTTATGACCAGGACCCGGGTTTGTAATCGCCTTGAAGTAACAATATATGCAGAGAGAGCTAATTATTTTTACCCAACCTATACAGATTTGAGATAAATCACTTTCTCCGGGTTTTTACGTCGTACACCATGAAAAGAAAAGAGACAACAAAATTTCCCGAATTATCACACCGCTTTAAAGTATCGTTAGAATGTTCTTCGTGTCCCGCGTCTCCGTTGACTCCGCCCACACGTTATGATACGCGAAATAAATAAACATAACTCGATGGTTTTTGAAGTTATATCCTATATTTTTGATGATAACAATACTGTGAAAAGTGGTTATACGAATAAACGCTACAATATGTCGACATGTGCTATGAATGGATGTAAAAAGGTATGTCCATGAAAACTCTAGCCACGCCCTGAAAAATCAACAATCCTGACTACACTGTTTCGCAAAGCTATCTCTCCTGTATATTATTGCTCTGAGGTGAGATACGATATAAACCCTAAGATTTATGGTACACACCTTTTAACTAAGGTTAACATAACATTTACAAACAATCTATTTAACTCAAACCATATATCGTCGCTGGAAAGGCAAAAGGGCTTAAGCGACACTTTGGTAAAAAATGAGTTAAATATGTAGTTTTGACAGTTTTTTTTTCTGCATCGAATGCTCTGACTCTCGTTTGATTCTGAAGACTTTTGTGGCCCTTCAGCCATCTAAAATTAATTTACCATTTGGGAGAAGGCTTCGACTCGAGCGACACAAGTTTGGGCCTTTTTTTTTTAGTTTTTTGTCACTTTAGGTAACTCAGTGAGAGCATTTAGTTACCTGAGTTACCTTTTTTTAAAATCCAACCAGGTACTGAAGACTTATTAATTTCATTGTAGAGCAAAACAAATAAATTTAAAGTGCTCTGGTGTAAGACATGGCACGATCAAGTGAATCAAATACTTGAGTCGGGCAATTTCGACAGCCAGAAGAACAGAAGAGTATGTATGAGACGATGTATGAATGTTCGAAATTAAATTAATGACTTTTCAATTTCTTCTAAAAGGCAGTTATATTTGTATTCTATTCCTATATAGTTTTAATTACATTTGTTTTTAATAGGACACGCACAGTTTTCATAATCTATGGACTGCACGCCACTGAATTGTGAAGCGTCTGAATGGAGCTTAGAGTAACGTAGAGACCTAACATTGCGAAATTTTGAAGCCTCCTTTTGACCAAGGATTGACCAAAGGAGGTATGACGTATATGCTTCCAGCCAATCGGATGGGAAGAAAACCGTAAAGATAAACATTATTCCGTCTTTATCTGTTCGCGAACAATTTTGAGTTGCTACATGAGAAAGAAAGAGACATGGATACGTTCAGATGTTGGACTAATCAGGGAATCCCAATTCTTACAAATTTACGTCAGAATCCCATATATCTCTCGAAGTAAAACATATTGAGAATGCATTCAAACTCATTTTAAACGGGAGTTTATTATATCGAAACAAATAATGCAAAGATTGACTAAATATTGGTGTAGGTAACTAGTTGTTTTGTAGGTTAGCATGTAAAATATTTGAGGTCAAACTAAAAAATACGAATTCTTGGATAAATACCTGTGGAAACTGATTTTTTTGGTCCTTTGTTACTTCAGTTGAAACAACCAACAACTGCACATATAGCCATATCGTGTTTTTTTTTTAATATTGCACTAAATTCACTTAAGTAATTATATATTTTAAGCTTTTTCTCTGTCAATTCGACTGACATGTAAACTACTGTGAAGTTAGAAATATTTTGAAAAATGGCTACACGGCTTTTAGCACGCCCCAAATCATATGTTCTTAATAACAATTGTTTGTCTCTTTTTCTCATATGTCTATAGAAACGAGCATAAAGAGAGAGCTATATTTTGCGAGTATGAACGATTTGACTCATAATTAGGACGGTCTCTCTATATTGTTACTCTAAGGAATGGAGGTATACAAGCTCGGAGGAACAATGATACAAGTGAACAAATAAAACCAAAAAGAAAAAAGTGTTCAGTTATGTTACTTAGGTCGTTTTGCAGTCAGTCTGGTATGAATTTTGAATGCGGCTTCATGAAAAGATATATTTATAAGCTTCTAAATATTATAAGTTGTCACTGAAGAGGTAAGCTGAGAGAAGTGTGTCGTGGGCGTGTAAGTGCGCCCAAAGCGGGCTCAATTTCCCCTTACTTCTCGCGAAATTACGCTATTATATACATTTTCGAATGTCGAAATAATTTTAACTACCTAACTAACCATCACGCCGTTTCTCCGAAGAGGTAGGAAAAGAGGATGGACCGCTATACGACTCTGTCTTGGCACCAGTGGCGGCTCGTGAGTTTTTAGTGTGCTAGAGTGCTAAGATTGAAAAATACGATATTGTTAATGTTGTTGTAGCCGAAAATGATTTTTTTTTTCAAGATTTTATTTTTTGTATGGAGATTTTCAGGATTTTTCAGTTTTGGTGGTGCACTGCACGGATTTCTGAAAAATATTC
Organism: Drusus annulatus; assembly: GCA_022651775.1. Lineage (NCBI taxonomy): Eukaryota > Metazoa > Arthropoda > Insecta > Trichoptera > Limnephilidae > Drusus > Drusus annulatus. The sequence goes on from JAGWCC010000280.1 coordinate 444,033, forward strand.
ATTCAAAAAGTTTTTTTCGGCTTCAAAACAACATCAATGATGACGGTTTTTTTCAATCTTACCACTTTAGCACACTAAAAAGTCATGAGCCGCCACTGCTTGGCACACACTCCTTGCTTCATTCACATTATTACATACTCTTATTTTATTCTAACTCTTCACATGGGTCGATTCAAGTATTTGACTCACTTCATCGTGCCACGTCTTCCTCGGACGTCTCGGACTTGTTATTTCATTCCCTTTCGCGTCATATATTCTTCTCACACTCCTTTCTTCGTTGATTCGCTCCACATGCCCAAACCATCTAAGCGTTCCTTTCTTAATTCCATTCATTGCGCTTACATCATCTTTGCATTCTTTTCGGATATTTACATTTTTAACACGGTCATATAAGGTTTTACCGCACATACGCCTCGGGAATCTCATTTCTACAGCATTCAGTCCACTTTTATCCTTCCTCTGCCAGTTCCATGCCTCACTGCCATACATCGGGGTTGGTATAGGCACTCCATAGTCCACCAACAAGGTAATACATGGTTTTACAGCACATACGCCTCAGGAATCTCGATTGAGCAGATAATCAATTTCGTCGGCCTTCTGGGGCCTAGGAGTCGAAAGATCTCATGCAAGCCGTCGACATCGGTTTCCTTTCAAATCGGTATAGATCACATTTCTAGGTATTGTGTGTTCAGTGCGCATTGCATTCTCGCGATATGTTCACTGGAAAGACCCAAAATAAAACAAAGCCGCGAAGACAGAGTGAAAACCGGAAATTTGTATTTCTGGGAAGATGCAGATGTGACGCAGATGCATGTGTGACGTAGATGTGATGCAGATGCAAATGCGAAGCAGGTCGTTTAAACGGTTTTTTTTAATTTCCGGAGCTAGTGAGACAATGCCATCCTCTGGCTGTACCTGACTTTTCAGATCTGCCTCCTAAACTGCAGTGATGAGTACTGAGAAGTAACTGACAATTTTAATATATTTTTAAATCTAATAAAAAAACAATGTCGTAGCCGGAATAGCAAAAGGGCTGAAGCACCATTTCGGGAAGTAAATACTAGAACACTTTAAAGTTTTTTTGTTTTACAATAAAATTCACAAGTATTCAGTACCTGGTTAGATTTGAAAAAAAAGTTAACTAACTAAATGCTCTCACTGAGTTGCCTGAAGCGACAAAGCTAAAACGTTCCAAACTTGTGTCGCTTAAGTCAAGCCTTCTCCCAAATGGTAAATATATTTTAGATGGCTGAAGGGCCACAAAAGGCTTCAGAAACAAACGAGAGTCAGAGCATTCGACGCAGTAAAAAGAATTGATCAAAACTGCATATTTAACTCATTTTTGACCAAAGTGTCGCTTCAGCCGTTTTGCCTTTCCAGCGGCGATATGATAATATATATTTTTTATAAATCGGGCGGGAATCTGACGCGTTTGTCCGCTCAGCTACCGACCGGTCAAATATATTATAACTTCCTCATTAAGATTATTTTATTGGTTTATGTTCTTCTAATCACTCCGGACTAGCGTTGGGAAAAACTTCAGTGTTTTGTGAATGCTTCACGAATTGCTAGTTCTTTAAAATAAATCCTTCGCAGTGAACACTTCAATTGAAGTCGAACTCGCAAAAAAGGGATTTAAATTTATCCGGTTATTTGTTCAGTTCTTTTTGGAACCCGTTCCTTGATATTTTTTCGAAAAGTACTAGTCGGTAGAGATTTTGAAAACGAAAAGAACATAAAAAAAACCACGTTCCTTTAGATCGAAGTTCAAATTGAAGTACATGAAATGAAGTACTTCTTTATAGGCTTTGGAGTTCAACTTCATAACTGAACTGCTGCACATTAAAGTAGTTCTTTGTAATCTAACTTCCATTGAAGTATTTGTTCAATGAAATGAATGAAGTTTAAACTACCGCAAAATGCAATAGTTTACACGGAGCAGTCACAACGCTAAAATGAACTACCAACTTCAATTGAAGTATTTGATCAATGAACGATGAAGGAAGTAGGAACTGCTGCCAAAATAAGTAGTTCATTCAGAGCGGTCACAACGCTACTCCGGACCATTCTACATCGTTCTATTATCGTTCTAGTGAGCCCTTTCATAACAACCTTTCTTTCTTTTTCTGGCCTACGTGACTAAAATCAGGCGTAACACATTGACCTTTTGATGGGCCTATGCTTTATCTACTTACCTATTCTAACGTTTCACAAATAAAAATGTCGAAACACGGACTCAAGTCTACTTATCAAGCCTGCCAAGCAAGTGGGTCCAAATCACCCTTCAAATATCTTCGTTCCGTGTTTTGAAATAACTTCATATAATACTTCTAATGAATATGTCATTAGTCATTAGCTTTAATAGGTATTTTCACTTGCGTTACATTTTGTGACTTTTCTGTGTTGTTATGCCATTTACTGTTATAATAATATATAGCGCAGTTTTGTGATAATTCACCTCAAGTGCGCTTCATACTAAATAACCTAACCTAACATATTATAACAAGGAGAAAATAATATATAAAATGTATACAAGTTAAAACTAATGAAAAAGCGCTCTGTTGTAAACATCCCGAAATGACGCATCGGCCCTTTCGCCTTTCTGCCGACGATATGTATTTGTACAGTCCTAGGGCCTTAGCACGAAACATCGATATAGATTTTATCGACAAAGTCGGTACCTTGGAGTCGATACCGAGTCCGACTGCAGATCGCCATCGAAAAAACGACAGTTAACATCGACTAAATTATTAAGCATGCTTAGTCAACGTTAGTTGTCGTTTGTTTGTTTGCGATTATTTTATTTTTTTGAAACAGTTAAAAAATTGTATTCACTGGAAACCTTAGACATTTTTCAAACTACCCGTAGAAAATTTGCAGATAAATCATTTGTAGTATTGCTTGTATTCATGAAATAACAATATATTTTTACCTAACCTAGACAAATTTGGGATAAATCACTTTCTCCAGATTTTGACGTCGTAATATAATAATATTTGGATAATTTGTATAGCGCCGTTTTTGTGAAAAATCACCTCAAGGGTACCGTACACCATGAGAAAGAAAGAGACAACAAAATCTAAATTATCCACCGCTTCAAAGTATTGTTAGAATGTTCTTCGTGTCCCGCGTCTCCGTTGACTCCGCCCACGCGTTTTGATACGCGAAATAAATGAACATAACTCAACGGTTTATTAGGTTGCATGGTATATTTTTGTTCATAACAATACTGTAAAAAGGGGGTTTTACGAATAAACAAAAACATTATGTCGACATGTGCTATGAATGGATGTATAAATACCCTAGCCCTTGTCCTAGCCACGCCCAGGTCTAACCGAGTCCGGCAAACCTCGTAAAAACTGACTAAAGTAGCGCTCTCTCTTGTATATTTTTGCTGAGCTTGTATTAGAATGCTGCAAAGTGACGTTAAGCGTCATTCTTGGGTGCTGGGCCTTAATAAAATTACGTATTTATCACAAAAATGCTATTATTAGAATTAGAGTGATAAAAATGATATCTAGGACGACTATAAAATTACTTTAACATATTTTGTGATAAAACAATCAATCTTACACTTTTTAACATCGGGTTATGTCTTTTAATACTCTTTTTCACGCAGTAATTTGGAAAATTTGAGGCGCATTATGCTAAACTGGCACGAAGGTGTTCAGGCATTATTTATTTAGTATTAAATTTATACAAGGAAACCGAGTCTTTAGATTCGTCCAGACAATCCGCGGCGAGCACTTGACCCATCGCCAACTTGCAAGTAAGTCAATAAATAGTTTGAACATTCACGGAAAGTTCCGAATTTATTAGTGTGGACACAATTGATTTTATACACGTTATTTTGCCCTTTCGATTGCTAAACTATTAATTCGCTACTAGAGAAATACTCGCGTGCGTTGTGCGGACTGTCTGGACGACGCTAATGGCGAAGGTTTTAGCTCATTTTACTTGATACAATGTGGCGTGTCAAATACTTGTAAGATACATTGTTTAGCAGCTAAAAGTAGATATTTTACTAAAAGCCGAGTAAATTTGAAAATATTTTATCGCTAATTTGTTCGAATAACATTCTTGGTTAGCCGTGCAAATAGGATATTGGGCAAGGAAAATCGATTAACCACACTTATTGACACAAAGTCAGTGAAACACTGACGCAAAAGTGGATGGTAAAAGATGTCGGACCTCCGTAGTCGAGAGAGATATATATATAAGTTATAAATATCTACGAATAAAATTCTTTAATAGTTTACCGGAAGAAAATAAGATTGATTAATGATGATCTCAAAGAATTCAAAATACAATAAAAAAACTAGACTGAAAACTTAAAATAAATATTTTTGAAAAATCATTGCAGCAAATTATTAGTAACTAAATAAATAACACCCCCTCATACACACAAGCACAGCTTTTTTATGAGGGTACACCTTTATAATTTATAATGAAATGTTAGATTTAAAAATATATATATTAATATAACACTTTACATTATAATGTATAATCTCTGTTTTATATTATCTACTATGGTTTATGTTTGATAATAATATATATATATATATATATATATATATATATATATATATATATATATATATATATATATATATATATATATATATATATATATATATATATATATTTATATACATTGAGATCTCAATGTATATGTATATATTGCTTTTTTCTTATAGTTAATACCGCACAAAAGTCCCAACTACTCACAACCGTCTAGAGCCAGTGAGGCAAAGGTATCCCTAATTGGGGTATGTTGTGAGGCTGAAGGTAGTGGGGAAGGGAAGGAGATGGGAAAAAGGAAGGTCGAGAAGTACTTGGCTATTCAGATCTGGTCACCAAACATGGCTTAAGCCATTTCAAGCAACGTTTCAGTTCTGGATGGTGGTCTTTCAGTTGGCCGACACTAAAAGTACGTACCACTCTGGAACGTGCCGCAAACATACAAATATATAACTTTTATATTAATCAAATGTGTTATGACACATATCAATCAAATAAACATTATTTGCGCACGCCGGCAATAAAATATCATTGCGTATCTTCCATATCGGCTGTTTCACAAAGCTCGGCCAAGTTTCTCATTGAGTAAATATTGTCCTTTTTTTGTTTCATAGTTTTTGTTTAAGTATCCAGATTCCTCGGGCATTAGAATATTTGCACTTTGTTTACCGTTTTCTGTCTTCGCAGTTGATCAGCCGGTTTCTGAGTTGGCCGTACGCCATGTTCAGATACGTTGAACCATCAAATTGTGTACAGTGGACGTAAGGAAGTGCCGTTTTAGCGATAAACCAGTGTTTATATGGCGATCCGTCCTCTCTGCCTACCCCTGCCGTGAAACGGCGTGATGGTTAGTTAGTTATCGTCATATTTTCAAACGCCTCTTTCTCGGTTTCATCTTTTCGGGGTTGGACGCTTTCTGCATAACTACGTCCGATTGATGCAATGCTTAGCCAATCTAAATATTTAGGAAGGAAAAGAACAGTTCAGAAATTATAAACATCGGTATCCAATAATTAGGTATTTCTAAGCTCCAAAGATCTGTTGTTTTTCTCAAACAAGATAATCTCGAGCAATTTTACTGTCGTCGCAATAGACGGATGAGTTCATAAACTGTGAGAGAAATTAACAAGGTCTTATACTCAGCGCAAGAATATTCACGTAGAGAGACCTAAGTATTTTTACCCAACCTATACAAGTTTACGATAAATCACTTTCACCGGGTTTTTACGTCGTAAACCGTGAGAGAGATAGAGACAAGACAAATTGTCACATAATATCGCACTACTACTACGGTATGTAAGCATGTTTTCCGTCTCCCGCGTCTCCGCCCACTACGTTTTGTTATGCGACATAACTCAACGGTTTTTGAGGTTATATCCTTGACGTAAAAATGTAGGAAGAAAGAGCTAATTCTTTTTACCCAACCTATACAAATTTGGGATAAATCACTTTCTCCGGGTTTTTACGTGGTACACCATGAGAAAGAAAGAGACAGCAAAATTTCTCAAATTATCACACTCCTTTAAAGTATTGTTAGAATGTTCTTCGTGTCCCGCGTCTCCGTTGACTCCGCCCACACGTTTTGATACGCGAAATAAATGGACATAAATCAACGGTTTATTAGGTTACATGCTATATTTTTGTTTACAATTATTCAATTGGTATTATATATTGAAATATGGCTATTCGAGAGATTTAAAAAAGATTCTTAACTGCGTAGTGTTGCTGCAATGTAGCAGTTTTATGAACAAGCATGCGCACGAAATGCTGAAGCACGTTCCAGAGTGGAAGGTGCTTTAACGCCCTTACGCTGTTACACCCTAAGCTTCAACAAAACGGCGCTATATAAATTTACTGCTACTATTATTATTATTAACGCCCTGGTGAAAGACCTGCATTCGGAATCGAAACTTTGCATGAAATGGCTTTAGCCAGATCTGAATATCTAGGTACTTCCTCACCTTTCTTTTCCCCTCCCAATTACCTTCAGTCTCGCAGCATACCCCAGTTTGGGATGCCATAGTCCTAGTGGCTGCGGGCAGTTGGGATTCTTGTGCGGTATTCACATAAAAAAAAAAAACTATTTGTGATGAGTGTGAAGAGGGTATTTTGTGAATAGAAACATCGCTTGAAATGGCATTTATGTTTAGTTCCCGAATCTGAAAAGCCAGGAACTTTCCGACCTTTCCGAACCCATCTCCTTACCCTCCTTATTACTTTCAGCTTCACAACATACCCTGAATTGGCGATGCCGTAATACCACTGCCCTGTGGCAGTTGGGACATCTGTGCACAAAACGGTAAAAAAATCAATGACGTTACATATATATATATATATAGACACGTTGTAGCACTCTCAAAGCGGCAAGCAATAATCACGCTAGTTGGTGTGATCGATTAAAAATAGTTGCGAAATCTGTGATTTGATAGAAGATTTAAGCTTAGTAACTGATAATTCGTGGCGGAGTTCCATTTTAATATATATTTCTTTTTTATTAGTCGGTAAATTGCCCACCCCACTAAGCATAAGCCTGTGTTGGGATGGCAATTTGCCAAAAGTGTTTTTTTAGCTACATAGTCAATGACGTTACATATATATATATATATATATATAGACACGTTGTAGCACTCTCAAAGTGGCAAGAAATAATCACGCTAGTTGGTGTGATCGGTGTTTAAGCCGATTTAGTACTCAACGGTCACGCGTCGCTTGAGGTCGTTTCAAGCAAGTATGGAACGCGGTTCGAACTTCGGATCTGCTTCGTTCATACGCATATATTCTATGAATGTATCTTTGTCACGACCGATATTTGAATGATGAATTTACTGGTGACGTGTGTGTTTTGCTTGCCACATTTTGTGTCAATATTCTAAGGCTATAACGTGTCTATATATGTAACGTCATTGTAAAAAATGGTATTTGAAATATCCATGTTATGAAACAAAAGAGAGTAATAAATAGTAAGAACAATGCAGCTGCGGTTAGGTCAACATCGATAATAATAATAGTTTGTGTCGCATTGTGATAAAACATTTGAAAATTATGAAACTTCACTTGCCACTGTCATTACAACGCTCGGAGTAACAATGTATGGAGAGAGAGCTAATTATTTTTACCCAACCTATACAAACTTGCGATAAATCACTTTCCACGGGTTTTTACGTCGTACACCATGAGAGAGAAAGCGACAACAAATATAATACACCGTTTCAATGTACTGTCGCGATGATCTTGGGCTCCTAGGTCACCGCGGGACTCCGCCCACATTTTTTTATTATGCCACTAACTTTACACAACTAAACGGTTTTTAAAATTATATGCTATATTTTTGTTGATAGCAATACTGTGAAAAGTGGTTATACGAATAAACAAAAACATTATATCGATATGTGCTATGAATGGATGTATAAATAAAATGCCCTAGCCTTAGTCTTAGCCACGCCCAGGTCGGCCGAGTCAGGTAAAAATCATCATCTGATTACACCGCCTTGGATAGGTACCACTCTACGAGTATATACTCTAAGTTACAACGTCACGAGAAATCTTGCATTGAAAATAGCTCTAACGTAAACAGGGGTAACCGTGGCCCTCGGGGTGTCACTTTGACCCACCCCGATAAATTGTTTCCGCGTTATATGCTAACATAGCAGAGGTAGTAAGTTACTTGAGTGAAGGCTGGAACTGATAGATGTATTTACTGTGTTTAACTTCAAAGTAAGCAGTCATTGTGGCCCCTCGTTTGTCTAAGGTGCGTCCTTGAATAATGCGGTGGTTTTAATGAGTTGAATATGCAGTGTTTATCAGTTATTTCTTCTGCATCGAATGCTTTGACTTTCGTTTGATTCTGAAAACTTTTATAGCCATTCAGCCATCTAAAATATATTTACTATTTGGGGGGAGGCTTGACTCAAGCGACACAAGTGTGGGGCATTTTTAGCTATTTGTCGCTTCTGGTAACTCATTGAGAGTGTTGAGTTACCTGAGTGAACTCTTTTTTTGCAATTCTTAAAAAAAAAAATTACATCATTTTAAATACATTTCTAAACAAACATATTTTTTCTGGAAGTATTAAAAAATCCATGCGGTAAAGAGTTAAAGATTACAGTTGTCTAAAGAAGCGAAGCTAGCGGTCCACAATGGAGTGCTTATACCAACCTTGATGTATGGCAGTGAGGCATGGAACTGGCAGAGGAAGGATGAAAGTAGACTGAATGCTGTGGAAATGAGATCTTTGAGACGTATGTGCGGTAAAACCATGTATGACCGTATTGAAAATGTGGATATCCGGAAAGAATTCAAGGTTGATGTGAGCGTAATGAATAGGATCAAGAAAGGGACACTTAGATGGTTTGGACATGTAGAGCGAATAAACGATGAAAGGAGTGTGAAAAGAATATATGATGCGAAAGTGAATGGAAAAAAAAGTCGAGGACGCCCGAGAAAGACATGGCACGATCAAGTAAATCAAATACTTGAATCGGGTCAGGTGAAGAGTCAGAATAACAGAAGAGTATGTATGAGACGATGTATGAATGTGAATGATGCAAGGAGTGTGTCGAGAGTTATATGGCGGTCAGTCCTCTCTGCCTACCCCTGCGGGGAAACTGCATGATGGTTAGTTAGTTAGTTTAGTTTTAGAAAGAAAGCTTAGACATTTTTTTAACTACCCGTATAGAATTAACAGATGAATCATTTGTAGTATTGCTTGTACTAAAAAGCCAAAAAATCTATTACGTATTATTGGGTGCTGACCCTTAAGGAAACGTACGAATGAATCGGAGAAATCGGGATGTTTGGACCAAAGTAGCCACGGTTGACGAAATCATTTGATTTGCAAGCTGCCAAGGTTTAATAATAAATATCTTGATTAATATAATATGTTGATTATCTGTTGAATATTAAATGAAATAAGAGAAAATGCTGCGACTGCCCCGGATACCAATTATCTGGAAAATTCAATAACACCGTTATCGTCTACAACCATCATAAAGTAACCGATAACTTAAATGTTCAATTTTTTATCGTTTTCCGCTCCGCGACCATAAAACTGAATGCTGATATTATTTGTACACGTTTCATTTCCGACAATACACTTGTGCGAATGTGAAATGTAATACATACGTTCTGATATCAAATAATGATATGAGTTTATATGTGAGATATGCTAAGCACTATAGTGTTATAAATTGATAAACTTTTGAAGTCGATTGTTTGCTTTGTATCGTACTTGCACAAAAAGCAGGAATATTAAATATCTAAATAAATTTTAGAATTAATACATAAATCAAAAATAATTGAGGAAAAATAGATGCAGCCATAAACATGGGCAATGTGAATTTATGGCTTTTTTGAAAATAAACATCGGTGTGGTGAAATATATTACCTATTAATAAGTTGTCCATATTTTAATAACAAGAGTCTTGAAATTATATTTTACAAAAAAATGGCGCAATCAAAATTATTAAAGGATCATTATTATCATTGTTGAGTTCTTGGAAGACATGGAGAGGTGACTTTGCGAAACAGTGTAGTCAGGACGGATAACTTTATACTGACTCGATAGAAAGAGACTAACATATTTTAAAGTATGTTGGATAGCCTATTAGTTACCGCCCTCATGGAGTTCGGACATGTTTAATAAACATATTTGAACCGCATTAAACAAAACAATATCAATACATCGTTAAAACAATTTATACAGTCAACATATCACACAAACACTAATAACAGAAGGTTTGTATAAATAATGATGGAGTTCTTTGTTGATTTTATGTCTTTATATAAATCAAAAAATGAAAATTCTTAAGTTCGGTAAAAATATTTAAAACTGTTGAAATACCTTTGAAAAGTGATGTTTTGTGATGTTTGTTTGGTCTTCTTTGAACATTCACGCATAGCAAATATCACCATAATGTTTGATTTACTTGTATAACCACTGCAAGTTTTTTAATCAACACAAATATAGGAAAAAACATCAAAATTTGCTGACGTAAGTTATGCGACTCGATGAAGTGAAGTTAGCGCGAACGGAGAACATCCTTACATAATTAGAAGTGCTGCAATATTATGTGACGACTTTTCTTGTCTCTTTCTCTCTCATAGTGTACGACGTGAAAACCCGGAAAAAGTGATTAATCGCAAATTTGTATAGGTTTGGGTGAAAATATTTAGCTCTCTCTCCATATATATTCTCACTCCAAGGTTGAGCTTCTTGCTATCAACTGGGCACACGGTTCAAAACACTTAATATTACAAATATTCCAAAGTAAAGCCATCTGGTTAACCTTGGGAGCCCCAAAATTTAAAAGATTCCCTTTTTTCGTTTTTACGTCCATAACTAGCCTCATCATTGATGCCTCCGAAACCGAAACAAATCCTCAGAAATGATCAACACCCTGCAGCCATAAAACTTTATCCCATAACAAAAAAAAAACATTAATATTTTCATAGAAAGCAATCACTTGGTGGTTTGACATGTTTAAATAAATGAAAAAATAACTTTGTACAAGAAGACCACGGATATTATTTTGATGTTTATGACCGACCGGTTTCGCTTAGCCTTCATCACCAGGGTACAAAATTAAACTAAAAAAACAATACAAAGTGTGAGTTACATGTAGAGGGAGAAAAAAAATAAAATAACGAAACAATGAAAAAACAATAAACTGAAATAATGATTAAAATTTAAATAATTTCTGTGGTCTAATAAAAGGTTATTTTTTCATTTCTTTAAAAAAAAATCTATGCAAAAACCCATAATAATTCATCGTTTTGAAAAGGTGGGGGGGGCAAATTGGCCAGATGTGGGGGTCATATTGGCCAGGTGGGGGCCAAATTGACCGGGGGGGGGCCAAATTCGGCAGGTGGGGGGCCAAATTGACTCAAAAGTCTAAAAAGGTTGGGTAACTGTTGTAAGCAGACAAGACGCAATTAAAGCAAAGTACACAATTCGCATCAGGTTCATGAATATGATAAGATTTAAGCAGACACGTGACGAGTCATCTGGCTGATGATAAATAATAACCACCTGATGATACGAACACATGATAGTCGCACCAATACAGGCGTGCACTCCTCATACGGAATGCCCTCACAACAGACAGACAATGATAGCAGCATAGCGTTTTATCTCGAGTGTTCGATTTTCCCCGTGGGCCACTTTTATTAATCCTGTCTGCCGCGTGATTTGATACGATGACGGCGAAGATAATAACAACAGTGAATTTATATAGCGCATTTTTGTGATAGTTCACCTCGAGTGAGCTTCACGTTAAATTACCTAACCTCATCTAACAAGGAGATAATAAGATATTAAAAAAATGTATGCAAATGAAAACTACCTAGAATCATGATCGTTATCCAAAGAAGCAAAGCTAGCAGTCCACAGTGGAGTGCTTATACCAACCCTGAAGTATGGCAGTGAGACATGGAACTGGCAGAGGAAGGATAAAAGTAGATACAGAGGAAGGAAATGAGATCCCTGAGACGTGTGTGCGGTAAAACCATGTATGACCGTATTAAAATGTTAGGCTGATGTAAGCGTAATGAATAGGATCAAGAAAGAGACGCTTAGATGGTTTGGCCATGTTGAGCGAATGAACGAAGAAAGGAGTGTGAAAAGAATATATTACGCAAAGGTGAATGGAAGAAGAAGTCGAGTACGCCCGAGGAAGACATGGCACGATCAAGTAAATCAAATACTTGAATCGGGTCATGTGAAGAGTCAGAATAACAGAAGAGTATGTATGAGACGATTTATGAATGTGAAAGAAGCAAGGAGTGTGTGCCAAGACAGAGTTGTATGGCGGTCCGTCCTCTCTGCCTGCCCCTATGGGGAAATGGCGTGATGGTTAGTTAATTTAGTTAGTTATGATCGTTATTGTAAATCATGAAAAAATGTTCAGTTTTGAGTATAACAGTGCTTGTGTACATCGACAGATAAATAAATCAATTTAACAGAAGGCTGTAAAAAAAAACAGATGGAAAGTATATTTAATATGAACAAAAAATGTTTAAAAAAAAACGGGAAATAATATTAAAGACAGTCAAACGTGTTGGAACTTAAAACATCAATATTATAAGGTTACGATTCTAAAAATACGAACAGTTTTAATATAATGCATACTAGAAGTGACAAGAAAAAAAAAACTGTAAAATTAGACGCAACGGTTGCAACTATTGCTGAGATGTTCGAATCCGTATCATCAACGATACCCACTCCTGCTTTCACCAATTCAAATGAGATCTAAATGATCACTAAGTTAAAATTTAGCTCAAACCAACACCCTCGGTGAATTCGTCGCACTCTTAGCACTGGGTCAGATTTGAAGAACCGGTGTTAGAAGCCATCATTAATACAGAATGATATTTGATTGGATTAAAAAAATAAGTTCTTTTTTGGGCTTTCGAGAATCGAACTCAGTACCTTCCTGTGTACTGGTATGCACTACTCCCTTTTCAATAATAATGAATAATGAGTATTTCTAATCGATGACACACATCTATTTTGATCGATCGTGTTTAAATGAAAACAAATTAATGGCAATGAATCTATTTTTATTGATTGTGATAGATAAAATAAAATATCATATAACATGCCGTCGCCGGAAATGAAAAAGGTCTTAAGCGACACTTTGTTAAAAAAATGAGTTCAATATGCACTTTTTTTTATTCATCTGACTCTCGTTTGATTTCGAAAACTTTTGTGGTCCTTCAGCCATCTAAAATATGTTTACCATTTGGGAGAAGGCTCGACTCAAAGTTAAAAGAAAGACAAACATTCCCCGGTTACGAATAACCTGACAATATTTAAAAAAAAAACTCCTACTGCCATCATAAGAAGCGGAAGATAGGACTTAGCTGGCAGAAAAATTGAATTTACGGCGTCTGGGTGGGTATCCGACACGTTAGTCCACTTATCGATATTCTGGGAACAAAAAGCACTGAATCTGTGGAACCGGTTTCTCGCCAAATGTTTGATATTCGTCATTTTTATTTCCAATAAATACGATAATAAGATACTGAAAACCATTACTCACCTTAAATGCTAAGTTTAATTTATTTCTTATCGTGTAGGTACTATATTTTCAAAATTGTCATCTACTAGGAAGCTGAAAACTCACTATTGTAAATTGTCATTCCTACACAGGCGTATGTATCAGTCGAACTTGGTTATAACGAGCGCGAACGGACCTACCAAAGTTACTCTTTATAGCCATTACTCGTAATAAACGTAGGTAGTTAAAAAGTACCTACCTACTAATATCGATATACGCCAGGGTATGAAAGCTTGCATATTGTTAAGTTTGTTTTTAAGAAATAGGGAAAACCAGATACAAATTCGACATATATTACAGTCGAATTTGTAAAAAGGGAACATAATTGCAAAGAAAAAAAATGTACGATTTTTATTTTGAACGACACTTTTGCATAGTGTCCGATAGTACTGGATAGAAATGTTTCTTAGAGCGACAACTATCAGGGATTATAAACCCTACTTAAGATGATTTGCGAAAAGTTTGCCGCCGTGCCGGACGGGCGGCTTTCTTTGTCTTGTACTCTATCGTATATGTTTCGAGAGTTGGGTTTTTTTTTCTCATACCCGGGCGCATTGAGTTGACAATATTATTTGGACGTTATATCAGTGAAGCGACCTCGTTATAACCCCACACGATTGTATGAAAATAAGCTCGAACCAACATACATTATATAATTGCTCATTATAGCCGTGACCTCGCTATTACCGTGATCGTTATAACCGAATTCGACTGTATATGTATATAGTGGGATGGACAATAGACCAAACAATAAAAAAAACATTAATATTTTCGTAGAAAGCAATCACTGACAAATTCAAAGAAATATAAAAATAACTTTGCATAAGACCAAGGATATTATATTAATTATTTTTTATTAATTATTCTAGAACTCGAATATTATGTATATTTCCTGCAAACTCATGAAATTTATCATTATTCTTTAATCACTTTATCAGTTGATGTTTTATCTCTTTCAATTCATATTATCTGTTTATTTCTCTCTGTTCCTTTGTTATTATTTAAATGATATTCTTTTGTTTTCTCATTGTTCTGTTATTTTATTTTATATTTTGTCCCCCTCTTCTATGTATATATATAAACGCATACTTTCCATTTTTTGTTTAGTTTAATTTTGTACCCTGATGATGCTTAACACGTTCATTGCTAACTAACTTTCGTACACATTAATGTCATATGAATGACGGATCAATTCAAACTGACGAACAGTGAGGGGTTTCCATGTGCCCTGTGGAACGACTCAAAACCACATGGCTGAGTCTGTTTTAGACCGGTTCGAAGCGAAGAGGCGGCACAGTGCGCGTGGCGCGTTGTGCGCTTACCGGTCACATGCCTGTCAACGCGTGACGCGCGGTGTCAGCAATGGACGAGTCAAGCTAAGCCAAACCAGTTGGTCATAAAAAAAAAAAATATATCCGTGGTGTTACACAAAGTTATTTTTTCATTTCTTTACATAAAAAAAAAAAACATGTTCAAGTAAAATAATAAATAAAGCGTTTTCATGACATAATGTTAGGTAATTTGTTTTTGGTAATACTTAGAGAGAGGCGTAATCATAACATTTGAGTAATCTTTGTCTAAAATATCGCACAAAATTCTCTTCGGGGGTAACATCAGAAAGAAGAAGAAGGGGTGACAATGGAGCTATCAGCGGTACGCCTTTGGACCACGTGACGCGTTTTGAAAAGCAACAATACGAATACAAGAATTCACACAAAGGTAGCGTGGCAATCACGTGAAATACCAACGTGACAGTCCAAACAAAACGTACACGATAAATATTTGATGTGCGAAATGTGATAAAAACCATTTCCTTGGAAAATCCGGAAAAAACTGGATTATGTTAAACATTGAGGCCTCAAATAACTCGGCAAAAAGATGGGGAAATCATTGTCAGTAGAGGGACAGCCAGACCACTGAATTGATAACCCCTAGAAGTGTGGTATATACCAAAAGAAAACTGAGGTCGTCGATTTACGCAAGACCTTGAAGTAACAATATATGGAGGGAGAGCTAATTATTTTTACCAAACCTACACAAACTTGCGATAAATCACTTTCTCCAGGCTTTTACGTCGTACACCATGAGAGAGAAAGAGACAACAAATTTCATGGACCGCTTCTATATACTGTAAGGATGATCTTATGGTCCTGGTTCACGGCGGGACTCCGCCCACATTTTTTACTATGCCACTAAACTTGACACAAGTAAACGGTTTTTTAGGTTATATGCTATATTTTTGTTGATAAAAATACTGTGAAAAAGTGGCTATACGAATAAACAAAAACATTATGTCGATATGTTATATGAATGGATGTATAAATACCGTAGCCTTAGTCTTAGCCACGCCCAGGTGCGACGAGTCAGGTTAAAATCATCAAAAACAAGTCCAAAACTGACTTCACTCCCTTGGATAGATACTACTCTACCAACTCTATGCGCAAGACCTTTTGACACCTAGGCTTTTTGACAGCCCGCGATGAAAAGAATATATGATTCGAAAGTGAGTGGAATAAGAAGTCGGGGATGCCCGAGGAAGACATGGCACGATCAAGTGGATCAAATACTTGAGTCGGGCCATGCGAAGAGTGAGAATAACAGAAGAGAATGTAAGAATGTGATAAAGATAGAGTTGTATGGCGATGCGTTGCTCAATTTTTAGCAGAAGTAAGGAAAATTGGAGCTTACTTGGAGCACACGGACAAACCCAAAATACACTTCTGTCGGTTTATATTTTCAGTGAGCCCGACCTTGATTGAAATTGAAATCAGAATTATCAATATTGTGCATTTATCAATTTGACTGTGCTTGAAAATGGCGGAAGGGAATAAATAATTATAATAATTTTGTTTCAAGGTCAATTAATAGATACCTATTAGATATTCAAAAACTTATTAGGGCAGGATAATAGGTATATGATGTGCAAGTGGATGGAAGAAGTCGGCGACGACTTGGGAAGACACGGTGACATCAAGTCAATCAAATGATACTTGATTCAGGTCATATTTTAAGAGTAAGTATTCTGTTATTGCAAAACATAATATTGTGCATGATACAATGTATGAATGCAAATGAAGCAAGGACTGCATGTCAAGAGATAGTTGTGTGTATTATATCTGTTGAGGGGGTAAAAAACAAAATATTTTTTCGATGATGGCATCAGGTGGCAATGCTGTTCTTGTTCTACCGGTATTTCAATATAAGATGCCCCGAGGAACTTGCATCATTGATTCCTTCATCACCGGCGCATAGTCGGGAAACTCGCTAAACATTTGTACACGGTTTACATTCAAAACATGAGAACGGGTCGCTTTTACGACTCGTTCTTATGTTTATCAGCTCGGCTGTGGAACGATTTTTCAGCCTCTGTGTTTCCTTCTTCCTTCAACATGGGCCTTTTCAAGACCCAGGTTCACCACTCCTTCCTTTCATAAAAAAGACCCTCCACACAGCATCCCCAAAGATGACACAGGCCTTGAGGGAAATTATTTCCCTCAAGGCCTCCTGTGTGGAGTTGTAAAACAATTAAAAAAAAACCTAAATCAATACTTCGTATAATCGGCTGTATTTTAGGATAAAGCCAACCGGTTTCGGAAAAAACGGTGCCTTCTTCAGGCAGAAATAAGAAACACATAGTATTATTATATCAGCCGTGTATAAATCACAGTTATTGATTACAAAAATGAACAGGTTTTTTTTAGTAACACGTTACGTAGCAACCATTATCAAGTTTATCTAATAATTATTCATTAATCTATACACGATCTGACCTAATTAAAAACAGATAATTAATTATTTTTTTTATCTAATAATACCCATAAATTAAACTGTAAATTATTAAAGATAACAATCTGGCAGGTAAATTAATTATTTAATTATGATGTAACTAGTTGATGTACTATACTGCCATCACCCAGAGGTTTTTTTTTTACAAAAACAGTGCTATATAAATGATCCAAATATTATTATTATTATTATACTAGCTTTACCACACGCCTTTACCCGATATTTCGAACACTTCTACTCTTTTTAACGATTTTAACTTGTCTATTTTTTTCAGATATATCTATATCATCGCCGGAAAGGCAAAAGGGCTGAAGCGCCATTTCGGGAAGTTTACACAAGAGGACTTCAAAGTTTTTTGTTTTACAATAAAATTCATAAGTCTGGTAGTACCTAGTATCTAGTACCTGGTAGTATTTTGAAAAAAAAAGTTAACTCAGGTAACTCAATGCTCTCACTGAGTTACCTGAAGCGACAAAAAGATTTTTTTCAAAGTCCCAAACCAAGACTTGTCCCAAATGGTGAATATATTTTAGATGGCTGAAGGGCCACAAAAGTCTTCAGAATCAAACGAGAGTCAGAGCATTCGATGCAGAAAGAACAACTGATCAAAACTGCATATTTAACTATTTATTTTACCAAAGAGTGTCGCTTAAGCCCTTTTGCCTTTCCAGCGACGATATAGTTACTTTAAAAAACACAGCGCGCTGCAAATAGTTGGGTTGACATTGGAATTTCAGTCAGAAAGGGCTGCACAAATTTAATGTCGCTAGAACTTACCGTTCAAGAGATTTGGCTGGGAAAGTTGTAGTTAGGCTCAAATAATTCATTCGGCTTGAGGTGTTTAAACTCAATCGTGTTCGATAGCTCTTAAATCGGCGATCACAATTGAATCAAAAATTGAAACGGGCCGAAAATCGGCTGTTAACGGAGAGCGTTCGAATGATAAACATTCTAAATAGTGCCGATCATCAATTTGATCTAATAATAGACCTTTAGGAATATTTATTTATTTATAAATTAACGGACTAAAATTCAATTACGAAAGAATAGCTCATACATAATAATAAAAAAAGCGATGACAAAAATAGGACAAAATAAACATAAGAGAGAACATTCAAGCCATGGTCTGGTCAATGTTTTGGTAGAATCGTAAAGAATGACAAAAATGATTTAGACTGCTACTAAAAATTTCAAGTCCATGGCTTGAGTTAACAAGTCTTGACATTTTGGACATTGGAGAATTATACCCATAATTAGTATAGTAATGATTGAGGAACAGCAATTCGATTTTTCTGCGTCTACGGCAAGGAATGTTGAACTGGATAAGTTGCAACAGAGAAGGTGAGTCAATAAAACATGTAGGTATGTGTGTTAAAATTAATATTATATATACTATGGAATGTTCTTTATAAAATCTAACCTAACCTCATCACCACCGCAAAGCAAAACCGCACGCATTCTTCCCTGATAAGTTATTTGCATGCTGTTCCGTTTCTGCCGATATTAATTATAATATTTGATATGAAAATTACATCGCTGGAAAAAGTGACAAAAGTGGAAAAAGTGAAGTGTTTCCGTTTAATTTTCATGAACTATTATATTCAATTGCATTTCATGATCCTGGCAGGACAGTTACAAGACAGTACCTACCATATTATTGTGACAATTCTACTTCAACCTAACAATATTATTCTCCAATACGAGGAATTTAACATCTGGGAAACAAATGCTCCGATGTTGTGGATATATTTAGTACGTCAATATCACAATATAAGTAATACCTTAATATATTTTTTTATCTAGTAGAGCTAAATTAATTGAGGAAACTATTTAAGTTTGGATGGGGGTTGGTGATCTGCCCTTAAATCCTTGCCGGGGGCGGCAGGTAAAATACGTTTATTTATTTGACGTGAAATAAAATGTCACCAGATACTAAAAATACAACAAAGTGTTGATTAAATAAAACCAAATGTATAACTTACAGTTATAAATTTATAACTTACAGTTGTAATTTTGTAACTGTTAATTTATACTTAACAGTTACAAAATTAGAAATAATAAAACAAAGTGTTGGTTTAAGTCTGTCGAGAACGTCCTGTTAAGCCTCGCATATGCCTACAATGGATACCATACAAGAATAGATGATCGCAGCTCGCAGTTTGCTCTCGGACGGTGAGAACATTGTGAAATCATAACCTGAATAGAAAGAAATAGAAAACAAGAGTACTTACTGTATTGTTGAATCATTTCCGTCATTGTTGAATTGGTTCGGATGATCTGGACTAGTCGAGGAAAGTCCCTTCGAAACAATCACTTCTCTTTTAAATTATGATGTTCGTTTAAAAGTCTGAACGCAGCGCGGCATAAACTGTGCGAAATGTGTGGTAGAGGCACAAGGTGTTTTATGTGTGATTTGTTTGAACTGTCAGTGACTCATCTGCGTGTATTTTGTAAAGTTATAAATCCCCTCGAAAGATCGGATTAGATTCAGCAATCCATTGAGCTTCCACAAAAAATTCGACACTATGCTTTTTGAAAGTCACAACGAAAACGCAATTACCAGTTCTTATACCACAGTGTATAAAGTTCGATAAAAGTTATTTGCTAATGTAACCAGTGTCTTATTTGAGTCTTGCTCTTTTGCCGTTTCAGCAAGGACTAACGGACAATTTCTCAGATCATCTTCTATCCCCCTGATATCCACTTGACTCTTCTTTTAATTGGACTTGATGTTCTATGTCAACCTTTTCTCGGAACTGTTGTTGTTTACTTCGACATGCTATGTCACCTTCTCGGTTAGTTGGCTTGGGGCTGTTAGACTTCTCCTGTTTCTAGCTTGGTATGTGCCAGACTTCTTATGTCTCTAGCTTGGATTTGGCCAGATTTCCCCTACCTCTAGCTTGGTGTCTGCCAGACTTCTCCTTCCTCTAGCTTGGATTTAGCCAGATTTCTCCTCCCTCTAGCTTGGTATCTGCCGGACTTCTTCTGTCTCTAGCTTGGATTGTGGCAGATTTCTCTCACTTCTAGCTTGGCGTCTACCAGACTTCTCCTACCACCAGCTTTGTGTGGCTCGAGTTTGATGTATCTCCTGCACGCCGTGCGCCTCTTAGCAGCGACAGTGTGGCGGCGCCCCCCAGTGTTAACTCGCCTCCCTGCGCTCGAGGACCCTGAGCGGGGTGGACGATGGCAGACGAGAGAGCCTCGTTCTCGCTGGCGACCTCTCGTGCGGCAGGCCGTGAAGCCTTCTGTCTCTTCCAATGCCCCTCATCTCTCGAATAGCCAGATCTGAAGAACCTCGCCCGCGCGTCACAACCGGTCAGCCAAAACGAATCACAGAACAGTCAGCCCCTCTACGCACTTCCACGACACGTTTTTTACTACCGTTCCCAATATTATTATATTGTTGTTCAATTAGAGACCAGTTTTTCAACACTTTCAAATGGGCACAAATGTATTTTGTCAGACTTCCAAATCAGTACTTTTTAAATACAGGCTAAAATGATTGTTTAATAATTAATTCATTGAACAAAGGTAGTGACTTAGCAACATAATAAATTATCAGAGAAACCATTTTTTTATCTCAGAGGAACACGTAAACATAAAGATGTCCTCATTAAAAACACGGTTTTATTTAACAATATACTCAGATAACCCTAGGCATTCTATTGAAAAAAAAAACACAATAAAAACTGTTTTGTAAACAAAATAATCAATCATTATCCAATAACTACTTGATAAATATTCAATAGACGCATGCGACAAGATGTATTGAAAACAAAAACACTTTTTTTTAAACTTATTAAACGAAGTGCTAAGTTCACAGTGATTAAGAGAACTGAGTTAAATTTTCTAAGAAAATGACATTTTATAATTATTATCTCTTATCGCAATCACATACGTATTGGTTCACGAATGAACATATCGTCGCCGGGAAGGCAAAAGGGCTGAAGAGCCATTTTGGGAAGTTTACACCGGAGCACTTTAAAGGTTTTTTTTACAATAAAATTCACAAGTCTTCAGTATTTGGTTGAATTTTGAACAAAAAAGGTAACTCAGATAACTCAATTGCTCTCACATTTTTTAAAATATATTTTTTATAGTGAATACCGCACAAAAGGCCCAACTGCTAAGGTACGTAAGGTAACAGTCTAGAGCAGTGTTTCCCAGCGTTCTTTATGCTATGCCCCACCGTAGTCTTTTCAAAAGTCATATGGCCCACCGGCAACTTTTTAAATTAAAAGTAATTACCTAGTGAGGTTTTCATAAAAATACGAATATCTTGTACATCACTTATTAGAGCAATAAAAAAAACAGTAGGTAAATTTTCAAATGTTTTCAGATAAATATTGAAATTTAAACGGGTTTCATTCTATTTTCAGTACAATTTGGCGTGTAATTCAATTTTGTGCATCACAGGCATTTTTTTGTATGACCGATGAGCATTCTCTTTTATATGTGGAATAGTTGATGATTGCCGATGTGTCTCATCTCTGAAGCGTGGTGCCCCACCTCTGAGGCGTTATGCCCCACTGTGGGAAACACTGGTCTAGAGCCAGTGGGACTATGGCATCCCCAATCGGGTTATGTTTTGAGGCTGAAGGTAGTGGGGAGGGGAAGAAGATGGGAAAGAGGAATGTTGGGAAGTTACCTGAAGCGACAAAAAGCTAAAAAATAGTCAAAACGCCTTTTCCCAAATAGTGAAAATATTTGAGATGACTTAAGGGGCCACAAAAGCCTTCAGAATCAAACGAGAGTCAGAGCATTCGATGCAGATCAAACAACTGATCTAAACTGCATATTTAACTCAATTTTGATCAAAGTGTCGCTTTAGCCCTTTTGCCTTTGCAGCGACGATATTACTGATAATCAAATGAATACGAACAGTTATCAACGTGATAAGATCTCATACGCCACGTGAAAGGCATTACTTTCTGATATCGAAAGCATTATTAGACACATCGTCAAATTTATCTGTCGATATGCAGGTAGGTAGGCTCCCGATACTCATTAATAGCCAATCAAAACGTTGGGCTTATTTCGCGAAAATAGAATTGTAAATCAAAACGCGATATCGAAGATGACTCAGACATAATAGCGTAATGATTGCGTGATATCCTTGACGTGAAAAGATAATTGTAACAGTTTGGATAGCGGCCATCTATACCTTAGTAGCGATTGAATCCACGTAAAATAGTTAAATCTGTGATTTGATAGAAGATTTAAGCTTAGTAACTGATAATTCGTCGCGGAGTTCCATTTTAATATTTATTTATTTTTTATTAGTCGGTAAATTGCCCACCCCACTAAGCATAAGCCTGTGTTGGGATGGCAATTTACAAAAATGTTTTTTTAGCTACATAGTCAATGACGTTACATATATATATATAGTGTCACGTTGTAGCGCTCTCAAAGTAGCAAGCAATAATTACGCTAGTTGGTGTGATCGGTGTTTAAGCCGATTTAGTACTAAACGGTCACGCGTCGCTTGAGGTCGTTTCAAGCAAGTATGGAACGCGGTCCGAACTTCGGATCTGTTTCGTTCATACACATATATTCTATGAATGTCTATCTTTGTAATACATGACCGATATTTTAATGATGAATTTACTGTTAACGTGTGTGTTTTGCTTGCCACATTTTGTGTTAATATTCTAAGGCTATAACGTGTCTATATATATACCTTCATTGTACATAGTAACATGTTAATTTCGAAAATATAGGACATACATAATAAAAATAAAAATAATACAAGTAAATGACAAATTTGAAGATATAAAATCTACATATTAAGAACTAAATTAAACTTGGTTTTTAAGGTGAGTAATGATATTGCTTTTAAAGGAGCTTTTGGTTTGTATGTTTCTGATGGTGCTGGGCAGAGAATTGAACTGCTTAGTGGCGTTGTACTTAAAACTTTTTTTTGAATTTATAATTAAAAAAAAACCTTCGCAACTTAACTAATCAACTAACTAACATCACGCTGTTTCTCCGCAGGGGTAGGCAGATAGGACGGACCGCCATACAACTCTGTCTTGGCAAACACTCCTGGCTTTATTTACATTCATACATCGTCTCATACATACTCTTCTGTTATTCTGACTCTTCGCATGGCCCGATTCAAGTGTTTGATTCACTTGATCGTGCCATGTCTTCCTCAGGTCTTCTTCTTTCATTCACCTTCGCATTGTATATATTTTTTACACTCCTATCTTCGTTCATTCGCTCTACGTGCGCAAACCATGTTAGGGTTCCTCTTTCTTGATTATATTTATTACGCTTACATCAGCATTACATTCTTTCCAGATATCCACATTTTTAACAAGGTCATACATCGTTTTACCTTTAAGATAATTTTCCTGTATATTTTCTTATTTAAACTAGGAATTAATATCTAATGATAGAAAATAAGATCTGTACAGCGCCCCTGAGGTGATTTTTCATAAAAACAGCGCTATGGAAATCATTAAAATATTATTATTATTATTATTATACGCCTCAGGGATCTCATTTCCACAGCATTCAGTCTACTTTCATCTTCCCTCTGCCAGTTCCAATGGACCCTATTGAATATAGAATATATAAAGCCAATAGCGTCCATTTCGGACGTAAATGGTACATAATATACAATAGATTCACATTAAATTTTACCAGTCATACCCGTTACAAGGCGAAACCGGTTCCGTCGAAAATAAATAAGTAGAAATAAGTTGACGCAAATAAATAATTGTCCAAAGAAGCGAAGCTTTGTCCAAAATGGAGTTCTTGTACTAACTCTGATGTATGTCAATGTTAAGATGTCAATTAAAACTTATTAAACAAATATAAATTATAAATTAAAACACGAAAGCCGATAGACAAATGTATTTATGTTACGGCTTTTGGCGATTAATAGATTAAATCTTTGAATCTCAGAGTATATAGAGTGGTATCTATCCAAAGCAGTGTAGTCAGTTTTTAATTATTTTTACCGGACTTGGCGAACCTGAACGTGGTTAAGACTAAGGCTAGGGTATTTATACATCCATTCATAGCACATATCGACATAATGTTATCAACAAAAATATGGCATATAACCTAAAAAACCGTTTAGTTGCGTCAATTTTAGTGGCATAATAAAAAATGTGGGCGGAGTCCCCCGGTGACCCAGGAGCCCAAGATCTTCGTGACAGTACATATAAGCGGTGTATTATATTTGTTGTCTCTTTCTCTCTCATGGTGTACGACGTAAAGACATGGAGAGAGTGATTTATCGCAAGTTTGTATAGG
This sequence comes from Drusus annulatus, assembly GCA_022651775.1. Taxonomy (NCBI): domain Eukaryota; kingdom Metazoa; phylum Arthropoda; class Insecta; order Trichoptera; family Limnephilidae; genus Drusus; species Drusus annulatus. Next base: position 468,662 of record JAGWCC010000280.1, read on the forward strand.
TTGGGTAAAAATAATTAGCTCTCTCTCTCCATACATCGTTACTCCAAGCATTGAATGCATCATATGTTGAGCAAAGAATAATGAGAATTGGTGCAGCAATTTGCATTTGCAATAATTGCCGAAGGTTTATGGATCGGCAAGTTCAGCAAGAAGCAATCATTCTGATGACAATATAATAATGCAGAAACAAAGCCGCTTCACGGCCAGAATAACTGGTTTTCCTTCAACGACGACCAGTTTCATCCTCCGTTGACAGTTTGTCGCCATGGCAACGGATAGTCGTATACTCAGAGCAAGAATATATATATATTTATTTTCTGGCTTCAAAGCAAAGTTAAAAATCAGTTGAACATTCCTTAAGGTAGACTCAGGAACAATGAATCGCTGTTCCTCAATCATCAATATGGGTACCATTATCCACTGTCCAGCATGTCGAGACTTGTTAACTCAACCTATGGTCTTGAAAATTTTCTTACCAGTCTAAATATTTTTTGACATTCTTTACGACTCTGCCAAAACTTTGACTTGAATGTTATTTCTAATGTATATTTTGTCCTATTTTTGACATTGTTTCATTTTAAATTTATTTGCGTGCTGTTGTAATAAAGATGGCAGCAATTATCACTTAAATTGTCACTTATAATTATCGCTTTGATTGATTGTCCCTTGTCATAAAGATTGTAATTAGTTGGCTTTGCAAACGCGCATTACTTGTCCATGCATCGATTGCATTCAATTCTCGCGAGTGAACGGTAGGTATAAGGCGAGTCGCTAATCAGCTGCAATAGATCAATAATCTCAAATCCGTCAATCGCCAACGTGCGCTACACGTGTGATAGAGTTGCTCCGTGATCGATCAGAATTCATATTTGACTGGCTGATGGTTATTTATAATATCTAACGGAAGATTTTTTTTTTTCTTAACCCTTATGTGACTGAAAAAAACTACACCTTTTAAAAATTGATATGAAGGTTGTTTTACAGTATATCATTTGCTGAAGTTTGCTAGACCACTTTTATGACGTAATATATTTCGACTCAGTTCAATACTTGGGGAAGTGGACAGGAATTTCACCCAGTATTATCTTCTCTTGGGGTTTTAAATTAAGTAGGTGATTAAAAATAGTATTAAGGATACAGGTGATGTACTTTGAACACAAAAATACATCAAATGTATAATTTAAAATAAGATAAAATGATTAATAAATACGGACAAGTTTCAAATTCCATATAAAACACACGAGGGTACCCGGGTACTCTTTCAGTCATCAGAAGGTGTAAATTATACTTATGCATTTTCCGCTAACATACCACCCTCCACATATCCAACGGTTATTTTCAATTGTTTATTTTCACTATTGTGGAGAAGACAGGAAGTTTCAGCCGGTTAGACTTACTGGAATATTATAAAAATCTATGTTAAGAACCGAAAAGGGTACCCGGGTACCCTTTCAGTCACATAAAGGTTAACGCGCTTTAATATAAATGTATGTATATTTAGTCATTGCTTCATTACAACATGACATATGTGCTGTTCTTTTCTCTGTTGCTCTTTTTCCTTATTTCGTGTTTTGTATTTTTTTTTGTAATTGACCAATGGTCCGTTAGTTTATAAATAAATATGTTGTGTAGTTTAGTGAACATAGAAAAATCTACTTTGATGTTGGCGGCGTTTGGGCATATGTAGTTACTGCTTTTGACACGTTATAGTAGGACGGTCGGTGGGGCGCTCGCGGCGGTGCGTTTAGCTGAACTTCGCGCGTATTTTTAAAAGTGTAGATTTATTTATTGCAATAATTTCATAATATTTAATCGAATATAATTCACATTCAGGGTAGGCAGTGCTTATGCGCCTATATGGAGTGCACGCCGCTGCTACAACGTGATTTTCCAAAGAATCGTAAAACCAAGAATATTTGTATCACTCGTAAAATAACAATATTTTTTAGTGAAATTGTACCTGGAATGGCTTGGTGATTTTATAATCTCCAACAAAAAACATGATCAAAAAATCGATGACGGATAACCTTTAGCTAATGAATAAGGTATGAACCAGGTGATTAATAGGGTATTTTGTAAAGTGCATCAGCATAATTCGTTATGTTTAGAGAAGTAGTCAGTGGGAGATCTAAAAAGTGTGGGCCTTGGCGCAAAAATGAACATTCTGAAAGTGACAGTAGAAGATCTACATACTGTCAGAATTGTTAAGTCATGAAAAGTCCAAAGTCATGGTATATCTTTTTTTTAAATATAATTATTTTTTAACATGATAATCAATTATTAAGTAAAAAAGAAAACCCATAAGGTATATGAATATTTGGCCGGTTGGTGGCTGAGTGGAATAGCGCGTCGAATTTCCACCCGGGCGTCGTGGGTTCAATTCCTCTGCTAGCTAAGTCTTCCATCATTGCACAATCAACATGTTCCGCTTATTATGATGGTAGTAGGAGTTTTTTTTTTTTTAAAACAGGTTATTCGTAACCCAGGAATGTTTGTATTTATTTTAAAATATTAACATATATAATAACAATAACTCAAAATTATGTGCTAAATTTTCACCTCGCTTGCATATTGCCAAAGTTGATCGATTCGCACACAAAATAATTGCGCAATTTTTATTTTTTTACCAGCATGAAATTGTTTGCGAAAAAGTTAATTGCTAGGCTGCTGCTAAACAGCTATTTAAAAAAAAACTAATATTCGTGATCGAGAGCATAAATCTTTCTTTTCGGATCTGGTTATTTGAAATTCATGCAAATAAATCAAAGATATGATCGAAATGGCATAACAGCGTAACCGTTACAAGTTACGACGTTCTTGCCAATCAATCGAACGCATTTGGGGCAGAAGTCGGGTATAAGTGGTCACGTGTTCGTTCGGTTACGATACGATGAAAGAACTACACTATCGTACAAGGAGCTACAATTTCATACGATACATACGTACAACTTGTTTTAAACTGCTTGATATAACACCTACCTATGGCCAACAGAGGTTGAGAATGGTTGTCATTATCTTTGGTACAAAGGTGACTTTAATACTTCCATTCGGGGGTTCTAATGTAACCCCGAACGAGAGTTTTATGCGGCAAATTAGATAAATACTACTGAAATATTATCTAAGTATTTCCAAAAAAAAAAAACACCTAAGATAATGTCGTGAAAATGCTTTACTAAGCAACATCAAATGGGGTACTACGGCACCCCCTTCGGATCATACGTTGGATTTTTACTCTCAGGAACGGAAAGGTTAATATCATATATTTTCAAAAGCGTTACTGAGTTTAGTTAAAACACGAACTAACGTCTATCAATAAAGCATTCAAAGTTTTCCGAAAATTAAAAAAATATATACCAGAATGATTTCTAAGTTGTAAATAACAGATAATTCCCAAAATAATTTGTGAAAGTCCGCTTAATCTACGTTCAGGGATCAAAGGGTTGAAATGAACATTTTGGCTGACTGAACTAAGTCAATATTAAAAGTAAGTCATTTCAATTGTCTATTCCGGTGAACTGACATGATTTTCCTACATTTGATGGTATCTATCGATTATATTAAAATAATTTAGAAAAATAGTTGTAAGTATCCACCTTAGGACCCCGGTTCTAGTTTCATTAACTTGCTTCATCTTCGACAGCTATATAATCCAAGGCTCGTTCATATCACCGACTTCTCCAAGGTCAAACGAGTAGGTACCTATATCGATGTATGTCTTACACACATTATCTAGGCAAAAGCGTATATAGGTAACTTCGTATGTGTGTGTTAGAATCACTGAATGTTTAACATATCGACATCTTTTTAATGAAATGAACGGAACGTTGACACGATGATTCACACATCAGCTGATTGACGTCTGAGATTCCTTACGGCAGCTGCAAAGCCATTTTAGTAAGGTTTTCTAACTGGACAATCGTAATCACGAGAGCTAGGTCAAATTTAAAACAAAAATAAAATAACATTTTGGTACTATCATACTAAAAAGGGTCTCTCTAGCCCAACGTTTGGATATGGGTCGCCCTGCCAAATGAGATCGTAGCCTGATTTGCAAACCGCATTCCCGGCCTGCCCTTTCTTCCAGTAACAGTGTAAAAATTTTATCAAAATAAAATACAACAATTGAAGACCCCAAGGCAAAGAACCTGTTAACTAACTGTCGAGTCATTCTGAGATATTCAGTATTTTTGCGTTTTGTTAAAAAAGGTGTGTACCATCACAAATCCACTAACTATTTTTCATGAACGTTATAGCTAACATACTAAATTAAATATATAATTTAGCATTTTAATGCATTTCTGCAATCACAATGTTATTATTGTAGATAACATGTTCTTGGCATTAAAAAATATTTCAGTTATAACAAAATTTGCAGTTGACATGTTCAACTCTTTGATTTTCCATGTTCATGATCTGAAAGTGTGTTCATTGGATAGAGCGAACCAGATTTAGTTTAGTGAGAATACTAACTCATTTTTTACAAAAATGATATTTTATCGACGTGAAGGTTAAGTCAATCCTAGGGCCCTAGCACGAAACATCGATAGAGGTTTTATCGAAAATGTCGGCAATTTGGAATCGTTCAAAATGAACGTAAGCTCACGTCGACTAAACATGCTTTATTTTGTATTCAATACGAACTGTCGATTGTTCGTTGGCGATCTGCAGTCGGGCTCGGGAACGATTTCAAATTACCGACGTTGTCGATAAAATCTATATCGATGTTTCGTGCTAGGGCCTCTGATACGAAAATATGGCGTCAAAAAGATCGCAGTCAGCTTTGCAAACCTCATTCCCGGCCTGTCTTTCGCTTCAGTAACAGTGTTAGTAGACTAGTTTTCTTAAATATTAAAAATGTTTTTTTTTTTAATTTCTGTAACCACTGAATGCCACTGTTGAAGTTTTACTTAAAAATCACGACCAATTTGCCATACAAAAACGTTTTTTTTTGTATTTCATCGAAGAGCTATTAAATATAATAAATAGGTTAATTTGTTAGAAAACTGACTTGTTATTGTCACCGTCAACGAATAACCCATTTACTTGAATTCGACGCGGTGAGACCTTCCGATAACAACGAAAAAACCGCATCGAATCTGATTAAAAAAATTAACCCAGTTCCGCCAACCGTATCACTCTCGTATCAGAGACGAATTTTTCCACAGCTGATTTAAATCATTTTTTTTTTTTGATAAACTGACATAAAGAGTACAGGGCTAGCTACTACATCCTCGCTCTTTCAAAATGGTGATTTTCTAGGTTTTTTAAATTAATGTTAGAAGGCTGATCCTTCCGAAGGACTTGTTTTGGATTTTGATACACTAAGGCACATTCGTCAGACCGGATGAGGCTGTTTATGAACGCGTTTTCTAGAATTAGGTGTCCGGCTTATTTATCGGAACTGTGTATTCCTGAAGATTCCAATTCGCGACAGTCAACCCTTACATCGGCAACGTCATCGGCTATCGGAAGGTTGAAGGAACCAAAGCGCACACCAGACACTAAGTTCAGATTGTCAGGTCCTAAAGCCTGGAATAGACTGCCACATGATCTGAGAATAATAAAATACTTGACAGAGTTCAGAGCTAAACTCTAAACTCATCTTTTCAGAAAATCATACCCATAAATATCAGAATTGCCCTAATTTACACAGCTAGGCTAACCCGTTAGTATCTAAACTCACCAGTATAATGATGTATTTTCATGTAATGATCCGCGATCCTTAATCCTCGATCTACTGCTAAACAAAAAGTTCGACAATTTTGACAACCCGCGACAAATGTAAATATCAATTGAGTATTATTTCTAATTTTGAAACTGTTAATTCGTGGTGGAATTCCATTTTAATGATTTAATAAAACAAAGACGACGAAAAATGACGAAGTTCTCACCAAACAATGGGCAAAAATCCCATATATTGGCGAATTATCCACTAAAATCTCGAGAATTACAAATAATGATAAATGTAGAACAGCCTTTTACAATGTAAATTCCTTAGGAAAAATTTTGATCAACAATAAAGACAAGAGAGAAAAACTAGATAACTCAGGGGTTTATCAAGTTAATTGCTCTAATTGCCCGTCACAGTACATAGGCCAAACGGGTAGAGCGTTCAAAACACGCATTAAAGAACATTTCACCAATTGGGTTAACGATAAAGGTGAACTTTCGAACGTTGCATTGCACCTACTAGATAACAAACACTCGTTTGACAAAGACAGAGATGTTAAAGTCCTACACACGTGCGTGAAAGGACAAAAATTAGACAGACTAGAATCAATGGAAATAACCCGTCTAACTAATAAAGTTGACCCACAATTTGTCATGAATAAACAACTAGAATCATTTGTAAAGTCTCCGCTGTTATACCCATTATAATTTTATCATCCGATCCAATGTAATAATGTATATTCCTAACTAAAAACATATCATAATGTAAATGCACTTAAAAAATCCCAAACAATCAATAGGTAATAACAATAAATGTAAGTCATTACCAAAGTGCATAGCACTCAAAAATTCCTTGATACCAAGAAATTATAATAATAGAAGTAATCTACTCTAACAGTGCATAATGAATAGAATCATAAAACTAATATACCATAATGCTGGGAGTAACCCAATAATTAGAAAATTATGTTGTACATCTGGACATCACAATTGAGATGGGAAAACCTAAAGTAAACTCATTAACAATCAGTATTCACCAACATTTCATTATATAAATACATTGTCAATTCATATTTATAGAAATGCAACTGTAACCCATCTTAAATATCAAATAAAATAAATAAATATTCCAGATAGATATATAAAATAGTAATACCAATAAATTAAAAGTAACTTTTACCCTGTAACTATTAAAATCATGCAACAATACTGATGAATATAATTAAAGTAAAATCATTGTTTACTACCCCTAACATCCCCAAAAATAGTATATAAGCCGTAGGTTAACAAACATTTGTACTAGTCTGAAGATGGCCGTCATAGGCTGAAACCGGTCCAGTCAAAATAATAAAAGTGGAATAAAGTTACAAATTTGTTTTATTAAATCATCAATTGAGTAATTTTTGCTTTGGCTTTAGGTATTAGGAGATATTTTTATGGTAAATTTAACAAAGCTTTTAAGCTTTGTAAAGCGCCCTTGAGGTGGTATTTCACATAGATTTCCAAATCTCGATGTAATTGGGGAGACCTCACCTATTTTGGGGTTCCCAAGGCTAACCGGGATGGCTTTACTTCGAGTGGAATTCGGTAGTGTGTGCATATATGACATCCCTAAACACATGGATAAGTCTGAAGATTAATTTCAGATAATCTATGATGGCGACGGTAACCGTGTGATTTACTGATTTTCACCGTATTAAGTGGTACCATTTTGAAAAAACAATCCCGAATTTCTAAATCAAAACAGCTAACTTTCGCTATCCGGTAATTTCCTAACCCACAAACGTATCGAAACTGCTTGTGAACCCACGGTGATTAGTCAATACCTATATTTTACTAGCACAACTACTTATACAACAAAGGTATAAAAAGGATTAGATGTTTTTATTTTAAAATTTTTAATAGTGAATACCGCACAATAGTCCCAACTGCTCCCAACACCTAGAGCCAGTGAGACTATGGCATCCCCAATTGGGGTGTGTTGTGAATCTGAAGGTAGTGGGGAGGGGAAAAATATGTGGAAGAGGAAGGTTAGGAAAAGTACCTGGCTAATCATATCTGGTCACCAAACATGGCTAAAGTCATTTCAAGCAACTTTTCGATTCTGAATGGTGGTCTTTCACCAGGACGATTCTGATAGTGTCTACCACTTTAAGTGAAATATGGCTGTAATAATATTTGAAAAAAAAAAAAAAAAATTGTAAAAATGTTAGGTTAGGTTAAAAGAAGGCATACGGACATTGAAATGTGCTGCAGATAATTCCGTGTGCATAAGGAAGAACGGAAATGAGTAAAAAATGGATATAGATTATCTCTTCTGATATTTACCTAAACAAAAATCACATATCTAAAGATTCATTTCCGATAGTCCAATAACGATAATCTGTTCATTGATTTTACCGCTATAAGTGGCACCTTTTTTTTTAAAGCCTTAATTCCTGAATCCACATCTGTTACGTTACGCGAGTAAAAAACAAACAACCACCAACAAATACTCGCGATTAGCTATGAATGCAATATTGTATTTTTATCGACTCACTGTCCTCAATTAATGTATGGCACGAGGTTTTTTTGCCCGAACAAAAAAGGAGACAACAAATATAGTGGATTTTAATGCTGAGAAGAAAAACAAGGTGGGCAGGAACACTGAATAGAAAATTCCTAGCAGTGTGACCTAAACCGATTTGAAATAAAACTGGTTTCGCAAATTTGCACAAAACCTATCGATTTTATTTTTTTACAGTGAGTCCCAACTGCTCACAACCTTCTAGAGCCAGTGAGACTATTGCATCCCCAATTAAGGTATGTTATGAGGGGAAGAGATGGGGAAGAGGAAGGTTGGGAAGTACCTGGCTATTCAGATCTGGCCACCAAAGACGGCTTGAGTCATTTCAAGCAACGTTTCGATTCTGAATGGTGGTCTTTCACCAGGGCGATACTTAGAGTATCTACCACTCTGGAACGTGCCGTTAATTATTATTTTTTATAAAAATAAATGTGGTAGATAAGATGAAAGCTCTGGTGTAAGTTTTCCGAAATGGCGCTTCAGCGCTTTTGCCTTTTCGTCGACGATGAATTATTTTATTTGAATTAAATGTGAAATTACACATTTTAATAAAATAAAAAAGTACTTTGCGCACGCCGGGTTCGAACCAGGGACCTCTGAATCCGTAGTCGAGTGGTAAGACTGAGAGGCCGAGTCATAGGGCAATAAAAGTGATCATGTACTCGAGAATGAATTTCGATATTTGAAAATGTGCATTTTAATGATGAATTTCCAACAGAAGTGAAGAGAAATTATTGAGATGGATTCGGACACGCGGAAATGCTCACAACACACTTCCGTTGGGTTAATTCTTCAGCGGGCGAGAAGCATAGACGAACGAGTAGGAGGGACATGGGAGTAATAAATATTAATGCTATACGTCGGCGTAGAGTTGAAGGAACCGTTGCCTGCACGAAAATTATGTTAACCCACTGGAGGACGAATAATCCGTAGGCAGACAGACACATGATTATCATCTAATCTTGGAGAAAAAAAATATATATGGAGAGAGTTAAATATTTTTACCCAACCTATCCAAATAAATAAAAATAAATCACTTTCTCCGGGTTTTTACGCCGTAAACAATGAGAGAGAAAAAACAAGACAAGTTGTCACATAATATCGCACCACTTTTAGTTATGTAAGCATGATTTTCGTCTCCGCCCACTACGTTTTACTCAACGGTTTTTGAGGTTATTTCCTTTATTTTTGTTGATAACAATATTGTGAAAAAGTGGCTATACAAATAAACAAAACATTATGTCGACATTTGCTATGGATGGATGTAAAAAGATGTGACCATGAAAACCCTAACCACGCCTGAGTCAGGGAAAAATCTACAATTCTGACTACACTGTATCACAAAGCTATCCCTCCTATATAATATTGCTCTGAGCGAGCAATAATGTACTTAAATTCTACAGCATCCAACTAGATTCTCATTATTATTGGTCATTTTTTTAAGGCGCCGTTTGGTAAAGAATTTCACCTAGAGGTTTGCCCTTAAGGGCGCTTTTATTATATTTTCGACAATTTCGGTGTGCTAAATTAATAATGTGGTTGGTTTACTTTGCCACACCTACATCTGAATTGCAACAATAAAAGTCCAACACCATTGTAAGATTATTGATTTCAGCGTAACTCTAATAAATTACTAAACTTTCAACGTTGTTGACACAATCCATCATACAAAATCGCACTCACTTTGTCACGACAAAGTCACAAAGCCTTTCCCGAAAAAATATTAAGCATTCAAAAACATGTCTTGCAGCATGGACAACCCTAATTTTCAAAGCCTTTCCCGAAAAAATATGAAGCATACAAAAACATGTCTTGCAGCATGGACAACCCTAATTTTCAAAGCCTTTCCCGAAAAAATATGAAGCATACCAAAACATGTCTAAAGCGCCCTTGAGGTGATTTCCCACGAAAACGGCGCTATAAAAGTCATCCATTTATTATTATTATGGACAACCCTAATTTTCAAAGCCTTTCCCAAAAAAATATGAAGCATTCAAAAACATGTCTTGCAGCATGGACAACCCTAATTTTCAAAGCCTTTCCCGAAAAAATATGAAGCATACAAAAACATGTCTTGCAGCATGGACAACCCTAATTTTCAAAGCCTTTCCCGAAAAAATATGAAGCATACAAAAACATGTCTTGCAGCATGGACAACCCTAATTTTCAAAGCCTTTCCCGAAAAAATATGAAGCATACAAAAACATGTCTTGCAGCATGGACAACCCTAATTTTCAAAGCCTTTCCCGAAAAAAATATGAAGCATACAAAAACATGTCTTGCAGCATGGACAACCCTAATTTTCAAAGCCTTTCCCGAAAAAATATGAAGCATACCAAAACATGTCTTGCAGCATGGACAACCCCAATTTTCAAAGCCTTTCCCGAAAAAATATGAAGCATACAAAAACATGTGTTGCAGCATGGACAACCCTAATTTTTAAAGCCTTTCCCGAAAAAATATGAAGCATACAAAAACATGTCTTGCAACATGGACAACCCCAATTTTCAAAGCCTTTCCCGAAAAAATATGAAGCATACAAAAACATGTCTTGCAGCATGGACAACCCTAATTTTCAAAGGCTTTCCCGAAAAAATATGAAGCATACAAAAACATGTCTTGCAGCATGGACAACCCTAATTTTCAAAGCCTTTCCCGAAAAAATATGAAGCATACAAAAACATGTCTTGCAGCATGGACAACCCTAATTTTCAAAGCCTTTCCCGAAAAAATATGAAGCATACAAAAACATGTCTTGCAGCATGGACAACCTCAATTTGAAAAAATGTGCTTTCCTGACTAGATTCGAATACTGCCCAGAGGCATATGTGGGATTATGGCATCTCCGATTGAGGTATAGGGAGTGAGAGAGGAAGGAGGTGGGAAAGAGGAAGGTTGGTAAGTAGCTGACTATTCAAATCTGGTCACTAAATGAATATTTTTAATTGATTCATGTTTTGTGCGCATTATTTACGAATACATTATTTCTTCATCCGATTGAATTTTGCGCAATACTTTCACGATAAATTGGTCGTTGGTGCGGGGGGCCGGCGGGGCGGATTGAATCATGTGATCCGCGTGACGTGCTTTGCCAACTTGGGAGTGATCTCACGCACGTAATGCCAATTGAATCCGGCGTGGCGTATAATATTATAATGTACAAGTTCGCACTTAGAAAAGGCACCGGTCATTATCATTCCGTTGGGCCAAATGGACCGTCGTCATCGGTACAGTCCGCGCTAGATTTCGAGATGAGCACTCTCGCCCATTTGGCGATCAGTCAACATCGTTTAAGCATTATACACTCTCTGAATCGTCCTGGGCACCGAACATCGATATAGATTTTATCGACAATGTCGGTAATTTGTAATCGTTCCCGAGTCCGACTCCAGATGATGGCCAACGAACAAACGACAGTTCACATCGACAAAATTAAGCGTCACAATGTTTACAGCCAACTCATTTTTAGATTACCTACATGGTCGATAACATCTACACTGGCGATCAGACATCGTTTAAACATTAGATAGTCGTCCTGGGGCCCTAGCACCTAACATCGATATAGATTTTATCGACAATGTCGGTAATTTGTAATCGTTCCCGAGTCCGACTCCAGATGATGGCCAACGAACAAACGACAGTTCACATCGACAAAATTAAGCATCACAATGTTAACAGCTAACTCAATTTTAGATTACCGACATGGTCGATAACATCTACACTGGCGATCAGACATCGTTTGAACATTAGATAATCGTCCTGAGGCCCTGGCACCGAACATCGATATAGGTTTTATCGACAATGTCAGTAATTTGAGATCGTTCACGAGCCCGACTCCAGATCGCCAACGAACAAACGACAGAAAAAGTCGGCTAAACATACTTAATTTAGTCGACGTGAACTGTCGTTTGATCGTTGGCGATCTGCAGACGGGCTCGGGAACGGGTGGTAAGGGTATTGATTTACCTTGGTTAACTTTTTTTTCAAAATCCAACCAGGTACTGAAGACATATAAATTTTATTGTAAAAACAAAAAAAAACATGTAAGTGCTCTAGTGTAAACTTCCCAAAATGGCGCATCAGCCTTTTGCCTTTCCGGTGACGAAATGTTCGCTTCAAGACTTAATTTCACTTCTTCCTCTCTAACTATCTTTACCTGATATTCTGTCCGGGTTAGGATTCTATCATGTTGCGGATAATTTCACGCAAGGCCGCTGACACAGACTTTTAATACTTCCCATGTGCAGAACCGACCAATTTTGATAGACCTGGGAAGAATGACTAGGTTATCTAACTAAAAGTCTAGGAGGAAACGTATTGTCTGTAGAAAGTTTAAATACGAACTCTCTGTTATGATTTATTTATGCATGATACTACATTTTTAACTGGTTTTTATCGATTTTACAATGTATTGGTTTATTGTTAATCGTATTTCTAAAATGAATCAACAATCGGGTGTATTGTGAGTTTAGGTGAGGCCATTCTAGCGGGTGCTATATCATTGGGCCTCGACTTGCTAATTGGTAAATTGGTTTAAATTGTATCGGTCAGACTGAGAGGCCGTGCAAGTGTCTCGGTCGCCTCTTTTGTTAGCTTCGTCAAACGTCATACGTCGTCGCCGCACGTTGGCAGTCGCCACAGGCGCGTGATAGCCCGAAGCCAGATGGGGAAAATAATTTCATTATGATGAGGGTGTTAAAACCTGAAATTTTTAGAAACATGTTAACTGCGGAAGGTTGAAAAACCTTATAGTTAGCGTTGTGACCGCTTTGAAACAGCTACTTCTTTTGGCAGCAGTTCCTACTTCATTCATTGAACAAATACTTCAATTGGAGTTGGTAGTTCATTCATTTCATTGAACAAATACTTCAATGGAATTTAGATTACAAGGAACTACTGCGATTTGCAGCAGTTCAGTCGTGAAGTGAACATCAAAGCCTCTACCGACTAGTACTTTGTACTAGTACCAAGTATGCTTCAGAGACGTATCTTTCATTTTGTAGTTGAAATATACGGTCTTGTGTGACCTCGTGAAGCACATGACGGAACATTTTCGGAAGTTGAAACTGAGTTTATTAGCAATACTCCAGTCAATAATTGTATTAATATCTTCCTGAAGATGCCTACCGTCTTCCAATGATCTTATTCGAATAAATAATTTTAAATTCATCAGCAAAAAGTAAAAAAACGACGACTTGCTAGTACTTTTCGAAAAAATATCAAGGAACCGGTTCCAAAATGAACTGAACAAATAACCGGATAAATTCAAATCTCTTTTATGCGAGTTCGACTTCAATTGAAGTGTTCACTGCGAAGGGTTAATTTTAAAGAACTAGCAATTCGTGAAGCATTCACAAAACATTGATATTTTTCCCAACGCTACTTATAGTGTTCGATTTCACCAAAAGCGAGGAAAAATAATTGAGCACACAAATACGCCCATAGCACACTTCTATCGGAGATCAACCAGAAGTGTAATCTAAACCAATTATAACGTAAAACTATTGTCGCCAATTTACACAAGACGTTTCGACTCCTAGGTCCCAAACGGGCCGGTGAAATTGGTTATCTGTTCAAGAAAGCGCAAGGAAACTCTCGCGGCATTTTCACTCCTAGACCCCAGACAGGCACAATCTGTTCAAGAAAGCATTTTGGTATTATTAAATATTTTTATCAATTTCGCCAGTAGTGAGGAACAATTGTGCTTACTTGGGGCACACGGACACTCCCGCGGCATTTTGACTCCTAGGCCCCAGACAGGCCAGTAAAAATCACAGTCTGTTCAAGAAAGCATTTCGATCATTCAAAATGTTTGATCAATTTCACCAGAAGTAAGAAAAAAAAGGGTTTTTCGGGCCCACGCACGGGTAGATACGTCGACAACACACTTTGACGGCCTGCGTCGTCGAGTATTTACGACGCTCGACTACTGATCCAGAGGTTGCAGGTTCAAATCTCGGCCTACGCAAATAATATGGGTTGTTTAATATCGAATTAATATATAGCATATTTTTGGCACGTTCCAGACTGGTAAATACTCAAAGTATCACCCTGGTGAAAGACCACCATCCAGAATCGAAACATTACTTAAAAAAGCTTTTAATCGTGTTAAGTGACTATATCTGAATATCCAGATACTTTTCAACCTTCCTCTTTCCCAACTCCTTCTCACTACTTTCAGCCTCATAATATACCCCAATTGGGGATGCCATACTCCAACTGACTTCAGACGGTTGGGAGCAAGGGACTCTTGTGCGGTATTCACAATAATTTTTAAAAATAAATTAAAAACCGATTGAAATATTTTGTGGGCGTGTCCGTGTGCCCGAAGCAAGTTAATTTTTTCCTCACTTCTAATGAAATTGATTAAATATTTACAAATATCGAAATCCTTTCTTGTACAGGTAGTCAATTTCGTCTGACCCAGAAGTCGATAGGTCTACGTAAATTGGCGACATCAGTTTTGTTTCTAGACGGTTTGGATCACACATCTCAGCATTACCCAATCGGCGGTCGCCGCATAAACAATGCCAACGAAAGACTTCAACAAAAACAAGAAGAATTCATAAACAACTACGATCCATTTTGGTTTTGTTGGGTCATCGAACCCGGGACAACGAAAACGTTTCGCTTCTATGAAGTCACGGGGAAATCCAACATCGTCGCTGGAAAGGCAAAAGGGCTTAAACGACACTTTAGTAAAAAAATGAGTTAAATATGCAGTTTTGATTAGTTCTTTTTTCTGCATTGAATGCTCTGACTCTCGTTTGATTCTGAAGACTTTTGTGGCCCTTCAGCCATTTTCTTTTTTTTTTTAAAGAAAGACCGGGTTACGAATAACCTGACAATATTTGAAAAACTCCTACTGCCAACATAAACAGCGGAAGATGTTGCTTGTGCAATGATGGAGGACTTAGCCAGCAGAGGAATTGAACGCACGACGCCCGGGTGGGAATCCGACGCGTTTTTCCACTCAGCTACCGATAAAAATAAATTTAAAAAATATATTTATATATATTCTAAAATATATTTACTCTTTGGGAGAAGGCTTGATTCAAGCGACACAAGTTTGTGACTTTTTTTTAGCTTTTTGTCGCTTTAGGTAACTCAGTGAGAGTGTTAAGTTACCCGAGTTACTGAAGACTTATGAATTTTATTGTAAAACAAAAAAAACTTTTAAGTGCTCCGGTGCAAAATTCCCAAAATGGCGCATCAGCCCTTTTGCCTATCCGGCTACGATATGATGTTCGATAAACAATAACATTGCCTCATATTCCAATGCAGGTAGAATGATAACAAATTATCTGCAACACTTTTACGATTGATAATTTGCGGTTGGCAACAGGTAAATTACGATACTCGTTTTACTAAAGAGTCTTTTAATACACAATAGGCAATATTGTAAACATTTTAAAATAATATTTAATATTTATTATATTGTTGTGGAAAAATTTGATTATAAATTTCAATAAAACGCATTAACTAATGGATTAAAAATCCCGGTTGCGAACAAAAAATTTTGGCAATAGCACTTAAAGCGCAAAAGGGTTTAAGAAGATTAAGAAGAACTTATAACTTCAAGTTCATCGGTGAGTGAATGGTTTCCTATTTTCCTTTCATTCCATTATTTTTCCACATCCACAATAGGCAATATTGTAAACATTTTAAAATAATATTTAATGTTTTTTATATTGTTGTGGAAAATTTTGATTATAAATTTCAATAAAACGCACTAACTAATGGATTAAAAATCCCGGTTGCGAACAAAAAATATTGGCAAAAGCACTCAAAGCGCAAAAGGGTTTAAGAATATTAAGAAGAACTTATAACTTCAAGTTCATCGGTGAGTGAATGGTTTCCTATTTTCCTTTCATTCCATTATTTTTCCACTTCCATAATTGGAAACTTCCATCAAGTAGTATAGTTAATCGTAATAGTCCACTATTTTTCAAATTCATCTAAAGCTTAAAGCACATTCGATGTTTTATCGCAGGTTCGGATCCAACAAGGGCGATTAAAAAAAAACCTGCAATGTATGATTTTTTTACTGACTGAGTTACAGACTTATGGCGATATTAATCAATCGAAACCGTTGCGTTGCGGCTTATTCCTTGGGAAAACAAAACGTGAAAATAAACACTGCATAAATTAACAGTGTTGTTTGTTTACAACAGCCAAAAGGTAAGAATGACGCAAAAGCATTGCAAATTACTGAGCGAGAATGTTTATTTACTGCGCCACACAAAAGCCGGCCGGCATTTTGCTTTACAGAATTCTACGAACAAATTTAATTGTTGCGATAAATAATATTGAATATGGGGCCATGTGGGTTTTTCCGACTCTACAATTTTTTTTAATCGATGTCGGGTGTGGGAAGGCAATCGCGCCCAAATGAGCGACAGTACCTGTCGAAGTCATTTCGAACTTCAATAACTTGGATAAAAAATAGACATAGCGTCGCCATCTTCGTCTCGTTTTAAAGAGGAAGGATGGACGTTTGTGCAAGTACCGCTCTGTTCATGGCCTGGACGTCACGAACTGTTCACGCTAAAAGTGAACTATAGTAAAAAAAATATATAATAACACTACCCGAATGTATTTTAGAAGGTTATTGTAAAGCTGCCTCTGTCGGCAATAAAACCAAACCCAAAGTCACAGATGTTCACTATGAGACTCAATAAGTGTCCATTCCGGACACTAATAGTATTTATGCCATAGATTTACTTAAAACTGTACCAGTCTGAAGATGCCCGACGTAAGGTGAAACCGGTCAGGTCTTAAATGAAAATAATAGAATAATGTTAAAAATTTGGTTTTATTAAAATCATTAAAATGGAGTTCCACCACGAATTAACAGTTTCAAAATTAGATACCTTAGAAACTTATTACCCGATCCGAGTGATCCAAGTCTTGTTTCGAAGAGAAGTGTATATACTACATCTTATTTTGAGCTTCAAATAATATGTATCTCAAAAACTTAAGAAGGTGCGAGATTTTCTTAAAATCAACAGAATTACAAAACTTCGGACACGAAAGCGTAGAGCATAAAATTCCAAAGAGAATGCCACCAAAAACGCTGGGCCCGGATCCAAAACAAACGCGCAGTACTCCCGCAAATATAGGTAACATGAGCGCGTCCGAAAACTCAGGCGACATCTATTGAACATGGACGGATCTAATGAGTATGGATGTGGATTTAGTTGCACAAAAATCTCTGCGGTAGAGTGTCCGACACGGCCTAATATAGTCGAACTTGGTAATAACGATCACGATAATAGCGAGGTCACGGCTATAATGAGCAATCACTTAATGATATGTTGGTTCAGGCTTATTTTCATACAATCGTGTGGGTTATAACGAGGTCGCTTTACTGATATAGCGTCCAAACAATATTGTCAACTCAATGCGCCCGGGTATGAGAAAAAACCCAATTCTCGAAACAGTCGAATAATGTCATAAACAAGACAAAGAAAGCCGCCCCTCCTGCACGGCGGCGGACTTTCTGCAAATCACGTTAAGGAGGGTTTATAATCCCTGATAGTTATCGCTCTAGACACTATGTAAAAGTGTAGTTTAAAATAAAAGTTTTACGATTTTTTTTCTTTGCAATCATGTTCCCTTTTTACAAATTCGTTTGTACTCTATGTCTAATTTGTATCTGGTTTTCCTTATTTCTTAAAAACAATAAATTTAATAATATGCAAGCTTTCATACCCTGCCATAAATATCGATATTAGTAGGTAGGTACTTTTTTTAACCTACCTACGTTTATAACGAGTAGTGGCTATAATGAGCAAATTTGGTTGCACCCTTCGCCCTCGTTTTAACGAAATTCGACTGAATGTTATTTTTTTATAAAAAGATCGCAACCATTAAAAAATCAAAAATCAGGGGTTGAACATTTTTTTTTTTAAATTTTGAAAATCAAGAATCGGAATTGAATTTAAAATAAGTTTGAGATTAGTGTTTTCCGGCGCGCTATTTATGATCATATATTTATTTAACACGGACAAAGGACAATAAATGCAAAATGCAAAAAATCACCTTGATGAGGAAAAATCAATACATATTTTAAATAATATATAAATCAAACATATTTTATGAGAACCTTTGGATTCGGTGAATCGATTAACTTTTACTAGAATATTAAATTAAATAAGGCGAATATTACAAACGAGTCATGGGTCTTTTTTATGATTTCGAGGAACAAACGTCGCATGATGAAACCGGGTGGATTATTTCTCACTTAGAATGTTCATTTATAAAAAGTACACATTCAATCAATATGTCTATGAAGTATTTATGAAGCAAGTAATACTTTCAATATTTAAGGTAAAAGTCAAGTGGATTATTTCTACGTTTTTACTTTGATGGACGATATTTTGTAAAAGGCAAGTTTTAATCGACCCCGCCGCTGCCAGGAGTTGTTTATTTTTTTAACCGTGTTTTAACCAAATTTATGTTTAGTAGTAACTAGGTATATGTATAAATTTATTTAATAATTTTGAAAAAAGCGTATTTGACTTGAGTAAAGCGAAAACAATCTTTAAACAAAGTGTTTTACTTTTAGTGCAAAATCGATAAACTTTACTATGGTTGGGATGTTTAAAACCCTGTCATATTTGACTGACGATTAAATCGTCAATTAGAGTCATAATGGATTTTAACATTGTTCTGTAGTCATCGGTCGTCATACATACATAAAAGCTTGACAGCCGTTTAAAGTTTAACCAAACGCTGAAAAGGGCCGATAATCTGAATAAAGGGAACTGCTTTTGGGGTGATCATTTTTGTGAAAAAAAAAGTCGCTAATCGTCGAATAAATTTGACGGAGGTTGAAACAACACAACCTAAGTTTTCAAAGAATTTTCATTAAAAGCATTATTATATTAGTAGAACCGAAATACAAAAGGTTGATTTAGTATTGTTTTCATGGTTGGCAATAGATACAATCTTTCGCAATAAAATTTTCAATCATTTTACTATCAATATGAGTTCAATAATGCCGGCGTTCCGATAAAGGAATCGATCAGAACCAGATAAATCCATTGCTATATTATTTGGTGTCGGAATTCTATTATTACCCTAAATAATAATTTACTTTGTCAGTACGTACGTACGAGTGTGAACTGTTAACATTTGAAACTGATATTAGTTGAAATTATCAAATTTTAAAAATAATCTTCTAATCCCTACTGTTTCTACTCTCGTGGTACGAGAACGTATGGAAGCAGAAAAACACTTTAACATCTTCTTCTTTATTTTTTATTTGAACATTTTTATCGGAAGATTTTTTAAAGTACAACAGTTGAACCTTCAACTGACGACATTCAAGAACCGCACGGCAAGGCGCTCTGAATGGGACTGCTAACTGACGATATTCAAGAACCGCACGCCATGGCGATCTGAACAGGACTGCCCGAGATGAAATAACTCTAGGGTAGAATCTTAGAGTCTTAGTAAATGGTCCACATATGTTCTATGGGATAATGCGTAAATTTATGACACAATTTTAAGAAACAGAAAACATCAAGAGAGGCAATTAAGAAATGCCCAAGGACCTTGGTCTGAAGGGTAGATGACAGGGATTTAAGAAACAGAAAACATTATGGGAGGCAATTAAGAAATGCTCAAGGACCTTGGTCTGAAGGGTAGGTGACAGGGGATAAGCCCCCACATGGGCGCAACTGCATGGCCCATTACAGCTATCATAATGAATTCACTACATTATTTCATAGACATAATAAAAATTAATCAGATTTGCTTAATCCTAAAACATAAATCACACTATAATACAACTGTAAACATTAACATATAAAATGACGATTTGCAGTAAGCGATAAGACATTCCTTCATAAAATACCAGGCTAGTACTAGAGATACCTTATTTAATTTCACCGGAATCTGCCCTTGATTGTAAAATGGTAGATGATATATTTTTCACGTAGTAACGTCGCATTTGGGAACGAACACCTACCTACCTACCATATTATGTATTATTTTCTCCTTGTTAGTTAGTCTTATTAGCATTATTACTTTAGTATGAAGCGCACTTGAGGTGAAATATCACAAAACTGCGCTATATAAGTTCACTGTTATTATTATTATTACCTATAGTGTATTTCAGCAGACAAATGGGTGAGATGGGTGTGGATTAAAGCAACTAATATTTTTTCTTGGCGAGTCAAGTTAGACCCCGTGGTTTTTCACGAGTAACAACTAGTTATAAACAAAATAACTGGCTTTACCTAGCGCCTCATAAACCAAATTCAATATATTTCATGTATTTTTATAAATTAATTCTATCTATCGATTCCATTTAAAATTTAAACAAATCATCATTTTAACTTCCAAACTAACCAAACCCTCTTTCAAATGTACTTCTCCCCACACAGAGTTCATATTTAAAAAAAATATACAACAGAAAATATGTTTTCTGGCAACAACAAACTGTCGAACGGAGAGTTCTGGCGTCATGAATTTTTCAGTTTATTTTTATTAATTTATTTTATAGTGAATACCGCACAAGGAGTCCCAACGTCCCCATCCGTATTGTATCCCCAATTGGGGTATGCTGTGAAGCTGAAGGTAGGGGAAGAAGACGGGAAAGACGAAGGTTGACAGATCTGGCAGCCAAACACGGCTAAAGCCATTTCAATCAAGCAATGTTTCGATTCTGAATGGTGGTCTTTCACCAGGGCGAAGCTTACAGAGTATCTACCACTCCGAAACGTGCCGCAAAATGCTATACATTATTTTATATCAACTGCATTTAAAATAACAGGCCGCAAGGATTTGAACCCGCGACCTCTAAATACTTATCAAATTAGGCTGACTATTTTCAGCTTGCAAGTTTACCTAACTGACAAAAAACATAGAGGTCATATTTTTTAAATGTCAATTATTTATGATGTTTGCTAAAAGCCGAGTGAAGCCGGCTTAGAGGCTAATAGGATAATGTAACCGTAATTGAACTTTGTTTCTAAATCGAATCTAATAGCCAGAGCTATTGATTTTATTAAAGCTTCGCCATGACATATAACTATTGTTCGATGTTAATGTTTTAAATTGAAAGAGAGAGTACGAGAACAGCGTGCAATATAGTTGTGCATAATGAATATACTCAGAAGGAAGTGGATGAGTTTGTGTATTTAGGCAGTGTGTTTACGAGAGATGGAAAGACTGATAAGGACATTAGAAGGAGGGTGAACGAAGGAAATTCCATTAATGGAGGACAGAACGCTGTGTTTTTTTTTTGTTTAAATATTTTTACATAACTTCACACAGGAGACCTTGAGGGAAATTTCCCCCAGGGTCATCTTTGGGAATGCTGTGTGGAAGGTCTTTTTAAGCAAAGGAAGGAGTAAACCTGGGTCTTGAAGAGGTCCATGTTGAAGGAGG
This sequence comes from Drusus annulatus, assembly GCA_022651775.1. Lineage (NCBI taxonomy): Eukaryota > Metazoa > Arthropoda > Insecta > Trichoptera > Limnephilidae > Drusus > Drusus annulatus. The sequence continues at coordinate 490,299 of JAGWCC010000280.1, forward strand.
GAGGAAACACAAAGGCCGGCAAATCGTTCCACAGCCGAGCTGTTGAACATAAGAACGACTCGTAAAAGCGACACGTCTTCATGTACTGAATGTCAACCGTGTGCAAATGTTGGCCGCGCGTTTGGCTAGTTTTCCGAATATGCACAGGTGCCGAATCAATGACGACGAATGATCAAGTTCCGCGGAGCATCTTCCATTAAAAGACCGGCAGAACAAGGACAGCATTCCCACATGACGTCTGTGCTCCAAAGATTGCAATCGACTTGTTAAGATAGGAGAATCTGTCAAACGCATTTGTTGGCGCAAATAAAATAAAAATGTCCAAAGAAGCGAAGCTAGCAGTCCACAAATGAGTGGTAATGCCAATACTGACGTATAGCATTGGGCATGCAGCTGGCAGTGGAAGGATGAAAGTAGACTGAGTGCTGTGAAAATAAGATCCCTAAAGCGTGTCTGGTGAAACCGTGTTAAAAATATGGAGATTTGGAAAGAATGCAAGACTGATGTAAGAGTAATGAATAAAATTAAGAAAGAGACGCTTAGATGGTTTGTACACGCAGACCGGATGAACGAAGGAGGGAGTGTAAGGAGACTATATGATGCGAATCTGAATGTAGAATAAGTCGGGGACGCCCGAGGAAGACATTTAGACAATCATGTGAATCAAATACTGAAAATCAAAATCTGATAAAACTGAATAGTGTAAGGAGTATGTGCCAAGACGGAGTTGTGTTGCGATCCATCTTCTCTGCACACCCTTGCAGAGAAACGGCGTGAAGGTTGATATCATTATATATCTATTTTATTGAATTTACGACACATTATTTTCATTTTTAATTTCCTTGTGTTCTTAATAATTTTTTTGTTATTGAAGGTCAATAATCATTAAACATTATGTAAATATTTAACAATCGTCATATCAATTAATATATCACATTGCTTCCATGATAAGATCATAAGAGGAAGTTAGTAATGAGCTAATGAATCAATGAGTGATGACAGTGAGTTTAATGAATGCATATTTTAAACTAATCAACGACGACGCAGGCATATGCCTAAAGTGATCGTAAGATATGTAGTTAACTATACAAAGATCACTGAACAATCAATTTATAGAAGTGTAATCTACACTGATTTGAAACAAAACGGTTGTCGCCAATTTGCATAAGACCTTTCGACTCAAAGGCCCCATACAGCCTAATAAAATTGAGTACCTGTTAAAAAAGCGATATTTGAAAATGTTCAATCAATTACGCCAAAAGTAAGGTGACTATTGGTTTTCAAAGTGATAATTTGTTAGTTTCTTACCTTCTTGTTTTTCATCCAAGTTCCTACCTATCTAACCATTTCGCTATTCGATTTACAACGTGTTCGAAACAGTTGAATATCAAACAAAAGAGTGGTGTGTTTTTCGCTTGTTAGTCGGTTTGTTGTTTCGATCTCCAAATAATATAATATCAGTGTGGTGTATTCGTTTCGTTAATAATACAATTGTGTAAGAAGACTTCAAGAAGTTATAACTTCAACTACATTGGTGAGTGAATGGTTTCCCATTTTTCCTTCATTCCATAATCTTTCCGCAAGCTACAATTAGACACTTCCAGTAGTATAATCTATTGTTTACAGTCCATTATTTTCCTGAAGCTAAAAGCACATTCGGTGTTTTATCGCAGCTTCGGAAACAACAGAAATATTGAGCATACATCGAACACACACACGCCCACAAAAAACGCTGTATCTATTGAGTGGGAAAGAGTTTTCTGGGGAAGAATTTGACAAATTAACTTGGACGAGCGCGACTGTCACTAGCTTTTGTCAAAGTATTTACAGTTTGAAATGAAGCTTGGCACTCTAACAAGAAGGAAGCTCGATGAAATACGTAAATTATATTTGAACGGTGCAGAAAATAAACAAACAAAAAAAGAAATCAACAGGTTTCTGCCATTAATCAGTCGAATAATAAGGTTCAGAGTATTTTGAAAATTCACAATCATTTATCCAATCCATTTAATTTAATTAGGATCTTGTCAATGTGAACAGTTAAAAATTAACGATAGGTTTTAAATTAAACAAATAATACAAGGGAAATTGAATCATTTAGATACTCGCTTATACCTAGATTGCATGTAGTGGGTAATTCATTCGCAGAAATAGAAGATTTATTCAACCACACTGAAGATAGTTACAAGAAAGTTATAATAGCATACCTCTTCCAAGAATACTAATGTTAAATTGTTCCATTTTAATATCTCTTAGTTATGTATTTGTGGGGTAATCATTTACTCCATGTTTTTTTTTTGCATAAACAGTTTTATACCAATGAAGACGATAAAAGGACAAAAATGGTAATCATAATTATACTATTATAATAGTACATAATAAAGTTCCAACAGAATAGTTAGTTCTTGCTAAACTTGTAGCTCGTGTGAAAAATATCCAAATTTCCTGCGAGGCAGTTAAGTAACCTAGCTAGTCTTCCCGGGGGCATCACCATTGGTGAGTGAGTTCTGCGCCTGGGAAGAAACAGAAGCCTGTGTTGGCGGCCTCGCGTGAAATTATCAGGGACATAAAATCCAATTTCCGCCAGGATGTCAGGTATTAATAATACATCGTTCAGGAGTTTATGAGCAGAAGGCAGTAATGCTATATCCCTCCTCGAACTAAGGCTGCAGATACCCAGCATTCCCGAGATAAATACTGTTAGAAACAGCCATGGGTAAAAACCAAACTCTTTCATGTAGAGGAACCGTAAAAAAATATTTTGAATTTTCTCGACCATTGCACATTGTGCATAGGCGGTGTCCTCTGGCCCCCATACTTGAGATCCACTCTCGAGAATGGTACGCACTAAGCTAAAGTAAAGCAGTCTTAGAGTTACTTCTGTATCACTGTTATATTATATTATCTATTTCGCAAATATGTAAAAACCTAGAAGACCATAGATATAGATAATAAAATAAATATTTGACTTAATGGAGTACATAAAAAACAAATGTATTGATCTTAGTTCAACAGTATGAACACTTGTAAAATATGAAACAAATAATGAACAACTGACATTTCAAAGCTTCATTGTAGCTTATTATGGAAATGACATTGCGAGTTAGTTGTGTCGATCAGCAAATTCCGCGACGTAAGAGCTCACTATTAGAGATTTTAACGAGACACACACACGTACAGGTATATTATATAATACAGATATATATATATATATATATACTTAATTGCTGTTCCTCAATCATCACAATACTAATTATGGGTATAATTCTCCAATGTCCAGAATGTCAAGACTTGTTAACTCAAGCCATGGTCTTGAAATTTTTGGTAGCAGTCTAAATGATTTTTGTCATTCTTTACGACTCTACCAAAACTTTGACTAGACCATGCCTTGAATGTTCTCTCTTATGTTTATTTTGTTCTATTTCTGTCATCACTTCATTTATTATTACGTATGTGCTATTCTTTCTCTGTTGCTCTTTTTTCCATTTCGTGTTTTATATGTCTTTTTTGTAATTGGACTTTTAACTAGCACATAAAAAAACAGCGGTTAATATATTAACAGCAGTAATCCTTACCACTCGAGAATAAAGAAGTTGAAACGTCTAATAATAATAATCAACGTGTGTGCCAAAAAAATATTTAGAAGAACGAAACCGCCCGATGGCATGTGCAAAAGAGAAAAACCATCAAATACAAACTTAAACAGATTTCATACACATATCAAGGCCACTGAAGAGATAACGCAATAGAAAGGTGGTGTGAGAGTGCTGCGTGACCGAAGTAACGTCAATTTTCCCTTACTTCGGGTGAAAATGATGAAGCATTTTCAAATAAAATAAAGAAATTCTTTTATTTTTATAATAACTCCACACAGGAGGTCTTGAGGAGATGGGGAAGAGGAAGGTTAAGATGTACCTGGCTATTCAGATCTGGTCACCAAACACGGCTAAAGCCATTTCAAACAACGTTTCGATTCTGAAGGGTGGTCTTTCACCAGGGCGATACTTGCAGTATCTACCACTCTGGAACGTGCCGCAAATATGCTTTTTATTATTTTTATACGAATTAAAATGTGTTACTAACTAACTGACTAACCATCACGTCGTTTCTCCGCAGGGGTAGGCAGAGAGGACTGCCATATAACTCTGTCTTGGCACACAGTCCTTGCTTCATTCACATAGATACATCGTCTCATACATACTCTTCTGTTATTCTGACTGTTCACATGACCCGATTCAAGTAGTTAATTTACTAAATCGTGCCATGTCTTTCTCGGGCGTCATAGAATTCTTCTTCCATTTACCGTTGCACATATTAATTAAATAAAAGTTATTGGCGCACGCCAAGTTTGAACCCGCGACCTTTGGATTCGTAGCTGAGCGTCTTACCACTCGACCATGGAGGCCGTCATCTTTAGGGATGCTGTGTGGAGGGTCTTTTGGAGGAAAGGAAGGAGTGTACCTGGGTCTTGAAGAGGCCCACGTTGAAGGAGGGAGGAAACACAGAGGCTGGCAAATCGTTCCACAGCCGAGCTGTTGAACATAACAACGAGTCGTTACGAGTAGTTCTAAAACAGATACGCAATTTCGTTGGCCTGCCTAGGACCTAGATGTCAAAAGGTAATATGTATCCATCAGGCTAATCTAGTGTCATAACAATATATATTGTGAATTGGTAGTGTCATATCAATATACTCGTATATTGTGAATTGGTAACATCAGTTTTTTTCGAGTCGGTATAGATAAGATAGAAGAATAATTCACGAATAATTTTATTTGAATAAAAAATGCCGTTAAAATGTCACCGTGTTCATGCTTCGCGATAAACATCTGGTGAGACTATTAAATACACCAAAATCTCTGTTGAAATTTAGCGTAATTATTTGCACAGTTGATTTATTCGTTAATCAAAATTATTTAACGCAGGAGGGTCGGACTAAAAAAATATTCATATCATAAAACTATAGTTTTCACTTCTAACATCAATACGTAGAAGTTTCGCTGTGGAAAACTTTGTTTGAACATGAATCATTAACAATAGTCTGTTTAAATACGTATCTGGCAACTGATAACAATTGTAAAATAAATTAACTTGTTAGCACAGGTATGGAAAATAGAGATAAATATTATACTCAAATATTTATTATACTATCTAATGAAAAACATAGCAGTTACTTGAAAATTATTATATTAAGATTGAGAACCAAGCAAAATTATATATCTTTTCGTATACGATTGAATTGAAAGTGAATGTCAGTGTTTTTTTGTTTGTTTATGAGCATTGTTATTAATAAGTTATTTATAATCTATCAATGCGTTTGTTAAAAATATAAAAAATCTTATGTTATCGTACATTTTATAATGTTTTAAAACTTCAATTTAAGTCAAACATCTGCAATGTGCGTTAGTAAAAAAAAAAAAAATCTATTGCATTTGGAGCTTGGATGTTTCAGCACAAACAAATGTCGTATTTATCTATAGGTAAACATGTAAAACTCGATTTTGTCAAATTTTGGGTTGGACGCTTTCTGCATAACTGCGTCCGATTAGAGTTGCCATAGTCTCACTGGAACCAGACGGTCGGGAGTAGTTGGGAACTCTTGTGCGGTTATCAAATTAAAAAAAAAAAAAAACAAGAAAATCTGGCAACTGATATCATTATAAAATATATTAACTTGTTCATATGGAAAACAATAGAGATTGCATTTATCATAACAACCTTAACAGTACCTTGGACATGATCATATTGAGATTTAGAAGAACGCAAAAATAACTATGGATCATCACGTGTGATTGAAAATTAGATTATTTACGTGGCGAGAAGCCTCGTTTAGAAAAGATCACAAACCAAAAACGTAAACGCTACGAGCTACGGCGCAGCTTTCGACGCCGCTATCGATTTTCCGCTACGACGAGCGAGCGCTAAGCAAACACGTCCGTGGGCGACCGCGGACCGAACGAGACTGAGTCCAAGTTGGCGGAAGAGGCAGGACGATCAGCCGGCCGAGAGCCGACAAAAAGAAAATCCTGAAAAGCGCGGCCTTCTCGGAAAGGAGCGAGCTAAATGTGGGCGGCGTTTTTAGGCGAGTTACAATCATTTTCTTCGAAAGGGTGAACTGAATACAAGGTGACATTTTCACACTGTTTTTGGTCATATTCGTTGCTTTGCGAAGGTCAAAATTGGCAATTTCGCGCATTATTCTCTCCCTTTAGATAAATATATATATAATTTAACTGTTGTAAAGTGGTGGTAATTTTATTTTTTTTTTTCAAAGAAATACAAACATTCCCGGGTTAAGAATAAACTGAAATATATGAAAAACTCTTACTGCCATCATAAGAAGCGGAATATTTTTCTTGTGCAATGGTGTAGGCCAGCAGAGGAATTGAACGCACGACGCCCGGGTGGGAATCCGATAGTGGGCGGAGTCGCCGGAGACGCGGGATACGGAAAACACGCCTACATACCTAAAAGTGGTGCGATACTATGTGACAACTTGTCTCGTCTCTTTCTCTCGCATGGTTTACGGCGTAAAAACCCGGAGAAAGTGATTAATCGTAAATTTGCATAGGTTGGGTAAAAATATTTAGCTCTCTCTCCAAATATATTCTCGCTCTAAGGTTTACACGCACAAATACAAAAGAATTAGAGCTCGATAAATACGTATATTTCCCTCAACGGCGGGTTGCTAAGGCGCTTTTTACGCGGTGCAAGTTCGCTAATGAACGTTTCACGTTTAACGTCTACGCACGTTCCTTCCAACGAGGATTCAGGCAGGCTGGGAATTATTTCCTAAGGGGATTGGTTTGATTTGTCGCTTTGAAAGATTCGTTAATGTTCACTAATGAATGTTAACGCTTTTCGCTAAGGCCCGCGGAAATTCTACGTCAGCCGTACGATAATGGGAACGGATTTCATAAGGGCGAAGGATTACATTATGTCGAAAGATGAAATTATGGAAAAACGGCCGAATTGGATGAGCACTTTTCATTCTGAAGGCAGGGGTGATTTCCCGGTACAGGATTTTAACATAGCAAACATAGGAAAATACTCAAACGTCAATTTGTAGCATTCTAGTACAAGCAATACTGCACACGATTTATCTGTAAATTCTACATGGGCAGTTAGGAAAATGTCTATATAGTGAATATATAAATTATATCTAATTTTAAAACTGTTAGTTCGAGGTGGAACTAGATTTTAATTATTTTAATAATACAATTTTTTTAAATTTATTGTACTGTTTTTTTTTTGACCTGACCGGTTTCACCTTATGACGGGCATCTTCAGACTGGTTCAATTTTAAGTAAATCTATGGCATATATACTATTAGGTCCGGAATGGACGCTTATTGATTCTCTTAGTGAACATCTGTGACTAGGTTTTGTTTTATTGCTGACAGAGGCGTAAAATTTGGTATTATTAAAATCATGAATATATATTTTCGTAGAAAGCACTTTGTGGTTTGAATTATTTAATAAAAATGAAACGATAACTTTGTATAAGACCACAGATTTTGTTTTAATTTCAATAATTGAGACAGACCATGTCCAAAGCAGGACGTCAGAACGCTCAAGACACCTCAATACATATGCTAGATATATTAGGTGTACAACTTTGCTTCCGCCATTTTTTTCCGAAATTAGAGGCTTTATTGTAAAAAACCTGTTTATACATTTATGATTCAAAGTATTGTCCATCGCTGGCGAAAATTTTCTTTCATCTTTCGGGCGGCGCACGAATCCCCCGTAGAAAAAACTAGACATCTTTTGAAGCGATCCACGAATCGATCCAATTTTTTACTTCTTCGCGAGACAGGAAGTGCTGGTCAGCCAGGTCGTGTGCCATTGATCGAAACAAGTGATGGTCAGAGGGAGCAACGTCTGGAGAATACGGCGGGTGGGGTAGGACTTCCCGTTTCAACGTTTCCAAGTATGCCTTGACCACTTTCGCAACATGGGGTCGAGCATTTTCACTGTCAACCTCCCGCAAATGGCGAGAATTTGGCTGGTAAACTGACATTTTCAATGGAGAATAACTTAACGATGCAGACGCAAATGGACTAATGTTTTTATGGGGTTATGTTGACAGATGCCTAAGTATATTGCACGACGTCTATGATCTATTATTTTGACCACCACTTACCGCTAAAGCCATCTGTAGGAAAACAAAGTTTTACACCTTCCCAGTTCCACCCTCTCTGGTTATACTCGTAACAAAACTATTCGATAAACTTTTGGTGATAACCGCTAAAAACATCAAGTTTACGATAAACACTAGTAAGTTGTAGGCAACCAAAAAAAATTTTGCCGAGTTATTCTACCGCATAATGCTTCGGTATTATGACTTGGAAAGGCCAAAATCGGCAAAATTTGATAATATCGAACTAATAATAGTAAAACTTTGAAAATTAACATAGTTTTTATTCGTCTAATCTCCATATTTTGATGTTCCTGTGCCAAGGCGTACTGTCGCGAGGTTAAATGCGATATTAAAATTTTATTCAAACTATTATTATTATTACTATTGCATCTATTATTAATATAAAAACTTTATGAAGGTCAGAGCGGGATCGACTTTGCAGTCTTACTGGCGCCATTGCTGCATTTTGTAGCGGAATCAATGTTTAGTTATTTATTCATTTATAAACTAACGGACCATTGTCCAATTACAAAGAAAAAACATTAACACGAAATGGGAAAAAAAAGCAACAGAGAAAGATCAGCACATACATTATATTTTAATGAAGCAATGTCAAATATGTACATTAGAAAGAACATTAAAGTCAAAGCCTGAACAAGCTTTTGGTAGAGTCGTAAAGAATGACAAAAATCATTTAGACTGGTAATTTAAATGTTGCATGTTAAGTTCATTAATTCTAACTGCTCGTAGATTATGAAAATATCTCGTAAGCTCCATTCGATTTTAAACCCGATGACGTCACAAAAGTTATCTATTTTCTCAATGCTCAAAAGTGGTGATACGATCGGGGTCGAATGACGTCGGAGGCGACTTTATGGGTTGCTTTGTAATGTTTAAAAAAATGTAAGAAAAGCAAAAATTCTGGGGTTACGAATAACCTGACAATATTAAAAAAAAAACTCCTACTGCCATCATTATACATGGAAGATGTTGCTGGTACAATGATAGAGGACTTGGGTAACGAAGGAATTGAACCCACGATGCCTGGGTGGAAACCCGGGGCTTTATCCACTCAGCTACTATCAATTAGACGGGGGTTTCCCGAGTATTGTTAATGTGATTTAATAATGGACAAGTAAGAAATAACCGAATATGGAAAAATGTGTCAACATTCTGAAATATTGGAGAGAAAAGTCTGGAAAACTCGATTAAATAATGGTCAGGTGAAAAATAACCGAATATGGCAAATCTGAGTCATTCTGGAATATTGGAGATATACTCGTAAATAGAAAAGTCTGGAAAACTCGATTTAATAATGGTCTGGTGAAAAATAACCTATAATGGCAAATCTGACACATTCTGGAATATTGGAGATATATATGGAAAAGTCTGGAAAACTCGATTAAATAGTGGTCAGGTGAGAAATAACCGAATATGGCAAATCTGAGACATTCTGAAATATTGGAGATATACTCGTATGTAGAAAAGTCTGGAAAACTCGATTTAATAATGGTCTGGTGAAAAATAACCGATGATGGTAAATCTGACACATTCTGGAATATTGGAGATATATATAGAAAAGTCTGGAAAACTCGATTAAATAATGGTCAGGTGAAATATAACTGAATATAATAAATCTCACACTATCTGGAACATTTGAGAAATAAATAGAAAATTCTTGAAATTCAATTGAATTAAGTCAGGTGGGGAATACATGAATACATTCGAAAACAAAAAGAAAATTATGAATAATATTCGATTGCTTCTAAAAAACCATAAGCAAATAAGGTTAACCCTCAACTGGCATACGTTGGTCAAGAAAGACCCGGACTAATGATTGATCCATCATAATACAACGGCTGTTCGGATATATTCACTCACTCCCGATATTTCTTAATCGCACAGACAAATGCAACGCCAGCTCACACGCGTCTTGTTTTAAAAAAAATTACAAATAAATACCTTCTCGGGTTAGATTTGTCCATATAGACCAGCTGAAAAAAACTGTAAAATTGGAAAACACTGAAAAAAAAATTACGGCGTGCTCATCAAGAGTATAATCATTTAGTTTTACTCTTTGGGGATTGGGTATTTTTTATAACTTTCCGTACCTGAAAATTAAAATCGAACGTACGATCCAAAGGGGGTGACGTTGTTACCCTATTCGATCTAGCTTATCAAGGGTCAGCACTCAAGAATGACTCGAAACATTACTTTGTAGTATTCTAATACAAGCGATTCTGAAAATGATTTATCTGCCAATTTTCTATGGGTAGTTAGAAAAATATCTGAGGTTTCCAGTGAATACAAACTTTTAACTGTAATTCTTTAAATTATATGAAAAACATACCAAAATATCAGTAAAATATGCAGTTTTAAAACCAGCAAACGCATTTTTGAACGTTTTACCAAAAATTCCAGTATGAATTTCATAAAGAATTTAAAAGATAACTGTTTAAGAATTCTTAGACATTTTTCTAACTACCCGTTTAGAATTAACAGATAAATAATTTGAAGTTTTGCTTGTACTAGAAAGCCAAAAAGTGTGTATTTTTGGGTGTTGACCCTTCAAGTGTTTTCATGACATAATCCAAGGCAATTTGTATTTAGTAATACTTAGAGAGAAGTGTATTCGTAATATTTCAGTAATTTTTATTTATGATATCGCACAAAACTTTCATTCGGGGTTTCATTAGTACCCCCTTTGGAACGGGAGTGTTAAGAAATGCTAGGTACCTACTACACAATGGACCGGAGGCACTTTCAGATAACAGTTTCTACGTTGTTACCTACCTGTTTCTCCGCGCCGTCACACGAGAGAAGAAAAACATGTGTTTCTTACCTGTAAAGAAAGAGAAAGAACTGATTAGTGACAATTTGTCAATTATTTGTACACGTACATTTTAGAAAGATTTTTTACTTTTGAAAAAAAATGGATCAAAGAATAAAATTCATGATTTGTTTTTCCACAACTCCAGGACGCTCATCGTCATTAACATCTTCTCGGCCTTCTGTAAAGCGCTTGTACCACTTATAAACACTTTTTTGAGACAAAGTAGACTTGCCGAATGCCACAGTCAACATTTTAAGTGCGTTGGAGCACTTTATTCCATTTTTAACGCAAAATTTAATACATATTCTTTGGTTCATTTTTTTCAAAAGTAAAAAAATCAAAGAACACACAAAACGTGACTAACCTTTCTAGTTGTCAAAAACAAACCACTAATTCAAAATGGCTGATAATGCTAACATATGATAAAAATATGTGTACCAACATAACAAACAAAAAAACGGTAATCGTATGTACACAGTCCGCGAAAATTCAAAATTCACCTTTTCTTTTGAACAGGCCTCGTATGTTGAGTTTTTATTTGACACAGCACTAGAGTCCCCTCTCCTCTTACTTCAGCCTCACAACATCCCCAATTTGGGGGTACACTGAGTGGAGAGAAGGAGATGGGAATGATGAAGGTTGAATTAAGTACCAGACTATTCAGATCTGGTCCCTAAACACGGATAAAATCATATCAAGCAACACGTATCGATTCTGAATGGTGGTCTAGGCGATTTTTCCTTGGGCGGGCTTTGAAATTGGCGGAAAATAAAGAAAAAAATCGTGTTCCTTTTTGCAAATTCAAGTTCTATCGTACTTAAAAAACATCTTAATATCTATTGAGAACTAAACACAAACAATTTCCTTTGTGAGTACGTACAACCGTACTAGGGTGGACTTTTCAAATTTGGAACTGATGTTAATTGAAATTATTAAATTGAAAAATATTTCTTTTCAAATCTCCACCTACCTAATAAATTATCTACCTATAATGTATTTCAGCAGACATTATTCTATATTTGAAATGGCTAGATTAAAGCAACTAATATATTTTCTTGATAAGTCAAGTTACATCCTGTCATTTTTAACTAATACTAAATAAAAATGTGTGTTTTTTTAAATATCTATCCCTTTAATTTGTAAGCTGTCAAAAACAAAACGTATCAACTACACATTGACGCACATAACTTTGCAGTCGACCAAAGAACTATTCTCTTTAAGAATTCTCTACATTGTTCACTGTAAAGTTAAGTGTGCCAAACTTTAGTCAAAATTTAATTATTAACGTAGCGAGCAGGTATGCTACGCCGTAGAAGAACGACAGCTGGAAGTTAAAGGGAGATTTACGACCAGGGGGAGACGACGGGTGGTACACTCCCCCTTCCCCCCCACTGGCACTTGTAGAGTTGGCATGCTTACGGAAGCACGTAGACCAGAAGGTATATACCTAGTAGGAACACGTAGACACGAAGTGAAAAGGAAACGATATCTAGAAAGAATAAGGAAGAATTTTCAATAAAGTTAGTATTTTAGCAGAGTGCATATTTATTTAACCATTTAAATAATATCAATAATCAACAACACAAATATGAAACAGAAAAAGCATTAAAAAAATAATATCAATAATTTTCAATGAAAAGTATGAGGTCGATTGAAAATGTCGGTTTCTAATGAGGTACCAATGGCTGAATTGGTTGAAGCGTTACTCCCGGATAGAGTAGAGGATACGAGTTCGTGTCTCGGTTGTGACCATTGTCTTTTTATTTTATGACTTTTTCTGTTTCATATTTGTATTAATATTAAAAAAGCATTAACGCTTTAAAGTTAATTCTAATTTAAATTTAAATTTATTTATTTTTACCTTCGAATCGCCAACTGTAAAAAAATCATGACCTAGCGTTATTTAAAAAAAAGGTTTCGAAATGTAATTTTTAAAATGGTATAACATTTCCTGTTTTACTTTTTTAAAGATATTGCTATTTTACTGCAAAAAGAGCTAATAAATAAAATAAAAAAATTGCGTAATAAAAATTAGAATATGGAATTTTGTAGCTGTGGCTCTCGAAAACTGATCTAAGGTGTTGACTTTCACGAAATTCATAAAAGTGTTAATATCTCGAAAACTATTTTTTACTCAAGTCATATTTAAATATGACTTGAATAAAAATGGTTCGACATGAGTTGGCCTATCAGTCCAGCAATGGATAACATTGACTTTTGGGACACCTTGTATAAGCGAAGAGAAAGGTGCTGCGGGGATGTCCCTGTGGCAGAAGTAAGCAAAAAATCCTTACTTCTGGTAAAATCGATAAAACATTTTCAAACATCGAAATTCTGTCTCGAACAGATAATCAATTTACTGGCCTGTCTGGGGCCTAGGAGGGGGAAAATCTTATGCAAATTGACGACATCAAGTTTTCCTTCAAGCCGGTATAGATTACACTTCTGGTGGTTATCCTTTGCGGCCATGATTTTGGATACGTGCCGAACCCTAACTACTTGTGGAACCCTACCTACTTGTGGAACCCTACCTACTTGTGGAATCCTACCTACTTGTGGAACCCTGCCTACTTGTGGAACCCTACCTACTTGTGAAACCCTACCTACTTGTGGAACCCTACCTACTTGCGGAACCCTACCTACTTGTAGAACCTTACCTACTTGTGGAACTCTACCTACTTTTAGAACTCTACCTACTTGCGGAACCCTATCTACATGCGGAACCCTACCTACATGCGGAACCCTACCTACTTGTGAAACCCTACTTACTTGTGGAACTCTACCTACTTGTGGAACTGTACCTTCTTGCGGAACCCTACCTACTTGTGGAACCCTAACTACTTGTGAAACCCTACTTACTTGTGGAACTCTACCTACTTGTGGAACCCTACCTACCACGTGGGAAACGGGACGAAAAACTTATTTATATTGTAGTTCACGTATGTTATATCCTTCCGCTGGTTGGTGTTACTTACAATAAACATACCGAGTATATCGTCGCCGGAAAGGCAAAAGGGCTGAAGCGCCATTTTGGAAAGTTTACACCAGCACACTTTTAAGTTTTTTTGTTGTTTTACAATAAAATTCATAAGTCTTCAGTACCTGGTTGAATTTTGAAAAAAAAAGTTTACTCAATTCTCTCACTGAGTTATCTGAAGCGACAAAAAGCTTAAAAAGTCCCAAACTTGTGTCGCTTAAGTCTAGCCTTCTTCCAAATGGTAAATATATTTTAGATGGCTGAAGGGCCATGAAAGTCCTCAGAATCAAACGAGAGTCAGAGCATTCGATGCAGAAAAATTAACTAATCAAAACTGCATATTTAACTCATTTTTGACCAAAGTGCGGCTCAAGCCCTTTTGACATTCCAACGACGATATTATTGTGAGGGCGTAGGGCGAAGAGGAAAGCTGGGCGAGGGGAGAATAGCGCAAGCGAACTCTATGGACCCTTTTGATAAGTGAATAGCAGAAAAGGAAATCGAATGGGTAAAATTCGCATTTGAATCATGCGTTTGACCTACTTTTCGTCCTGTTTGAGTTGGAGGGAAGGATTCGTGTTAAATAAATTAATCAAGTATTTCCTTTGGCTAGATGGTGAACCGCCATAGCTTAAAGCAGAGTAGCCTGACATAAATTTAAAAACGTTGACGAAAAGCTACTGATTTATTTATTTATAAATTAACGGACTATTGTTTAATTACAGAAAAAATACATTACACGAAATGGCAAAAAAGAGCGACAGAGAAATAACAGCACATAAATAATATTATAATGAAGCAGTAACAAAAATAGGACAAAAAAAAAACATGAGAGAGAACATTCAAATCAAAGCCAAGCTCAAGTCAAAGTTTTGGTAGAGTCGTAAAGAATGACAAAAATAATTTAGACTGCTACCAAAAATTTCAAGACCATAGCTTGAGTTAACAAGTCTCGACATTCCGGACAGTGGAGAAAGATATCCATAATTAGTAGAGTGATGATTGAGGAACAGCAATTCATTGTTTCTGAGTCTACGGCAAGGAATGTTGAACTGGATGAGT
The DNA here is from genome assembly GCA_022651775.1 of Drusus annulatus. NCBI lineage: Eukaryota > Metazoa > Arthropoda > Insecta > Trichoptera > Limnephilidae > Drusus > Drusus annulatus. Next base: position 505,313 of record JAGWCC010000280.1, read on the forward strand.
TGAAATGGAGAACTAGAATTCATCTATTCAAAAACGATCAATAAATGTATTGGTCTGAAGATGACCGTGACAGGTTGAAACCGATCCGGTCTTGATAAAAAAAAAAACAGTGGAAAAAGGAAAACTTTGCAGTATTGAATAATTAAACTTTTCCATACCTGAAAGTAAAAATCAAACTTGATCGGAAAGGGGTGACGTAGTTGCCCAATTTGACCTAGCTTATGAAAGCGTTTTCATGACATAATCTTAACTAATATATAGGCCTCCGTGGTCGAGTGGTCAAAACTTTTGACAACGAATATAGAGGTCGCGGGTTCAAATCCCGGGGTGCGCAAAAACGTTTTATTTAATTAATATGTGTAATTTCACATTTAATTCGTATAAAATAATATATATAGTATATTTGCGACACGTTCCATAGTGATAAATACTCCAAATATCGCTCCCTGGTGAATAACCACAATTCAGAATCGAAAAGTTGATTGAATGGCTTTAGCCGTGTTTGGTGACCAGATCTGAATAGTCAGGTACTTTCCAACCTTCCCCATCTTCCCCATATCTTACCCCTCCCCTCTGACTTTAGTCTCACAACATAACTTAACTATGACCTTTAGTCTATACAGTTTTCTAGACATCAGGCGGTTGGTCGGTAGGTTTGCAAAGTAGTCTTTGCTCACCAAAATAAAAACAATTTCGCTCAAAATCGTCCAAACCGTCCTGTACATTGTTATCCCGATGACGCCTTCAATTATTCAACCATGTGCCCTTTGCAATAATTATTTGTGAGAAGCTTGGAGCAAGAATATACATGGAGAAGAGAGTTAAATATTTTTACCCAACATATACAAGTTTGCGATAGATCACTCTTTCCGGGTTTTTACGCCGTAAACCGTGAGAGAGAAAGAGACAAGAAAAGTCGTCACATAATATTGCAACACTTCTCCGTCCGCGCTAACTTCACATCATCGAGTCGCATAACTTACGTCAACGGATTTCGAGGTTATTTAAAAACAAAAAATCAAACATAATGATGATGTGTGCTATGCGTGAATGTTCAAATAAGACCAAACGAATATTATAAAATATCACTTTTCAGAGGTATTTCAACAGTTTTAAATATTTTTGACCGAACTTTAGAATTTTCACATTTGTAATGATATAAAGACATAAAATCAACAAAAAGCTTCCATCATTATTTTGCAAACTTTCTGATATTAGTTTTTGTGTGATATTTTGACTTATTATTATTAAATCATTTAAATGGTGTTTTGATATTGTTTTGTTTAATGTGTTCTATTATGTTAATTGAAAATGTTTGAATTCCATGTGGGCAGTAACTAATAGGCTATTCAACATACTTTAACATACATGGCCTGTTCAAAAGAAAAGGTGAATTTTGAATTTTCGCGGGCTGTGTACATTCGATTATCGATTTTTTTGTTGTTGTTATGTTGGTACACATGTTTATCATATGTTAACATTATCAGCCGTTTTGGATTAGTGGTTTGTTTTTGACAACTGGAAAGGTTAGTCACGTTTTTGTGTGTTCTTCGATTTTTTACTTTTGAAAAAAATGGATCAAAGAATAAAATCCATGATTTGTTTTCATCAATCAATCCAGGACGCTCATCGTCATTAACATCTTCTCGGCCTTCTGTAAAGCGCTTGTACCAATTACAAACACTTTTCAGAAGGCCGAGAAAAGTAATGACGACGATGATTTATTCCATGTGTAACCAACATAAACAAGAACAACAAAATCGATAATCGAATGTACACAGCACGCGAAAATTCAAAATTAACATTTTATTTTGAACGGGCCTCGTATATTTTTATCTTTTTATCGAGTCAGTATAAAGCCAACTGTCCTGACTACACTGTTTCGCAAAGATGGAGCCTCCGGTGCTCCTTACCGCTTCCGAGAATGTGGGGCAATGTTAATTTAATAATAATAAGTTAGACAAACATGTACCGCTGACCGACATTGTGAGTGAAGGAAAACAGAGTAATGCCACTTAATCACCCCCGACACGCGATCCTCCAATTTCCAAGCCATTCGGCACAGTGGCAGCACTTCGAAGCGGGTAGCTTCGAGGACGAGATATATAATATCGCGGTGAACAATTATATCGAAGCAACCAAGAAGGGTCGGTAGCTGAGTGGACAAACGCGTCCAGAGTGGTAGTCGGTTTCGCCCCAACCATTCAGAAGCGTTCTTGGGTTCAAGTGACCAGATCTGCTGGATAAGTATTCCATAATTGCACAAGCAACATTATCCGCTTATTATGATGGTAGTCGGAGTTTTACAAATATTGTCAGGTTATTCCGTAACCAGGGAATGTTTCTTTCTTTAAAAAAATAAATAAAACAGTATGTATGAAGCAATGAGCGTGTGCTGAGAGAGAGAAGTGTGGCGGTCCATCCTTCAGAAGAAATGGTTTGTAAGTGTTTCTTTTTTTGTCAATATCTCACAAGAGTCACAACTGCTACCCACCGTCTGGAGCTAGTGACACTATTGCATTCCCCAATCAAGGTATGTTGTGAGGATAAAGATAGTGGGGAGGAGAAAGAGACGGAGAAGAGGAAGGTTAGAAGGTACCTGGCTATTCAGATCTTGTCAGCAAACACACCTAAAGCCATTTCGAGCAACGTTTCAATTCTGAATGGTGGTCTTTCACCAGGGCGATACTTAGAGTATCTACCACTCTGGAACGTGACGCAAATATACTTTGGATATATTATCTTCTATGAATTAAGACACATATTAATTTTATACAAGTTATTTGCGCATGCCGGGTTTTAACTCGCGACCTCTGTATTTGTAATCGAGCGTCCTACCACTTGATAAATTTTAACTTAACAGAAAAAGCCAGAAAATGAAAAGACAATGGTCACAACAGAGACTCGAACTCGGATCCTCTACTCTATCCGGGAATAACGCTTCAATTAATTCAGCCATCGGGACCTAATTAGAAACCGAATTCCATATATTATTAGAGACAGAATTATACTTAGGCGAAATAGATACAAAAAAGTAACTAAAATGTCAGAGGAACTAAATTAATGCTAACATTAAACACTTTGATGTTTAATACATAAAATGAAGAACAACTTGTTACTAAAATATTTTTCTGACAAAATTATCTGCAATGTCGATATTCACAAATATAATACAAGGGCATGCAAAGAAATTAGACTACCAGAAAAAAATAAAGCAACACATAAAATAGCTTACTATATAAAGGGATAAAATCTTTTAATGCTCTGCCGGAATCCATCAAAATTATGCCTATCAATAAATTTAAAATAGCCCGTAAAAATTATTTAAAATGCATTTAAATCAAAATAATAGGTAGTATATAAGTTAAAATATTATAAAGTTAAAAAGAAAGTGAAATAATTAGCTACTTGTAAACTTGAATGTACAAAGTAACTAATATAAAATTAAAAACTAATAAATAAATAAAACATATCGGAGGATAAAAAAAAAATTAAAATAATATCAATAATCTTTAATGAAAAGTATGAGATCGATTAAAATGTCAGTTATTAACAGATAAATAATTTGTAGTATTGCTTGCATTAGAAAGCCGAAAAGTGTGTATTTTGGAGGCTGACCTTTAGGCCATCGTAATATAAATTGGCGATAAGAGTTTTCTTTCAATTCGTGATCAGACTTCTAGGGATTATGCGTTCAGTGGTAATTATAATTACGATCAATTCGTTCGTGACTTTCCGTCGAGTGATCGAGTCCCAGCACGCAGTACCTTAGCAACACTAAAATACAAACAATTATCACAAGGTAAAGTGTGATAAAGACACTGAACAGTTGAACATGCGAATAACTTGTCAAGGCATCGTGACATTGGCAAAGCCCAGGGGCGTTCGTGGAGCTTCTGTAAATGACGAGCAATTCTGAAAATGGCCGGATACCTCTCCATTTAGCGCTGGCCACTTCCGCAAATAATTTTTATTTTACTAATATGTGTCATAAATTGCTGTTCCTCAATCATCACTCTACTAACTATGGGTAGCGGTCTAAATGATTTTTGTCATTATTTGCGACTCTACCAAAACCTTGTTCAGGCTTTGACTTGAATGTTCTTTCTAATGTATATTTTTGGCATTGCTTTATTAAAATATGACGCAATTTATTTATTTATTAAAATGTTAATACACAAAATACATTTGGGATATTAATCCCAAGGAGTTAAAAAAAACTCATTCTGGGAAGGGCAACATTATAAAACAAAAAGTAATATTATTTTTACAAAGACTTACAAATTTCAAATAAGAAGCACGAAAGAAGAGGGAACAAGCGAAAAAACAGATCAAAAAGAGACTCATAGAAAAGAGACTCATAGGAGTAGATACCAACTAGATAAACATCACAAATACAACAAGAAAGACATTCACACACACAGAGGTCTCACAGATAGGATGTATGTATGTGCTGTTCTTTCTCTGTTTTTCGCATTTCGTGTTATGTATTTTTTTTTTGTAATTGGACAATGGTCCGTTAATAAATAAATAAGAGATCCGAAAATAATGCAAGGCAGGTTGCGAGTGTTATGAACAAGGATCGAGAAAGGGATGCCTAGACGGTTTGGCCAAGTGGGGCGGACAATTGGAGAAAGGGGTCGATGTTCCGAAGAACTTGTATCCTTTCGGCACCGGTGCATAGCCGGGAAAGATTAGCCTGATTCACGCCCCTAGCGGGATTGATTGTATGAATAAACAAAATTTGTGTGGATATTCGTAAAATTCAAATTTTTTTTTTTATTAATATTAATTTTTAATTAAATATTTAGAGATAAAAAATGGTTTAAAAAATTGTTGTAAGTATTTTTACACTTCAAAATAATTATTTAACTAAATAAGTAGTTAAATATCACAAGGGTGGGCGATATGTTCAATTTGGTGTGAATCAGGGCTTAAACGCGCCCCTAGCATTTGTACACGGTTGATATTCGATTCAAAGATACGGATCGCTTCTACGATATGTTCAATTTGTTCTCATGCCCTAAAAATGAAAAAAATAATGATAAAATAAATGAAAATATATAAAATGACAAAATAAATAAATATATATATATATTTATATATATATATATATTATATTATATATATATACTCACATATATATTTGTAAGAATCAGATAATTTTAAAGTTTTAATGATATGGTGATTGTGTCTTGCCAGAAGTGACCTGCCAGGTAAGTATGTTGCTGTATATTTATATAAACTAAGAATTCATATTGTAGTAAAAAATTATTTTTTTTATTTTTTTATTTAAATATTATTATTGTTCTTGTGTGCAAAAGCTCGGCTGTGGAGTTAATGTAGAAAACAAAAAAATGTCGATGCGCGTATGAGTGAGGCAAGGAGTGTGTGCCAGGTGTTGTGAGTGGCGTTTCATCTTATTTGTCTATCACTCCTGCGTAGAAATATCGACAACGGAAAGCCAAAAAGGCTGAAGCGCCATTTAAAGAAGTTTTCACCGGGGCACTTAAAAGTTTTGTTTTGTTTTATAGTAAAATTCATAAGTCTTCGGTACCTGGTTGGATTTTAAAAAAATGAACTTAGATAACTCAATGCTCTTACTGAGTTACGTGAAGAAAAACGACGAAAAACTAAACAAAGTCTCAAACTTGTGTCGCTTGAGTCAAGCCTTCTCCCAAATGGTGAATATATTTTAGATGACTGAAGGGCCACAAGTCTTCAGAATCAAACGAGAGTCAGAGCATTCGATGCAGAATTAAAAAAACTGCTCAAAACTGCGCATTTAACTCATTAAGTGTCGCGTAAGCCTTTTTGTCTTTCCAGCGACGATATGGCGTCACTTTGGGACCGCCGGGGCCGGCTACTCACCTTATATCGATGGCCGGTGGTATGCATTTACGAGACACGAGATAAAGAAGGTAGTCATTATTTTTGCACTTGGGACCGTGACAGAAAAGGTGATAAAATATTGCTATCGGCATTTTATTACGAAAAATGCAGCGTCGTTCTTGAACGATTCCGATTAAACGTTATGGCCATTTCGTATACCTAGAACAAGGATAACCATTTTTAGAAAAATAAGGCTTAGTATGAAAACAAGCAATTATAAATATGGACTCGATAATAGATGTAACAAATTTATCTAAAATTTTTTTTTTCAACGTTAGTCACTATTGTAGAAAACATAGAAAAGTACACAAAATAGTTTTGCCCGATCGTATATTGAAGTTACGTGATATAGCCTTAGAGTATATAGAGTGGTATCAATCCAAGGAAGTGTAGTCGGTTTTTGATGAATTTTACCTGACTCGGCGGACCTGGGCGTGGCTAAGACCAATACTAGGGTCCATCCATTCATATCACATATCGACGTAATGTTTTTGTTTATTCGTATAACCACTTTTTTCACAGTATTGATATCAACAAAAATAAAGCGTCTAACCTAAAAAAAATGTTTAGTTGTGTCAAGTTTAGTGGCATAATAAAAAATGTGGGCGGAGTCCCGCGGTGACCAGGAGCCTAAGATCATTGTGACAGTACGTAGAAGCGGAGTATTATATTTGTTGTCTTTTTTTCTCTCATGGTGTACGACAAGCAAAAACCGGTTGGGTAAAATAGATTTCCATTGTTTCTCCAAGGATATAGTTAACACCTTAAAGATATCAGAAGGCAGTGTATTCACCATTTTGCATCAACATTTGTCCATGAGAAAGCTCTGTTCGACGTGGGTACCGCTTTTGCTCATAAAACAACAACGCGTCGACGATTCAGAGGGTCACAAGTCGATCGCAACAATGGCAAAATTTCACGAATCGCCTCCCCACCCATCGTATTCCCCGGATCTGACTCCCAGCGACCACTACCTGTTTGCAGACCTAAAAAGAATGTTCGAAGGAAGGGATTTAGCTCCAATGAAAAAGTGATTGCCGAGACTGAAGCCTACTTTGAGGCCAAAGATAGATTATGCTACCAAAAAAGGCATCGGAATGTTAGAGAAGCGTTGGAATGAATATATCACTCTTGAAGGAGGCTATGTTGATGAATAAAATCAAATTTTGCCTAAAAGTTGTTGTTTTATCAGTCATTCTACGAACTTATTAAGTGATGTGTTAAATGCTTGAAGTAACAATATATGGAGAGAGAGCTAATTCTTTTTACCGAACCTATACAAATCACTTTCTCCGGGTTTTTACATCGTACACCATGAGAAAGAAAGAGACAATAAAATATCCCAAATTATCACACCACTTTAAAGTATGGTTAGAATATTCTTCGTGTCCCGCGTCTCCGTTGACTCTGCCTACAGGTTTTGATACGCTAAATAAATGAACATAACTCAACGGTTTATTAGGTTAGATGCTATATTTTTGTTTATAACAATACTGTAAAAAAGGGGTTTACGAATAAACAAAAACATTATGTAGACATGTGCTATGAATAGATGTATAATTACTCTAGCCCTAGTTATAGCCACGCCAAAGTCTAGCCGAGTCCGGCAAACCTCATAAAAACTGACTACATCAGCGCTCTGTCGTGTATATTATTGCTCTGAGGTTAAATGTTTAGATGTGACGTAAGTTTTAAAAGTTGCCCATGATCCCACGTCTAGATAATTTCTGAGCGGGTGCAACTAATTACTAACTATTTTGGCACGTGGAATATCTTAGAAATCATATTATAATGACGTATTCATAAATCTTAATGCTCGACAATCAATCTCATTTAGTTGGTTCCAAATTAAAATCTATTAACGTCACGACTTCTGTGCCCGAGATACTATTCGGATCAATCTTAATTCGGTACACGGATGATAGAGAAGAGTAGCTGCTGACTCTACGATATAAATGATTGCTTTCATCTGTGTGATTTGATGACAAGATCTGTCGGATGTGAACATTAATAAGGTGACCTTCCGAGGATAGCTGCTTCATTTAGAGTAGATTATAAATAGCAAATAATGAACGACCGTTTCAATCTCAATACCCTTGTATGTAACAACATGACTCGAACTGAAAATTGCAAGAAACTGAATTTTCAAAGGAAGTAGCCTAAAATAAGCCTAAAGTAGCATAAATTGTTTTTAAAAACTTCACCAAAATTCCTATTTCAACAACCATAAACTTAACATCATGATGAAAGAGAAAGGGGCCTTATTGGCCCGGAGCTCTGTATGCCATAATTACAAAAAGACAAAAAGAGAGTGCCGTCAGGATTGTTGATTTTTCCTGACTCGGGCGTGGGTAGGGTTTTCATGGACACACCTTTTTACATCCATTCACAGCACATGTCGACATAATGTAGCGTTTATTTGTATTACCACTTTTTCACAGTATTGCTATCAACAAAATATAGGATATAACCTCAAAAACTATATAAAAATTCATTACAAAACGTAGTGGGCGGGGTCGCCGGAGACGCGGGAGACGGAAAACATGCTTACATACCTATAAAAGTGGTGCGATATTATGTGACAACTTTGTCTTGTTCTCTCTCACGGTGTACGAATTAAAAACCTTTCTTACAATATTTTAAAGGGGTGTGATAATTTGGGAAATTTTATCGTCTCTTTCATTCTCGTGGTGTACGACGTAAAAACCCGGTGAAAGTGATTTATCCCAAATTTGTATAGGTAAAAAATAATTAGCTCTCTCTCCATATATTGTTACTCCAAGTTCACAACTCTAAAAGGGTTCTTCTTCTTCTTATGGTGTCCTGTCCTATCGGAGGTCGGCTATCATCGGGACAATCTTCCCCGTGAAGATTCCAACCCGGAGCAACTCGGCAGAAATACGCTCGTACCATTCACATTCGGTTCTGAAGGTTGTCGTGAGCGTTTATTGAAAGTAAAACTAGAAAACAAAACATTCTAGAACATTCTGCGGCCCGCATTCGTTATGCAATGTTTTCAATGTCGCAGCGAATTCGAATAATTTATTGTTTTGATTTGATTGATGCGGAAAACAACAGAAAAAATACATAAAATAAACAGTTAGGCAGTTGGCAGTAGGCCTTCGCGTAGACACGCGATCTCCGTCATTGGAAAAACGAACAAAGATACAGAAAATGACACAAAATGGTTTCGTAAAAAGATGCTCCACATGTCACAAAAAAATTCAATTATTGATAAACGTTTAACAAATATAAAGAATTAGCCACTGCGTAGACAATCCATAGAAGTGTGATCCACACCGATGTGAAAGAAAACTGATTGAACCAAGACCTTTCGACCCCTAGAACAAAGACAAGAAAATGATCTTTGTTACGTGTTGAAGAATTTCAATTTCACAAAAAAAAGTAAGGAAAATTGAGTTTTTTTTTTACAGTGAACACCATACCAGAGTCCCAATTGCTCTCAACCTTAGTAACAATATATGGAGGGATAGCTAATTTGTTTTACCCAACCCATCCGAAATTGTAATAAATCACTTTTTCCGAGTTTTTACATCGTACACCATGAGAGAGAAAGAGACAACAAATTTCTTGGACAGCTTCTATATACTGTCGCAATGATCTTAAGCTGGCTATCTTCGCTGGTTAACGGCGGGACTCCGCCCACATTTTTTATTTTGCCACTAAACTTGACACAACTTAACGGTTTTTTAGGTTAGATGCTTTATTTTTGTTGATAAAAATACTGTGAAAAAGTGGCTATACGAATACACAAAAACATTATGTCGATATGTGATATGAATGGATGTATAAATACCGTAGCCTTAGTATTAGCCACGCCCATTTGCGCCGAGTCATGTTAAAATCATCAAAAACAAGTCCAAAACTGACTTCACTGCCTTGGCTTGGGCTATCTCTTGTATACTCTAAGCTCCCAACCGTCTAGAGCAGTGTTTCTTAGCCCTATTAAAAGAATCGCCCCTTTTACCATAGTAAAATTATTTCCACAGAAGAGGGTATTGACGGCGAAAACCAACCCAAAAAGCATTATAATCACATTGATTGAATATTAAGTATTTATTAATTTATTATTAAGGCACCGGGGCTCCATCGAAGCCAGAGTAAAGTTAGCCTCTCAGAAGTTGGGCGTGTTGTACAGGGCCCGCAGATACTTCGATAGTAATCGTAGTAGATAACCTGCTTCCGATATCGAGTACGCCCCATTTCTGTTAAATTGTGGCAGCCTATTGATTCTGGAAAGAGTTTCTCCTCTAAATGACCTGATCATCACCACTGCCTGAAATTTTTATTTTTTTGAAAACGGGCTTATTTTTTGTTACTATAATTTGTATTTATTTTGTGAAAAAATTAACTTATTTCTTGGAGCATTAACGTCAAAAAAATTTGTCATGTATAAAGAATTTAATAAAATGGAAGATTATTATTATTATAGTACACAACTTGACCCCTGTACAAATCATAAGTACGGGCCCCACTGCCAAACGCGCACCCAACCTCTGGTCTGGAGCCCCTAAATACCTAAAAAAACCCTCGACTCGTGCAGAAACGGGCGGTCCGTTTGAGATTCGTCCTTATGTTCAACAGCGGATTGCAAACGGACGTATGGAACGTCCTTGTTTGCCAGGCCTGAGGAACTGTGTTTCATAGTCTCGCCAAACGCCCACCAACATTTGTACACGGTGACATTCAACATGGGCTTTTACGACTCGTTCTCAAGACCCAAGTTCTGTGTTTCCTCCCTCCTTCATTTCCTCAAAAAGACCCTCCACACAGCATCGCCAAAGACGACATAGGCCCTGAGGGAAATTATTTCCCTCAAGGCCTCTTGTGTGGAGTTATTGTAAAAAAAATAAAATAAAAAAATATAACAATGGCTTCACACTCATTTCGTAATCCAATTAAACTGGTCTTTTAAATTGAGCATACCTTATTTCTCTATATTGACACAACTCCCACTCGAACATCTGCAGCACCCCTCTAAATGCTAAAAATTTAAAAACGCCCCGCCGGACCTCCAAAACGCCTCCCAAAGGGGCGCTGGCGCCCCCGTTAAGAATCACTGGTCTAGAACTAGTAAGACTGGCATCCTCAATTGGGGTATGATGTAAGGCTGAAGGTAATGGGTAGGGGAAGGAGATGGGGAAGAGGAACATTGGAAAAAAACTTGCTTTTCAGATCTGTTGTATTTTGGACTTATGTTATTATGATGGTGGTAAATTCATCATAGCATGATATCGCTACAGTGCTGATGTTTATGTCTAGTAAATGTGCTCCCAACGCTGGCTATAGCCATTGAGGCTATGTCATCCCCAATTGGGGTGTGTTATGAAGCTGAAGGTAGTGAGGAGACAATGACATGGGGAAGAGGAAGTTTAAGAGTACCTGGCTATTCAGATCAGGTCACCAAACACGGCTAGTCATTTCAAGCAACGTTTCGATTCTGAATGGTGGTCTTTCACCAGGGCAATATTTAGAGTAACACTCTGGAACGTGCCGCAAATATACTATAATTTATTATTTTATAACAATTAAATGTCTAATGAAACATGATAATGAAATCAGGGCGATACTGAGAGTATCTACCACTCTGCGGACGGTTGTTTTGGTGTCCGTGTTTCCATGTCAGAAGAGTAGAGAACCTGTCCGATTCTTTCATTAAAATTTAGGTCACGGTCGCAGAAAAAACTATTAAAAGACAAGGTTTATTATTTTATGTTTTTTATCTATGATTATTAAAACAGCAATATGAAAATCATCCAATTATTATTATTAGACCCTTGAAGTAACAATATATGGAGGGAGAGCTAATTATTTTTACCCAACCTACACAAACTTGCGAAAAATCCTTTTCTCCGGGCTTTTACGGCGTACACCATGAGAGAAAAAGAGACAACAAATTTCTTGGCCCGCTTCTATATACGGTCATAATGATCTTAAGGTGCTGGTTCCTTGAAGTAACACTGGCGGGACTCCGCCCACATTTTTTATTATGCCACTAAAACTTGACACAATTAAACGGTTTTTTAGGTTAGATGCTATATTTTTGTTGATAAAAATACTGTGAAAAAGTGGCTATACGAATACACAAAAACATTATGTCGATATGTGATATGAATAGATGTATAAATACCGTAGCCTTAGTCTTAGCCACGCCCAACTGAGCCGAGTCATGTTAAAATCATCAAAAAAATGTCCAAAACTGACTTCACTGCCATGGATAGATACTACTCTATGTACTCTAAGATTAGACCAGTATTGTGGAGGAAAGAGAGAAGAGAAACAAATTAAAAACTGTGTTTTGAGATGACAAAAAATTCTCTGTACATAATATAACAATAATAAAGGTTTTATTCCTGAAGGTATGCAGGAGTAGTGCAATGCAATATATTTCATAATTGTTAATAATACATAAATAGAATAAAATCTGTAATACATGTAAATATTAAAAAAAAAAAAAAATTATAAAAATAAAGTTATTAATGGAGAATATTAGGTCTCATGTCTACCGAAGGCCATCAAGAGGGAGTCCAGCCTGTAAATATGAATATATATTAACTAACCAATGTTACGCCGTTTACCCGCGGGGGCAGGCTGCTATAAAACTCTGTTTTGGCACACACTCCTTCCTTCATTCACATGTATACATACTCTTCTGCTGTGTCTTCTTCGGACGTCCCCGATTTATTTTTTCATTCACTTTCGCGTCATATATTCTTCTCACACTCGTTCTTCGGTTACCCGCTCTACATGCCCAAACCATCTAAGCGTCCCTCTCTTAGTCCTATTCATTATGCTTAGATCAGTCTCACATTCTTTCCGGATATCCACATTTTTAACACGGTCATACGTGGTTTTACCGCACATACTCCTCAGGTATGTCATTTTTTCAGCACTCAGTCTACTGGTTGAGGTAACAATATATGGAGAGCAAATTCTTTTTACCCAACCTATACAAATTTGGGATAAATCACGCTCTCATGGTGTACGACGTAAAAATCCGGAGAAAGTGATTTATCGCAAGTTTGTATTGGTTGGGTAAAAATAATTAGCTCTCTCTCCATACATTGTTACTCCAAGGGATAATCTATCCCATTGGCCTGTCAAGGACTTAGAATCGAAAGGTCTTTGTTGGCAATTGGCGACATAGAGTTTTCTTTCAGATCGGTATGGATCACACTTCTAGGGATTACCCGTTCGGCGCTTCGCGGGAACTGATGGCCGACTTTTTGTGATCGTTTACGTAAGGCATTTCCCAGTCGGCGGTTTCAAAGCTCGCGGGAAATCTAGCTTCGGCGAGGGGGTAAAAGCGCACAATAATCGCTTTTGCAAAAGCAATCATCACGCTATGTGTCCCCGGGGCTTACGGTCGTCTGAGGAAACAGATATTTTGAAATTTGAGAAACGTTTTATTTTTCTAAATGAATGCGACATTATTAAATTAAATAAAAACCACTTTGTCGGTGGGCAATTTATACCAAGGTCAAAATACGAATTAAAATGAATACTAATGCATGAGTTTTATTTTTTATTTATTTTATATTACTTATTTGTACATTAAACTTTGCAAAGTATCTAATTTTAATTCATATTCTTTTTGACTTGATAATAATAACTTATATACTACTTTGACGGCCTCCACCCAAAGGTCGCGGGTTCAAACCCGGCGTGCGCCAATAAGTTTTATTTAATTAATATGTGTCATAACACATATAAATCATATTAAATAATAAGTTTATTTGCGGCACTTTCCAGAGTGAAAGATACTCTAAGTAGCGCCCTGGTGGACGATCACCATTCAGAATCGAAACGTTGCTTGAAATGGCTTTAGCCGTGTTTTGTGACCAGATCTGAATAGCCAGAAACATAGCAACTTCCTCTTCCCTATCTCCTTCCCCTCCCCACTACCTTCAGCCTCACAACATACCCCGATTGGGGATGCCAATGTCTCACTGGCTCTAGACGGTTGGGAGCAGTTGGGACTCTTGTGCGGTATTCACTATAATTTATTTGTTTTTAAACTTGATATTACTAATGTATTTTAAATTTATTGATTGGCATAATTCGGATGGTTTCCGGCAGCGCATAATAACAGTTCATCCCTTTATAAAGAAAGCTGTTTTGTGTATTTTTTTTATTATTTTTTGGTAGTCTGATGCATGTCTTTGTATTATGACTGTGAATATCCACGTTGTTGATAATTTTGTTACTAATGGAGGACTGAACGCTGTTGAAGCAAACAAAACATTGTCTGAAGAAGCGAAGCTAGCAGTCCACAATGGAGTGCTTATACCAACCCTGATGTATGGCAGTGGTGCATGGAACCGGCAGAGGAAGGATGAAAGTGGACTGAATTCTGTGAAAATGAGATCCCTGAGGAGTATGTGCGATAAAACCACGTATGACCGTGTTAAAAATGTGGATATCCGGTAAGAATGCAAGGCTGATGTAAGCGTGATGAATAGGACCAAGAAAGGGACGCTTCGACGGTTTGGGCATGTAGAGCGAATTAACGAAGAAAGGAGTGTGAAAATAATATATGCGAAAGTAAATGGAAGAAGTCGGGGACGCCCGAGGTAGACTTAGCACGATCAAGTGAATCAAATACTTGAATCGGGCCATGTGAAGAGTCAGAATAACAGAAGAGTGTGAATAAATGTGAATGAAGCAAGTAGTGTGTGCCGAGACAGAGTTGTATGGAGGTCCGTCCTTTCTGCCTACCCCTGCGGAGAAACGTCTTGGCGGTTAGTTTTTTAAATAGTTAGACATAATGTCAGGTGAACTCAAAATCGCAAGTGTCAACCGACCCGCCGTTGGCGAGGGAATACTCATAGCTTAAATGACAAAAGTTCAAGGATATGACTGAATGTCACCCGACTCGCTATGAAGCCATACACACTAAACAAACATGATCCCCAGAAGTATTATGGATATTTTAAATAGTGAATACCCTTACCCCCTTACTTATAAACGAGGTGTAAATGTTACGCGTGTCATAAGGTCGGAATAGCGATAAACTTGCTTTAAAATCCACGGTTTATCTGACTAATTTAATGGCGTACGTTTGGTGTAACTAAACCAAAGCTAAGTCGACGCGTAAAAATCTAATGAGTAAGACGGTTAGAGTATATAGAGTGGTATCTATCCAAAGCAGTGTAGTCAGTTTTTGATGATTTTTACCTGACTCGGCGGACCTGGGCGTGGCTACGACGAGGGCTTGGGTATTTATACATCCATTCATAGCATATGTGGACATAACGTTTTAATTATTCGTATAACCACTGTTTCACAGTATTGTTATCAACAAAAATATAGCATATAACCTAAAAAACCGTTTAGTTGTGTCGTGTTTAGTCGCATATGAAAACGTGTGGGCGGAGTCACTGCAGACGCGGGAGACCAAGACCGTCCTTACATTACATAAAAGCGGTGTGTGTATTTTGTTGTCTCTTTCCCTCTCATGGTGTACGACGTAAAAACCCGGAGAAAGTGATTTATCGCAAGTTTGTATAGGTTGGGTAAAAATAATTAGCTCTCTCTCTCCATACATTGTTTCTCCAAGCGTACAACAGTCCCATCTTTCTAGAGCATAGATTCACGACTTTCTTTTGCCCACCTCCCACTTTAGGAATAATTTTTTTTATCGAACCCCCCCTCGATTTTTTTTACCTACCATCTGTCGCGTTCGCGTTTCTAGTTACCGGTGACCACCGAGGAACCGGTTATTTATCCAGTTCTTTTTGGAACCGGTTCCTGGTGTTTTTTCGAAAAGCATTGACAAATCGACAAAAGTTCCTAGCCAAAAAAGCACTAGTCAGTAGAGATTTGAAAACGAAAAGAACTGAAACTAGTTCCTCGCCAAAAAAAAAATTACTACTCGGGAGAGATATGAAAGTGACTACTAATTATTATTTTAACTAATTTTTTTTCAACGCCCCCCTAAAAGTCTCAAACGCCCACAAGGGGGCGTTACCGCCCACGTTGAGAACCTATGGTAAAGAGCCAGTGAGACTTTTGGGGCATCCCCAATTGAGTTATGATAAATAAATTGGGAAGTAGATGGGAACGAGGAAGGTTGAAAAGTACCTGGTTATTCAGATCTGGTCACCAAACACGGCTAAACCATTGGGTTTCGTTATACGTACTGCGAAAAACTTTAGAGACAACCGGGTTCTCACAATATTATTTAATTCCTTGGTAAGAAGCAGGCTGGAGAGTGGATCGGTGATTTGGAGTCCGCACGAGGAGAAGTACTCCCTCATGTTGGAGAGGGTTCAGAAGAAATTTCAGAGATTTCTCTACTTGAGGGAGTACGGTTACTACCCGTGGCTCTATCCGACTGAATTTCTCTTGGGTATGCTCGGAACAAACCATCTACGGGTCAGAAGGGATGTGTACATCGTCACCCACTTCTTCAAATTGATGCGTGGATGTTTCGAAAACTTAGCTATCATGGAGAGCATTAACTTTTATGTTCCCGATGGTTATCGCCGTCATCGACAGCATAGATTGTTTTATCCCCCGGCCTGCAGGACTAATTTGCCAATGGTCATGCCGGTGGGGAGGGCACTCTTGCTGTTGAATCGAATCGCTTCGGATATCGATATTTTTTGCATCAGCGAAACTGTCTTTAAACAGCAAGTTTTATTGCTGCTTGCTTAACTTGTATTTGCTATTTATCCATACTGTTTAGTTATAAAATCTTGTCTTATATTGTATATTATATGCATTGTACTCTGTTTTTTTGTACACTCCATATATATATATATTTCTACATATCTTTAATAACGACTTAAAATTTTATTTAGTAATGTTATTAAAATGAGTATAGAAATTGAATTGAATTGAATTTCAACCAACGTTTCGATTCCGAATGGTGGTCTTTCAACAGGCCGATACATAAAGTATCTACTAGGGATGGTTGATATCGCAAATTGGGTGTACCTGCGGTTTCAGTTACCGGTGAGCGGCGAGGAACCGGTTATTTATCAAGTTATTTTTGGAACCGGTTTCGGGTGCCAGAAAAGTTCCACGAAGGTGGCGATGGGAAAAACTTCAAAGTTTTGTGAAGTCTTCACACGCGGGGGAGGGGGGGGGAGGGATTGACAGCAATATTCGAGTAATGATAATAATAATAATAATATTTGGATGATTTGTATAGCGCCGTTTTTGAGAAAAATCACCTCAAGGGCGCTGTACAGATCTTATTTTCTATTATTACATATTATTCCTGGTTTACATAAGAAAATATACAGGAACATACTTACCTGGCAGGTCCCATCAGATAGACACAGTTATTAACTTTAAATTATAATTAGGTTTTTTTTTTATTTCCGATTTAGGGCATAGGAGCGAAATTAAAAAATGGACTGGTAACGAAAAGAAATGCAACTATGGAACCGGTTCCTCGTCAAAGGGACCTTCAGGCTCGAGAACGATGACAAATAACCGACATTGTCGATAAAACTTTTGTCGATATTTTGTGCTAGGGTCCTTTGTCAGAAAACCAAGTGTTGATTATTATTTATACAATGTGAAAAAACACATTATTGATTATGTAATGTCAGCAGATAGTTACACACCGATTATCTTGAACAAAGAAATATAAAATAAATAAAAAACACATTATGACAATAAAAGAGAGATTTGCAATGGTCGTTAAGTACATTTTCACTGTGCTGTACAGAAGTCAAATGCAATCGATAAAGTAATGCTTTTGCATGACTGTAACGACATGCATATCACGATGTGTGCAATTGTGCATGCCCCTCTTCTCTTAACCTAACCTAACCTTTTATAAAATTGATTTTTTTTGTTTAAATTACAATAAAATTTCATTAAGAGCGGTAGATACGTAAGTATCGCCTCGGTGAATGATCATCATTCAGAATCTAAGCGTTGCTTGAAATGGCTTTAGCCGTGTTTAATGACCAGATCTGAATAGCCAGGTACTTCCTAATCTTCCTCTTCCCAATCTCCTTCCCCTCCCCATTACCTTCAGCCTCACAACATACCCTATTTGGGGATGCCATAGTCTCACTGGCTCTAGACGGTTGGGAGCAGTTGAGACCCTTGTGCGGTATTCATATAAGTATATATAACTAACTAACCATCACGCCGTTTCCCCGCAAGGGTAGGCAGAGAGGACGGACCGCCATATAACTGTCTTGGCACACACTCCTTGCTTCACATGACCCGATTCAAGTATTTGATTTACTTGATCGTGCCATGTCTTTTTTGGGCGTCCTCGACTTCTTCATCCATTCACTTTCGCATTATATATTCTTTTCACACTCCTTTCCTAGTTCATTCGCTCTACGTGCCCAAACCATCTAAGCGTCCCTTTCTTGATCCTATTTATTACGCTCACATCAGCCATGCATTCTTTCCGGATATCCACATTTTTAATACGGTCATACATGGTTTTACCGCACATACGTCTGAAAGATCTCATTTCCACAGCATTCAGTCTATTTTCATCCTTCCTCTGCCAGTTCCATGCCTCACTGCCATACATCAGGGTTGGTATAAGCACTCCATTGTGGACTGCTAGCTTCGCTTTTTTGGACAATTTCTTATTTGCGCCAACAGCGTTCAGTCCTCCATTAATGGAGTTTCCTGCATTCACCCTTACAAAGATACTTCCTAAATACACAAACTTATCCACTTGCTCCAAGTGTTCATCTTTCACATCTATATTGCACGCTGTTCTCGTACTCTCTCTTTCAAACACCATGACTTTGGACTTACTTACATCCATCATCAATTCATATATATTCTTGCTCTGAGGGAAATTCACTCGGTATTTTAAACGAAAGTCAGTTTTTTTGGCATCTCAGTGCTGCATATCCAAGCCGCCTCTCGATTGCGACTTTCTACGAACAGTGAGAATCATTACATCACCAATAATTTATTTTTTGGCGATAGAGCAGTGTGCCCAATTCGGGAGATTGTCAAATTGCGGGCGATGTGTGTATAGAATCACCATAATATTATGCATTATGGTAATGATTTTTTTAATAATTTCATTACGAGACGATATATTACATTAGTCACTGGGTCGCCATGTTGCCACGCGATGTGTAGGAAAATTTTTGTGACCCGGTTTTTAAATGACAGGGTCATCGCGGGACCTGTAGATACTTCGAGTATCGCCTTGACGAAAGTCCATCACTATGTCAATAATCTAACTGTAAATAATTTCCTTTGTCAGCATGTAGGTACGTACGAGTGTGAACTTTTTATATTGGAACTGATGTTAATTGATTAATAAGTTTGACGGCCTCCGTGGTCGAGTGGTGAGAGGCTCAACTACGAATCCGGAGGTGGCGGATTCAAATCCGGCTTGCGCAAATAAATTTTATTATATTAGTATGTGTCATAACACACTTAATTCATTTGTAAATAATATATTTTGCGGCACGTTTTAGAGTGGCAGATACTCGAGTATCGCCCTGGTGAAAGACCACCATTCAGAATCGACTCGTTGCTTGAAATGGATTTAGCCGTGTTTGGTAACCAGATCTGAATGGCCTGGTACTTTCCAACCCTTTTCTTCCCCATCTCCCTACTACCTTTAACCCCACAACATACCCCAATTGGGGATGCCATAGTCTCACTGGCTCTAGACGGTTGGAGCAGTTAGGTCTCTTGTGTGGTATAAGTTAATACGGCACTATAATTATTTTTTTACTTCTTTATAATAGTAATAACAGTGAACTTATATAGCGCAGTTTTCAATATTTCACATAAAGGTTAAATTAAGGTTTACATAAAAGTTAAACTAAATAAAGTGAGAGCTAAATATTTTTACCTAACCTATACAAATTTACGATAAATCACTTTCTCCGGGTTTTTACGTCGTAAACCGTAAGAGAGAAAGATACTAGACAAGTTGTGACATAATATCGCACCACTTTCAGGTATGTAAGCATGTTCTCCGTCTGCCGCGTCTCCAACGATTCCGCCCACTACGTTTTGTTATGCGACATAACAGGACAGAACTCAACGCTTTTTTAGGTTATATCCTATATTTTTGTTTTTGTGTTTGTACAAAAAACCGCTACATTATGTCGACAAGTGCTATGAATGAACTTAAAAAGGTGTCCATGGAAACCCTAGCCAGGCCCGAGTCGGGAAAAAAATAAACAATCCTGACTACACTGTTTCGCAAAGCTATCCCTCCTGTATATTACTGCTCTGAGGGTATTTCCGTCCTTAGTTACTACATATATTATATACAGAAGTTCAGGGCTGTTAATCATTGAATTTATAAGTTTAAATAAACAAGTTACGTGAGTAATCATTCTTCAATGGTATAATTTCATTAAATTACAATAGTAGGCATTCATAAGTCATACATTCCCCTGGAATACCAATTCAGAAGTTAAAAATTCTTGAGAATTAATTTTGAATTCTTTCTAGCATTAGTGAATGAATAGCATAGCTTGGTGCCCATACTGTTGAGTTGTACTCAATCCGTAACTAGTGACATACACATTTTTTTAATAGTATGAATTTTATTAAATTCGCTACACATTCTTAATAATAAATAATATGATGCATAAATAATAAGCAGTAATAAGGAGTGTGAAAAGAATATATAATAATAATATTTGGATGATTTGTACAGCGCCGTTTTGTGAAAAATCACCTCAAGGGCGCTGTACAGATCTTATTTTCTATTATTAGATATTAATTTCTAGTTTAAATGAGAAAATATACAGTAACATACTTACCTGGCAGGTCCCATCAGATAGACACACTTATTGCGATATACGATGCGAAAGTGAATGGAAGAAGAAGAAGTCGAGGACGCCCGAGGAAGACATGGCACGATCAAGTAAATCATATACTTAATCGGGTCATGTGAAGAGTCAGAATAACAGAAGAGTATGTATGAGACGATGTATCAATGTGAATGAAGCAAGGATTGTGTGCCGAGATATTGAGTTTTTTATTTTTTATTTAATCCATTGTACAGAAATATACATATTTACCTAATACTAGCAGTTGTTAAAATATACATTTTTACTTAATACTAACAGTTCTTATAATATTAATTCAGTTTATATACTATGTACAATGTTCTAGTTAATGATAAATACCACCCTAATAAAGAAAATTCTTGTGCTTAGGGAGGGAGTACCATCATGGATTTCTTGAATATTATTTTTTATGATTAAAAAATAATATCCATATAATAAGTTAAATGGCGGTCCGTCCTCTCTGCCTACCCCTGCGGGGAAACGGCGTGATGGTTAGTTAGTGAGTTCAGTGATTAAACAAGCGGAAACGAATCCTGCTGTTAAAACCTTATCTTGGCAAGGTAATAAATATAAAGATAAGATAGCTACATTTTTTTTAAAACTAGACCATAGGTGTCAACAATTGACGGGACGATAAAGAAGAGATTTTCTAGAAGTTAAAATGTTTGTTTAAACAAATAACGATATACCAAAGTTGGTGAAACAACTTTGGTATATCGTTATTTTAAAGCTACATTGGCAAGATAAGGGTTAAAGGCAGTTTTACTGACGCAAAATATGTCAGTATTCGAAGCGATTCGATACAACAGCAAGAGTGCCCTCCCACCGGCATGACCATTGGCAAGTTGGTCCTGCAGGCCGGGAGATAAAACAATCTATGGCATCGCCAATTGGGGTATGTTGTGAGGTTGAGGGTAGTGAGGAGGGAAGGAGATAGTGAAGATAAAGGTTGAGAAGTACCTGGCTATTCAGAACTGTTCACCAAACACGGCTAAAGCCATTTCAACCAACGTTTCGATTCCGAATAGTGGTCTTTCACCAGGGCGATACTTAGATTATCTATTACTTTGAAATATACCGATCTTTAAAAAAAAAGGTATCACTAGAAATAATTACTCAAGATTCCTGAAACAAGCCAATGAATTGTTTATCTGTTTAGTAGAGGATTTCGGTATATGAAAATGATAATTCCACCAGAAGTAAAGACAAATTGACCTTTCTTTGGGCACACTGACAAGCCTAACACACTTCTGTCGTTTTATCCAATCAGTGCTAATGAAGTAGTTCAAATACCGTTTTACAATATTCACCGTATTGCTTAAATACAGTGTGACAATGAATATAGAAAATCAATAAAACGGTATAAATTCAGGTACACGAAGTAACAATATATGGAGAGAGGGCTAATTATTTTTAGCCAACCTATATAAATTTGGGATAAATCACTTTCTTATATATGGTATCTTCCACTCTGCATTATCAGCCATTTTGGATTAGTGGTTTATTTTTGACAACTGGAAAGGTAAGTCACGTTTTTGTGTGTTCTTCAATTTTTTACTTTAGAAAAAAAAAATGGATCAAAGAATAAATATTAAATTTTGCGTTAAAAATAGAATAAAGTGCTCCAACGCACTTAAAATGTTGACTGTGGCATTCGGCGAGTCTACTTTGTCTCAAAAAAGTGTTTATAAGTGGTACAAGCGCTTTACAGAAGGCCGAGAAGATGTTAATGACGATGAGCGTCCTGGAGTTGTGGAAAATAAATCATGGATTTTATTCTTTGATCCATTTTTTTCAAAAGTAAAAAATCGAAGAACACACAAAAACGTGACTAACCTTTCCAGTTGTCAAAAACAAACCACTAATCCAAAATGGCTGATAATGTTAACATATGATAAACGTATGTGTACCAACATAACAACAAAAAATATCGATAATCGAATGTACACAGCCCGCGAAAATTCAAAATTCACCTATTATTTTGAACAGGCCATGTATATTATTTTTTATGAATTAATTGTGTTATGACGGATACTAATTAAATAAAATTTATTTGCGCAGGCCGGGTTTGAACCCGCTACCTAAGGATTTGTAGTCGAGCGTCTTACCACTCGACCACGGAGGCTGTCAAATTCTACCAGTGTCTGACTGGAGGATGAATTTGCCAGTGAGAGTTGTGACGTCGGGCTAATGCGACCGTTTTAAATAGTCCAATTTTTTTAGCCTTCGTATGTAAAAAATAAAAATAATAATAGCTTTTGATTTCTAATTATTGTTTATTTAGTTTAGATTTATGGCTTAGACCTTCGACTGAATCTTAGACAGCTTTTTATTAAATGAAACCGGAGGTGGGTGTCATTTTTTATTATCAACTTTGTGGGGGGTCAATCACCGTACACAATTTCGTAATCTGAACCTTCCATTTGAAAAAAACTTATTTGGTACTTAAAATTAGTACCCATACATCTCAATTTATCGGTTTTTGTATTACAATGTCTAAAGCTGGATTCACACCAAGGTCCGGATCCGCTCAGTGACGATATTGTTCCGCATGAGAGCTTATTGATATGGTATGAATATCAATCAAGGAGTATGTGCCAAGACAAAGTTGTGTGGCAGTATATCCTTCTACCGACCCTTGTGATATTTAACTACTTGGTTAGTTAAATAATTATTTTGATGTGTAAAAATACTAGCATCGCAGATTTTTTTTTTAAAACCATTTTTTTATCACTAAATAATATTTTTAATAATTAATAATTATTTTTTTATCACTAAATATAATATTTTTAATAATTAATAATTATTAAAAATATTATTTAGTGATAAATAAATGGTTTTTAATGAAAAAAAATCTGCGATGTAATTATTTTTACATATCAAAATAATTATTTAACTAACCAAGTAGTTAAATATAGAAAGGGTGGGCAGAGAGGATATACTGCCACACAACTTTGTCTTGGCACATACTCCTTGACGTTATACGAGTATATATGTAACGTCATTGTGTTCTCCTCCATTTTTAAGATTGTCTGGGCACTTAATGTTACCTTATCAATTAATTTACACAACTAATGTCCCAGAATGGTAGTATCGCCCTGGTGAAAGACCACAATTCAGAATCGAAACGTTGCTTGAAATGGCTTTAGCCGTGTTTGGTGACCAGATCTGAATAGCCAGGTACTTCCCAACCTTCATCTTACCCATCTACATCCCCTCTACCTATCAAAATATCACACAAACACTAATAACAGAAGGTTTGCCTAAATAATTATAGAAGCTTTTTGTTGATTTTATGTGTTTATATCATTAAAAATGTGAGATTTATAAAGTTCGGTCAAAAATATTTGAAAGTGTTGAAATACCTCTGAAAAGTGATGTTTTATAATCTTTGTTTGGTCTTATTTGAACATTCACGCATAGCACATATCACCATCATGTTTGATTTATTTGTATAACCACTGCAAGTTTTTTAATCAACAAAAATATAGGAAATAACCTAAAAATCCGTTGACGTAAGTTATGCGACTCGATCATGTGAAGTTAGCGCGGACGGAGAACATTCTTACATACTTAGAAGTGCAGCAATATTATATGAAGTCTTTTCTTGACTCTTTCACTCTCGCGGTATACGACGTAAAAACCCAAAGAAAGTGATTCATCGCAATTTTGTATAGGTTGAGTAAAAATATCAGCTATACCTCCTTATATCGTTACTCAAGTGTATGCATATACACCAATACACACAATTCTGCATGCGTTGTTCGCATCAACTCGTGACAACACCAACCATTATTTCGAAAGAATTTCTAAAATAGTTTGTAAATACCTCATCTTATCAACCTTCTGAAATATCACGGTGTATTTTACAAAAGGGATAGCGTATTTTCCCATTTCGGGGTAATCTTTGTGAAGAATGCGGCGGGCTCGCCATTTATGTCGATTGATTTATCCCAAAAGGCTTTCGTCGACAAAGGAGAGAGCCTACCTATAAGATTTATTTATTGGCCGTTGGGTCACTATTCTACCTGGGAATACTTAGCAGGTACGATAATAAAGAAGGAAAGAACTTTTAACAAAATGCAAAAGTTTGCATTTATGAAAAAAAAATAAGCAATCAAATTCTCTGTTGCAGCTTATCCCGTTCAACATTCCTTGCCGTAGACTCAGAAATAATGAATTGCTGTTCCTCAATCATCACAATACTAATTATGGGTATAATTCTCCAATGTCCAGAATGTCGAGATTTGTTAACTCAAGCCATGGTCTTGACATTTTTGGTAGCAGTCTAAATGATTTTTGTCATTCTTTACGACTCTACCAAAACTTTGACTAGACCATGGCTTGGATGTTCTCTCTTATGTTTATTTTTGTCATCGCTTAATTTATTATTATGTATATGCTATTCCTTCTCTGTTGCTCTTTTTTCCATTTCGTTATTTAAATGTATATTTTTGTCATTGGACTTTAGTCCGTTAATTTATAAATGAATTCAAAATAATTATTCGGCTATTGAATTAAATTATATTTATTTTAATACAATTGGGAAAGAGACCTCCGTGGTCGAGCGGTTATGACCCTCGACTACAAATATAGAGGTAGCGGGTTTAAATCCCAGCGTGCATATACACATTTTATTTAATTAATGTAAACATTAATTAACATATTTAATTAACATAAAATAATACATTGTATATTTGCAGCTCGTTCCAGAGTTGAAAAATACTCCATTCAGCAAACGAAACGTTGTTTGAAATGACTTTGAACTAGTTTGGCGACCAAATCTGAATAGCCAGGTACTTCCCAACTTTCTCCTTCCCCTAACCACTCTCTTTAACCTCACAGCATATAACGATGGGGGGTGCAATAATAATAAATAAATGGATAACTTTTATAGCGCCGTTTTTGTGGGAGAATCACCTCAAGGGCGCTTTAGTCCCACTAACTCCGGATAGTTGGGAATCTTGTGAGGTATTCACATTGGAAAAGAAACAGAGGCCGCCCACATTCGAAATTCATGCTTCGGACGAGTGATAGCCGCCAAGGATCGGCAAATATGGAGAAAAAAACCACAAGTCTCACGAAGAAGGGAAGAGGGTAGCGGGTAAAAACAATCTCGAATACAGATTGACACACTTATCTTTACAAGCGGGCGAAGGAGGAGCTAACAAAGGAACTATTTTTGAAATCCATAGATTTGTTTTTATCCACGGCGTAGGATGCACATTGTAACTAACTAAAACTAACCATCACGCCGTTTCACCGCAGGGGTAGGTAGAGAGGACGGACCGCCATATAACTGTCTCGGCATACACTCCTTGCTTCATTCACATTCATACACCGTCTCATACATACCCTTCTGTTATTCTGACTCTTCACATGACCCGATTCAAGTATTGATTTACTTGATCGTGCCATGTCTTTCTCGGGGGTCCTCGACTTCTTGTTTCATTGTGAAAAGAACATATGATGCGAAAGTGAATGGAAGAAGATGCACATTGTAATACTTTTTTATGAAGTGACAATAATGGCGGGATTTGAGATATTTTCCTGTTTTCCTCATCATATCGTCGTTGGAAAAGCAAAAGGGCTTAAGCGACACTAAAAATAGTTGAATATGCAGTTTTTCTTTCTGCATCGAATGCTCTGACTCTCGTTTGATTCTGAAGACTTTTGTGGCCCTTCAGTCATCTAAAATATATTTACCATTTGGGAGAAGGCTCGACTCAAGCGACACAAGTTTGGGACTTGCAACATTTTGTCGCTTCACCTTAGTTACCTCAGTGAGAGCATTGAGTTAATTGACCTCACTTTTTTTTCAAAATCTAACCAGGTACTGAGGGCTTGTATTTTATTGTAAAACAAAAAACTTTACTGCTCCGGTGTAAACTTCGCAAAATGGTGCTTCAGACCTTTTACCTTTCCGGCGACGATTTGTTGTTGAATTGTTAAAGCATATTTTGGCATTTTTAGCATCGATGTATATGCTTATATACCCTTTAGATTTTTACCGCATGATTAAGCAATTTTTAGTGTACATAATCCGATGTCTATTAATTATTGTATCAAATTATTTGGGGAAAACGCTGTTGGCAGCCGTGCACAACTGCGTTCTATAAATTGCAATTCAAATAAATTGCGTGCGTGACCCGGGTAACAAATTTTCAAAGTCTCGCCACAATAAATCTACAACATGACATAAAACATCTTAAGTGTGTACATACCTTCCAGCATCGCAGTCTCTTTTTCATAGTCCATTGTCCCCGAGAAAACTTTGAACAGAAGCCGAACTAAAAAAATAATTAAGCACTAAAGAAATATGCGCGTTTCGTAGACGCTAAACATCACACAGAACAGAACGGAAGAAAGGCGAAAATATGAATTAAAGCGACAACACTTTACACACGGCGGTCTTGAAAAGGTGGTTTTTCGAACCGAGCGGCCGGAATAGAGCCTTCGGCGATAAAATGTTTCAATCGAAAAAAACACACGTCAAACTATCTAGAAGCATGGCACCAAGATGGGACACCATAGCCCGCGATTGCCACAAAGACGCGAAATGTTCTTTCAGTGTCACGCGCGGAGTCTCACGGAATACATCAACACAGAACTGACAACACGAATTTAACAATAAGAATCGCGTGCGATTTGTAGTATTTTCGCACTACCAAAGACCGGAGATAACACGATGTATATTATCAAAACACGACTCGACCACCATGTTTGATAAACAGAAAGAAGGCGAAACAGAGACAGAATGGCAATGAATTATCATATTTCCTAAATTGGGACGATCGTCGTACTGCGCACTGGAAATTCGTGCGCAAAAGATTCAGCCGTTCGTATAAACTGTTGTTGTCTCTTTCTATTGCTTTTAACAATACTACCGTTCCGTAGTAAATTATTTTTGGTTAAGTTGGCAGAAAGTTCAGAGCAAAACATGTGTTTTGAAAGTGCGGGGGAATTTTGAATGCTGACGGTTTGGTGCTAATGTCGGACTAAATAACAACTTGAAGTTCGGTGGATGGGGGTTGAAAGCACTGAATAGAAAATCCTTAAAAGTGTGATCCACACCGATTTGAAACAAATCTGATGGCGCCAACTTACATAAGACCTTACGACTCCTGGGCCCCAGACAGGCTTATGAAATTGTTCATCTGTTGTAGAAAGAATTCCGATATTTGAAAATGTTTGATGAATTTCGCCAAATCTAGCAAAAATAAAATTGAGGTTTCTTTGGGCACAACATACTTCTGGTAGTTTATCTCGTCAGTGGGTTGGGAAAATATGCTTTTCTTGCGGTGGCTTAGGGAAAACAGTAACAGTTCAAAAAAAATAATCGATGTACAGCTTGACAGAGATAACTTTGCAGTGAGTGAGGTCGCTAGTGTAAATTGTGTAAAAAAATTGGATTTTGAAAATTGATCACACTTCTATGCATATTGTAATATTTTTTTATGTGAATACTACTTTACTCTAAAGGAGATGAGGAAAGGAAAGGTTGGAAAGTACCAGACTATTCAGATCTTGTCACTAAACACGACTTAAGACATTTCCAGTAACGTTTCGATTCTAAATAGTGGTTAGTGGTCTTTCACAAAGTATTTACTTCTTAGTGTCTTTCAATTTTTTTAATAACTATTTTACACTATATATAACACTATTTTAACATTCAATATTCATATCATATCTGTTGACTAGTTGAATTTGATTATTCTTTATTAATAATAATAACATAATCATTTTAAATAAGTAAACATTATGCATTCATAGTTGCGCTACAAACGAACCGAAACACAATACTATTTGTCAACAATTATAATTGCAAAACAACAATCATCGTTTCCAATTTCTCTAATCATTTTTTTTTCTTGCAACGATTTATAATTGTTCTCATTCAATATTATATCTAAATCTTGATTGCTGCCGTATCGCAAATTATCCGTATTATAAAAATCAACTGACTCAACGGAACAAGTTTCTGATTTACCATTACAATTACCTGATAAATTGTTATTATTCTCTGATTCAATGCGACAACTCTCTAAAGCAGAGTCGCAATTCTCAGATTCGGAGTTACAATCTCCTGATTGATTACGATCATTCTGTGATTCAAATATACAATTATTCTCTGACACAACGTCATATTTATCTGATTTAAGACTAGAATCTTTTTCTGTTTTTTTGTCATCTGAATTATTGCATTCAATGTTATCATTTTTCAAACAAATGTGTAATGATTTTCTACTGCTAAATATTTTTAAATTATTAGAGAGTATATTGGCTTGTTTCTTTGGGAGTGATTCCTTTAAAGTTCTATCTTTCATAACGTATTTAGTAAAAATTGGTTGGAGCACATCTTTCGATAATGGATATATCTTTTGCCTTAAGACCAATGGATTTTTTTCTATTTCTCCAGAAGTTTTATTTACAACCTGAAACGTTAAAAACATAAGTATTAAGAATAGAGTTAGAATTAAATTTTGATTTAATAACATTTATAGGGGTGGAGTGAGACATGGAACCAACAGAAGAAGGATAAAAGTAGACTGAATGCCGTAGAAATGAGATCCTTAAGGCATACAAGTGAAAAACTATGATTTACGATGTATTCATCGTAAAATCATACTCAGAAAAAAACAACTGTAACCCATCTTAAATAAAAATTCATACCAGATAGATATATAAAATAGTAAACTAAAAGTAACTTGTAACTAGTAAAATCATGCAGCAATACTGATAAATATAATTAAAGTAAAATCATGGTTTACTACCCCTGACATCCCAAAAATAGTATATAAGCCATAGAATAAGAACAACCTGTACTGGTCTGAAGATGGCCGTTATAGGCTGAAACCGGTCCAGTCAAAAAAATAAAAAAGTGGAATAAAGTTATAAATTTGTTTTATTGAATCATTAAAATGGAATTCCACCATGAATTAACAGTTACAAAATTAGAAATAATGAAAAACTATGTATGATCGTATTACAAGTATGCAGCGCCCTTGAGGTGATTTTTCACAAAAACGGCGCTTTACAAATTATCCAAATATTATTATTATTATATTATATCCGAAAAAATAAATAAAGCTGATGTAAAATTAAGAAAGAGACGCTTATATGGTTTGGATATTTAGAGTGGATGAATGGAGAAGCCAGGAGAAAATATGACGCGAAAGAGAATGGTACAAGAAGCTGTACAGTGGTCATGTCAAGAGTCAAAATAACAGAAGAGTGTATGAGACGATGCATGAATTTAAAAAAATCCATTTACTAATATTAGACGAATGACGATATACAATAAAACTCATACATTTAGAATTGATTTGATGTTCACTGGGGTTCCTTGGTGTTGTTTAAAGCAACAGGAGAGATAATAACATTAATGAACATGAAAATAAATTGTACAGTTAATTTGAACAATATTTGAAAGCATAAATTAAAATCAATTTTGTGCCTGAATGCTTATCTCGACACAGGACTACCCTTGGATGACATGGAGAGGCACCTTTGCCAAACAGTGTAGTCAGGACGGTTGACTTTATACTGACTCCATAGAAAGAGACAAATATATATAAAAGGATGTTGGATAGCCTATTAATTACCGCGCACGTAGAATTCGGACATTTTTGATAAAAAATATTTGAACACATTAAACAAAACAATTTAACATCAAAATGGTTTATAAATACAAAATATCACACAAACACCAATAACAGAAGGTTTGCCTAAATAACGACGAAAGCTTTTTGTTGATTTTATGTATTTATATCACTAAAAATGTGAAAATTCTAGAGTTCGGTCAAGAATATTTAAAGCTGTTTAAATACCTCTAAAAAGTGATTGTTATAATCTTTGTTTGGTCTTATTTGAACATTCACGCACAGCACATATCAACATAATGTTTGATTTATTTGTATAACCATTGTAAGTTTTTTAATCAACACAAATATAGGAAATAACTAGCGTTGTGACCACTTTGAAAGAACTACTTAAAAGAACTACTTCTTTTGGCAACAGTTCCTACTTTATTCATTGTTCATTGAACAAATACTTCAATTGAAGTCGATAGTTCATTTTAGCGTTCATTCATTTCAATAACTTTATTTCATCCAACAAATATTTCAATTGAAGTTGGTAGTTCATTTTATCCTTCATTCATTTCATTAAACAAATACTTCAACTGAAGTTGGTAGTTCATTTTAGGCTTCATTCATTTCATTGAACAAATACTTCAATTGTAGTCGGTAGTTCATCTTAGCGTTCATTCATTTCATTGAAAGAACTACTTCGGCGAGGAACCGGTTCCAGTTCTTTCCAGTTTCAAAGCGCTACCGACTAGTACGTGATTTTGTTGGCGAGGAACCAGTTCCAGTTCTTTTCGTTTTCAAATTTCTACCGACTAGTACGTGCTTTTTCGGCGAGGAACCGGTTCCAAAAAGAACTGAACAAATAAGCGGATAAATTCAAATCTCTTTTTTTAGGAATATAGGAAATAACCTCAAAATCCGTTGACGTAAGTTATACGACTCGATGATGTGAAGTTAGCGCGAACGGAGAACGTTTTAACATACTTAGAAGTGCTGCGATATTATGTGACGACCTTTCTTGTCTCTTTTTCTCTCATGGTATATGACGTAAAAACCCCGAGAAAGTGATTTATCGCAAATTTGTATATGTTGGGTAAAAATATTAGCTATACTTTCTTATATCGTTACTCCAAGGGACTACCGAAATAAGGGGCTTATGTTTTGCTTCTATTTTATAATTTTTGAGTACAAATTAATAAAATGCCACTTCAAAGAAAATGAATTTTACCTTAAACAAAAAGATATATGTACCTACCAATTTCATTCCATATTTCTTATACATTGTGAAATCAGTGTGATTATATTTGACATGGCGAGTTAGCTCCGATTTGTTCACAAAGTGAGAGTTACACAAAGAACATTTCCAGGGAGACAATACTTCAGACACATCAGATTTTAATATCTCATTATCATTTTCATTCTGCGATTCAACCTAAAAGATAAAGAGCACTTTTAATTCAACGTAAATATGAAACACAAAAAAAAAGATGGCAGCCAAATCGTAAGAAAAATTGAAATAATTATTGAAATATTAATAATTTTCAAATGAAGAATGAGATCGATTAAAAATGCCGGTTTCTTATAAGGTATCGGTGGCTGAATTGGCAGAAGCGTTACTCCCGGATAGAGTAGAGGTTCCGAGTTAGAGTCTCGATCGCGACCGTTATATTTTTTGTAGATTATTGATATTATTTCAATTATTAATATAAAAATAAATTAATAACAAACCTGAACGGCTTCTTTATAAATACTGCTTACAGGTTCACCGATACTTCTTTCAATCGTAGTTTCTACTTCTTCATATTCCCAATTGCCTTCTACATTCTCTCGTCCGATCAACACCTTAACGCGGCCTTCCTTTCCCAAAGTGTTCACAACAGAGTCCAACTCTTCCTTGCTTTTAATCTCTACATATTCCTCCCCGCCTTGCGTGACCATATCATGCTTTAAACTCGTGCAAATAAACTGGATATCGACGATCCCGCTATCGTCAAATTTTACGTCGGGGACACACGAGCCATTTTTCAACTCAACCCCTTTATTACTTTGTTTGAATTTTTTTGAATCTTCGTCATTTATTTGAACAAAACTACCTTTGCCAAAACAATAGACACTTTTCGAAATGGCACTGAATTGTTTATCATTGTAATTGTTTAGTAGTTCGTTTGTTGTTTTATGTATTTTGTTGTGCGTCTTGCCGTGCCGCGTGAGATGCCCCCGTCTAACGAAAGTGGATGAACAAAGTTGGCAGGCGAAAGGTCGGATTCCGGAGTGGATCTTTTGATGTTTTAAGGCGTCGGAGTTGTGGGCGAATCGCTTTTCACACTCATTGCATTTGTAGGGTTTTTGGCCAGTGTGGATGACCAGATGACACTGGAGCATTTGCCTAGAATATAACCGTGTCAAATTGATTAATCATTATTTTTTTTATTAAAGGAACAAACAGCACATTGTTAAAAAAAATGAAAGACAATTTACAGATATAAATATTTTATTTTACTTTTTATAGTGAATACCGCACAAGAATCCCAACTGCTCCCGACCGTCTGGAGCCAGTGGGGCTATTACAACCCCAATCGGAGTATGTTGTGAGGCTGAAGGTGATGGGAGGGGAAGGAGATGAGGAAGAGGAAGGTTAAGAAGTACCTGGCCAATCAGATGTCTGGTCACCAAACATGGTCAAAGCCATTTAAAGCATGGTTTCGATTCTAAATGGTGGTCTTTTACCAGGGCGATACCACCAGGGAATGTGCTACCAAAATACTATATGTTATTTTGTATGAATCGAATGTGTTATGATACATATAAATTAAATTAAATTTATTTGCGCACGCCAGGTTTGAACTCGCATCCTCCAGATCCGTAGCCGAGCAACTTACCACTCGACAACGCAGGCCATCCTATGATATATTTACCATATTGACTAAGTTTAGGTTATTCCACATTTTTTTGCAAGAATTTAGGTCTAGTGGTTTGAACCACTGTCACATTTTACACTGTCGCAAATCAACGATTAGTGCCATTATGAATTTTTACCGTTACCACTTTAAATAATCGCCCCGTTAACAACCGATTCTAAGACCGTTTCAGCATTTGTTCAAATTATAATCAGGTGTCAAGCATAACAGCGTGACCGTCATGTTATCACTAAGGCCTTAATATCTTGCAAAAAAATGTGGAATAACGCCTTTGACCTAAACACAGTCGATACGATACTAATTAACAGAATAATACACCAGAAACTTACTTCCGAGCAAACTTCTTTCCACACGTATCGCATTCAAATTGTTTATCCGAGCTGTGGACTCTCAGGTGTGAAGTTAGCAGCACTTGGTCAGTGAAACATCTCGAACATATTCCACAGGCAAACGCTTTGATACCTAAAACATTAAAAAAACACGGCATTACACTACCTATAAACATCTATTATTGCAGCATTATTGTCATATTTAATCACTCGCATGTCCAGTCTTGAAAAAAATGTTCTGAGTAGCGTCTCTGTACAATTTCAGTACATAATAATCGTTAATTTGGCTGTAGAACAGTAATGAAAAGTCCGTTTATAGTTTGGGCAATTAGAGTTGATGCAAACGACACATATTTAGGATTGTGTATATCGGTGCATATCTTTACACTTCTGAAACTTTACTGGCCCTGGACAACGTAAGTATCGGTTTATCGCATTGATTGTACATGAAGTTATGTGAGTATTTTGGTACAAGGATATTTAGACTTTGTAGGCATAAAACATCATGTGATGCCTTGAACAATTGTATTTATTCTCAAGTTTATCTTTTACAGTGTACATGGGTTATGCGAAATCACTTGTAAAAGTGTTTGCCCAAAAACATTTTCTGACGAGCTGGCAGGGTGTTCAAGTCAAGCATTCCAGTTTAGAAAAAGGAGGGAAACAAAAAAGGGTAGTAGCAAACATTTTTTTTCTTTCTATTTCAAGAATGGGGTGAAAGATGTAAGTAATATGTAGCAGGATATAGGGTTGATAATAATAGTGATTGTATTATTATCAACTCATGACTATTTTCTTCTTCTTGTCCTAGTAGAGTTGGGGACCCCTCCAGACTTCCCTGTCTTGTCTACTTCATCAACCTCCGTCCATTGGAGGCCTAGCCCCTGAAGTTGCTTTCCCCAGCTTTTTCCGGGGCGAACAACACGACATCTTCTCCCTAGAATTGCGGCAGAAATTCTGGCATTCTGAGTACATGTGTAACCACCTCATCTATGACTTTACTTTAAAGAGTAGCAGAGGCACGATCTCAAACATATCTCAGATCGTCGAGCTTCTTACTCAATCCTATTTTGTGACTCCTGCCAATCATTTCATTTGCAAATAATAAAACTAATAATAGATGATATTATAGTAAATCCACGAACCTGAATGTCTCGCAATGTGTCTTTTGAGATGATCATAATAGGAGAAAGTTTTTTGGCAAATATTGCATTTGTAAGACTTTTCCTTTGTATGAACCTTCCGGTGTATTAGAAGTGCTCTGAAATATAAATAATTTTAATCAGTCTTTTCATTTTTCAAGAACAACCTATTAAATAGTTACCTAGTAAATTATTTACTAGTAAATCTTGTCTTAGATTTTTGTAAAATTAAAAATATACTTATTTACCTTTTTGATACATATTTTTTATCGCAAGATTGACAGATATATGGTTTTTCCTTAGTGTGAACTCTAATGTGTAGATCCAAGTTAACTTTTTGCCTGAAAGCTGAAATAAAAAATATAATGTAACAGCATTCAATTTTGTATCAAATATTATTTTATTCAACCAGTTAGTAGTAGAGTGGACAAGCACGTCGGATTCCTACCCGGACGTTGTGGGTTCGATTCCTCTGACTAATTCCTCCATTATTGCACAAGCAACATCTTCCGCTTATTATAGAAGTATAATAATAGAAGGAGTTTTACAAATATTGTCAGGTTATTTGTAATCCGAGAATGTGTGTCTTTCTTTAAAAAAAAAACTACTCAGATGAAATATACAATATTAATCTCTTCCCCGCGGTCCTGATGTTTATGAGATAACAAGTGTGCGCAACATTATTGCTCTATGAAAATGAAAACATACATCTATGTGCGTAGCACTGGGGGCGCAGTTTATATGCGTATAAATAGTGGTGAAACCTTTGGTTAAAATTTAATAGGTTTACTGAAGTAAGAAGCTAAATAAGAAATTTAATCATGGAAATCGTTAGCAAAACTCTTTTATGCGAGGGCAGAAAAGCTGCATTTTCAAATCTTTTGGGGTTTATATGTAGTTTAAATCTTTGTATACCATCTTAAATTTCATCAACAAAAAAAAAATCGTATTTGGTTGCTGGTGTGGATGATAGTTAATAAGGAATTAGGTAAAAAAGACGCCATTTTGAAAATACTGAAAATGGATGGGTACCTTGAGAGCAGTATTCGCATATAAAATTCTTCTCTTCTATGTGACTTTTCACGTGGACTTTGAAGCTGCTAAGGTGCTTAAAGAGAGAACCACAAACACAGGAAAAGCCCTCTTCCGTGTCAATGTCTTTAGGTGCACTTTGGTCTTCCATCTAAAAACAAAATGGTGGTTTTTTCACAAAAACTAATTCAACTTTACTGCAACTAATCTCATTACATATACTTAGTAGAATCACGCGAACCAAAATCTTTTTTCACTGTAACAATAATTTCAAAACTACATCATTCATAAACCCTCTTATACCAGCCTAGCCAACCCAGCCCAGCCTTATTATAGGTTAGAAAACCAATACGTAGAAGTAGCGGTTATTTTTAACGGCACTGAAATAGCTTACGAAAGTGCATTACGTGTATTTTTTTAAAACAGTTACTAGTAAATATTTTTGTTTCCATTGCCACGTTGTTAATTTAATTCATCAATAATCATATAAGTATGTTAATATTGTTAATAAATTGCAAATATTTTGATTTATATCATTTTGTATTTTTACCGTAAATAAATAAACAAAAATTGATTGTTTATTCCTTGTTCTTATCCCACTATCCTTATCTCATCTTATACACAAGGCATAATGGTAAATCAAATCTTATATTTTTATAGTTGGACTGGGGCGTATGGCGAGGAACTGCATCCAAGGAAGGGGGGATCAAATACCACCCTGCAATGTAGCGAGGCGGTGATGATATTTTCATCATTAGAGAATTAATAAAAGAGGATTTTTTTTTAAATATCTGTGAATTTTGCATTGTATAGGTTTAAAAACACATGGATTCATAATGTAAGACATTTCCGACAGGAGAACGCTGATAATTGTAATCAAATAATAATAAAAACTCCTGCATATTGACTGTTGTTTTTCTCCTATTTACGTCTTCACTAAGATTCTAAAGTTGGATAACTTGATTTAGGCAGCTTTCAAATAGAATAGAAATGATATTATTATTGTACAAAATGAGTATTCAACTGATTCAACAAGAATGTTGATAAATAACTATAAACGTCAAAATCTTTGACATGAAGTGACCAGTGCTGCCACAAGTAATATTTATTTAAATCCTGTTGTTTTTCAAGTAAGTTCTTTTCTCGAAAAGTAATAATAATAAATGGCTGATTTATATAGCGCCGTTTACGTGAAAGAAATATCACTTCAAGGGCGCTTTACAGTATAATTAACATAACCTAAGACTAATAACTAGTAGCGTATAAATTATAACTAAGTAATGCCGCATCCACATAGATCACGCTGACTTAATATTGTTTTATCTGCCTTGACTTTTTCAATATAGAATTACCCTAAACTTTACGCTTTGTTGTGATATTAATTACTGAAACATTATTAATAGCATTCAAAAAGATATTGGTATCTAAAATTAACGAAACTATAACCCTTTTATTTTGTATCTAACTAACATTTTAACTCTTTTGCATATTTTATTGCTCTTCGAGTCATATAAAATGTGTTCTTTGGGAAATGATCTTTATAAGATACAAAAAAACTGCAACAAATACCGGAATGAGTCACCTATAACATTTCCCAGAAGATGTCATTAGAGGCGGAATTCCAAAATTCTTTAAATGAAGCAGTGAAAATATATTACAAAGGAATTATAGTCACAATGTAATTAGTTCATCGGTATTGAATTCTGAAGTTTCAGTGAAATTCCCGGAAAGTCGGATATTAATGATTCATTCGTTTGACTTTACGGCCCTTCACACTAACGACCAAATAAACATTAAAGTATTTCTATATTTGAAGATTTTAGCTGTAAATCGCAAATGTAACTCTGCTCCTCGTGTTCTAATTAAACTAAACGAACAGGTAAAGTAAATTATTTGTTAAGAGTGTAAATGTTTTGTTTTGTTAAATTTGCAAAGCAATTTAATAATTCGTGTATTGTTAAAAAAAAATCAGCCCCTTGGAAATTCGCTGCCCGGAGTGTACTGCTCCAATTGCGCCTGCACAGGACCGGCCCTGACATTAAGGGAATGGCACACTTACTCATTTTCAAATATAAACTACATTACCATGTTAGCGCAACGGCTCGGGGTCTGTTTCATGCAAACACATTGGTAGTTTAGAATACCTAACTAAACTGATCTTTTTTCATCAAAATGTATGACATAAACATATATGCAACTCTAGATTTTTTGTTGTTGTTTTTACTTATAAATTATAGGCCACGAAAGATTTTTTAGACTTCTCTGTGATTTATAGACAGCTATGGAAATGATTTGTGATTAAATGGAGGATATTTAAAAAAAAATCTCTCCCCAGCCACTCTGATGAATTCTATTATTCTATATACATAATAAAACAGTGGTAAAAAGTGGTTTCTTTGGCCCAAATTTTTTAAATTATGGATGAAAAATTTGTCTAATTTCACTCATTTGAAATTTCGACTTTTCATAAAACAGGAAAAGAAAATATATATTTTTTTGTTTTTAGCTTTAAATTTTTATTAATTATAATATCATTCACTGGTAGTATTGGAAAAAAAAGTAGAATACAATTATTTTCTTTAGTCATTATAATAAATTAATATTAGTCATTTACTAATCTGTTGGAAATACTCGAATTTAAATATATTATGTTTACATCAATTATTAAAAGAATATTACAATCTTCAACGAATTTGAAAAGAGAAACAGAGTCTAGAAGAAAGAAAAATGATTTTATGACTAAACTCGAACATATATCTAAAACCTCCCCCTCTTCACCATCTGTCAGGTGGAAAGTCTGTCTCGTCTTCCGCGCGCTCTCCATCTTCTCGATCCACCGGAAGTTCATCTTCCCCTTGTTGTTCTATTCTTCCATCTGTAACCTCAGTATCCGCCTCCTCGTTCTGGTAAGCATAGACTGGACTAGCGCGACCCGTCCAATCAAAGCCTTCCTCCGGCTGGCGGTTGGTTCGCTCCGTCCACTCCGCCATCTGCTCCTCGCTCATCAGCTCGTGCTCCTCGTAAGCGTCGAGGTTGAACATGGGCATGAACCCATATGCCCCGCAGGAAGTCATCGGGACCATTTCATTGTTTTTCCGTTCCCTCTTCATCCTCATGGCGACGAATTTCTCCATGATTTCATAGTCGGTGATGGTCGGGACATCTATGTAATCGTCGAATTCAACCACCAGACTTTGCCCCAGGTGAGTCCCTTCGTAGCCATTTTCCCGGCGGCTTCCCTCTTCGTTAAGCCTGCACATAGCTGCAGATAGGTTTAGATCTGCGGACAAAATGATACAATATATTAGTAACAACATAATAACTGCAATTGTTAATGGGTAAGAAGGGATGAATCATTAAAAGTGGAATAATTAAATACTTTGCGAGTACGCACTTGCGTACAAGGGTGAACTTTTGAAATTTGGAACTAACTGTTAATTAAAATGATCAAATATAAATATAAAAAAATCCTTTTAAATATACCTATAATATATTTAGGCCGACATTATTATATATTTGAAATGGGTGGATTAAAGCAACTAAAGATTTTTTCTTGACAAGTAAAGTTACATTCAACAACGGTTAAGGGTAAAAACCAGTGCTAGTCAACATCTGTGAAAAAATATATTTTAATTAGAAAATTAGAAACATTACTAGTAGATTAGAATTTAGGTAGTCAAATTTCCATAAATTGCATCATCAACATATTCGATGCTAGGATTTAACTTTGATTAAAAAAATTATTTATTTATACAGTTTCGAGTAATATTGTAATCTTTTAAATGGAAAACAATAAAAAAAACAAATACTTAAATTTAAAAAGGATATTCTTGATGATAATATATTTTGCTGGCTTTATTACACAAACAAATTAGTTCAAGTTTAACATTGCCGAGGTGTTTAATTATTTATTTAGCATTTAGGATAATGATGTAGACCGACATTAAATTAAATTTAATCAAAATAACACAATATGCAAAGTAAAATAAAATTTGAAAAACAATTATAATAATTACCTAATATGAAGAGGCTGGAGACTTGATGTTATCTCTGGAGATATATATAGACGCTCAATAAAATTGTCAATTAGTTTTCAACAATAAATATTTGATTTACTTTAAAACAAAAGTTTAAAGATCGCGCAGCACATGTACTTGCAAAGTTCGGAAGTTCACTAGTGTAATTTAAAAAAACAAACTGTGGAGCAGAGTAACAATGTATCTTGCTGACGGAGTTTATGGATATGAGTTGAGAACCACTGGGACGACTATTTATATCCCTCGCCAGCCCTTAATGACACGAAGATTAAGACTTCCCGGGACGGCGGGGAGGGGGGGGGTATCGCCATTCGTCAATGGCACCACAGTTTGGGAAGTACTTGAAAACTGGGAATCCTTAATATTAATTACATTTCGAATGCACGAATATTTTAAAGATTTTTTAATTTAATAAAAGGGAACATAATCATGTGACTAGAAATGTAAATAGAATAAGATTACCACAGATGAAAAAAATGTTGCCACAGAACCATATACATTAAATACAAGACACGTCATATTCATACAAATCTTACGAAAAATGTAGCACCACTGGTACCGTCTTGTTTTACGTTTCACCCTCGTATGAAAAGGATAGCCATTCAAAGAATATGTGTGTGCGGAAGAGATAGCTATATGAAGCGTGTTTCGAAGGTATGTCTCGTTGACTTGGTTTAGTGCAACCAGACGCGTTGTCTCAGTAATGTATCTCCATTATTTAATTCATATAAGCATAGAACTTCCTAATGTACAAAGGACTGAAAGTGAATGACGAGATGCCTTAAAATGTGAAAAGTCAAGGAAGAATGAGCGTATTCAAAAATATACCGTCGCTGGAAATACTAAAGAGCTTAAGCGACACTTTGGTCAAAAATGAGCTAAATGCAGTTTTGATCAGTTCTTTTTTCTGCGTTGAAAGCTCTGACTCTCGTTTGATTCTGAAGACTTGTGGCCCTTCAGCCATCTAA
This sequence comes from Drusus annulatus, assembly GCA_022651775.1. Classification (NCBI taxonomy): domain Eukaryota; kingdom Metazoa; phylum Arthropoda; class Insecta; order Trichoptera; family Limnephilidae; genus Drusus; species Drusus annulatus. The sequence continues at coordinate 546,007 of JAGWCC010000280.1, forward strand.
AATATATTTACCATTTGGGAGAAGGCTTGACTCAAGCGATATAAGTTTGGGATTTTTTCCAGATTTTTGTCGCTTCGGGTAACTCAGTGAAAGCATTGAGTTAACTTTTTTTCAAAATCCAACCAGGTACTGAAAATTTATGAATTTTATTGTAAAACAAAAACAACTTTAAAGTGCTCCGGTGTAAACTTCCCAAAATGGTGCTTTTTTGTCTTTCCGGCGACAATATTTTTTGCTTACTGTAAAAATGTAGCATTGTAATTTTTTTAATTTACGTGAACATATTAGCATCAGCTTATAAACCATGTAATATGAAGAAACTAAATAAATAGGTTTTTTATCCAGTAAAGACCTTTTCCCTAAGAACTCACTAATGTAGACTTAAATTCAGTCAATTAAATACAACCATCAGATGGTGATAGAAATAAGGCCTATTGAGCCGCAGTACTAGTTAGATAGACATTATGAGGGGTATTTGAATAATCCCCAGCTAGTTAGCAGAGGATTACGAAAGAATCCATAAAATCAAAAAAAAAATCCAACAAAAGAATCATAAAAAAATGATTTTAAGAATAATAAAAAAAAGAAAAAAAATCTAGAGTTATATACTCGTATATGTACAGGTATATGTCATACATTTTGGTGAAATGGGATTAATCAGTTTAGTTAGGTATTTTAAACAATTTGTTTGTATTCGGCTAACAAGATAATGCAGTTTATATTTGACAATGAGTTAAGTGTGTCATTCGCTTGATGTTATTATAACGACCCTTACTGCCTTCTAAACTAGCGACCAAATTCACGTTGCATTATTTATATTTAATCGATGATTTACCTGCTACCATAACGTGAAAAAATTTCATTATCAATTTCAGAGTTGTAAATTCTATTTTTTATAGTGAATACCGCACAAGAGTCCCAACAGCTCAATACCGTTTAGAGCCAGTGAGACTATGGCATCCCCAATCGGGGTATGTTGTTAGGCTGAAGGTAGTGGGGAGGGGAAGGAGATGAGTAAAAAGGAAGGTTGGCAATACCTGGCTTTTCAGACCTGGTCAACAAACGTGGCTAAATCCATTTTAAGCAACGTTTTAATTCTGAATGGTGGTTTTTCACCAGGGTGATACTTTGAGTATCTACCACTCTGGAACGTGCCGTAAAAATACCATAAATGTGAAAAGACGCATATTATTTTATTAAATTTTCATTTAAGCAGGCCGTGATTTGAAACCCACTGTCATTGGGTTCGTAGTCGAGCGTCTTACCACTCGACTATTTGGATAAATACCTCTAAAAAAACATCTTAGTCGACTGAACTAGGTAATTATAAAATAGAAAACGGTTAATAAGTTAATTAATTAATTTATTTTGTTGGTCGTAATCTTGGAGTAACAATGTATGGAGAGAGAGCTAATTCTTTTTACCCAACCTATACAAACTTGCGATAAATCACTTTCTCCGGGTTTTTACGTCGTACACCATGAGAAAGAATGAGACAGCAAATTTTCCCAAATTATCACACCGCTTTAAAGTATTGCAAGGATGTTGTTCTTTGCGTCCCGCGTCTCCGTTGACTCTGCCCACACGTTTTCAAATGCAACATAAATGGACATAAGTCAACGGTTTTTTAGGTTATATGCTATATTTTTGTTCATAACAATACTGTGATAAAGTGGTTATACGAATAAACAAAAACATTATGTCGGCATGTGCTATGAATGGATGTATAAATACCCTAGCCTTAGTCCTAGTCACGCCCAGGTCTAGCCGAGTTCGGCAAAACTCATAAAAACTGACTACAGCAGCGCTCTCTCTTGTTTATTATTGCTCTGAGGTTAAATGTTTAGATATAACGTAAGTTTTAAAAGTTGCTCATGATCCCACGTCGAGATAATTTATGAACGGGTGCAACTAATTAAAATAACTTAAAAATTATATTATAATGACATATGCATAAATCTTAATGCTCTACAATCAATCTCATTTAGTTTGTTCTAAATTAAAACTGACTACAGCAGCGCTCTCTGTTCTATATTATTGCTCTGAGGTCGTGGTAGTATTTGCAATTTAAAGGTTGAATTTGATCTTATTTTTCTAAAGGTTTGTATGTTTATTTGGTCGTTAGCGTGGAGAGCCGTAAAGTCAAACGAATGAATCATTAATATTTGACCGTCCGGGGTATTTCACTGAAACCTCCGAATTTAATACCGATGAACTAATTACGTTGCATTGCATTATGCACATTAATTTAAAAAGCTTAGGAATACCGACTCTAACGACATCTTCTGGGAAATGTTATGGGTGACTCATTTCGTTATTTGATGCAGTTATTTTTGTCCGATAAAGATCATTTTCTAAAGAACACTTTTTATAAAACTCGAATAGATGTCAAACATATTTTAAAAAAAAACTTCACAGGTAACGTGAACAAGTTTGACCGGTCGGTAGCTGAATGTACAAACGCGTCGGATTCCCACCCGGGTGTCGTGCGTTCAATTCCTCTGCTGGCTAAGTTCTCCATCATTGCACAAGCAACATCTTCCGCTTCTTATGATGGCAGTAGGAGTTTTTCAAATATTGTCAGGTTATTCGTAACTCGGGAATGTTTGTCTTTCTTTTTAGAAAAAAATAAATCGTTCCAGAGTGGTAGATAGTCTATGTATCACCCCGGTGAAAGACTACCATTCAGAATCGAAACGTCGCTTGAAATGGTTTTAGCCATATTCGGTGACCAGATCTGAATAGTCAGGTACTTCCCAACCTTCCTCTTCCTCATTTCTTTCTTCTTCCCACTATCTTCAGCCTCACAACATACCCCAATTGGGGATGCCATAGTCTCACTGGCTCTAGACTGTTGGGAGGAGTTGGGAATCTTGTGCGCTATTCACTAATTCAGTGGCGGCTCGTGACTTTTGAGTGTGGCAGAGTGTTAAGATTGAAAAATACGACGTTATTGATGTTGCTGTCGTCGAAAATGTTTTTTTTTTTCAAAAACTTTATTTTGTATGAAGATTTTCAGGATTTTTCTATTCTGGTGGTTAACTACACGGCTTGTTGAAAAATTTTCATACAAAAAAAGAAATTAAAAAAAATAATGATAATCATTTTCGGCTTCAACAGCATCAATATTGAGGTTTTCTTTCAATTTTAGCACTCCAGCACCCTAAAAATCACGAGCCGATCCTTGTTAATATAAAAAAGACCTTTCGACTTTTTACAAAGTCTAGAACTAATATTTAAATTAGAATCAACTAATCTGTGTTTAGGGTTTCTCAAACTGTGCGTCCAGCTGGCTGCAGGTGGGTCCTACCCCCTCCCTGGGTTACCAAGAGTTGGCAGGTATAAATACCCTCCGAGTGCTTTTCGTGTCCAAGGTACTAAGTCGTGTCATCCCTCGGTACTGCGTCACCAAGTTACATTGTTACTCCACACTTTATTACGACTGAAAAATATTGTATAGTTTTATAAAGTGTCAATAATCTAGTTACTGTGATTTCCTCAGGTCTCCAGTCTCTTCAGGTTTGGTTATTAATGTTTTACTAGTTGTTATATGTCTAAAATCACGGGATGTAACTTGACTTGCCAAGAAAAAATATTACTTGCTTTAATCCACCCATTTTACAGAGAGAATAATGTCTGCTGAAATGTTTTATACGTAGGAAGGGATTTGAAAAGATTATCTTTTTATATTTTAAAATTTCAATTAACATTAATGAAAGATTGAACGCCGCTGGCCAGTATGTGTGCAATATGAGGTAAGTAAGAGTACGAGAACAGCGTGCAATATAGTTGTGAACGATGAATACTTGGAGCAAGTGGATAAGTTTGTGTATTTGGGAAGTATTTTTACGAGAGACGGGAAAGGCTGATGAGGATATTGAAAGAAGGGTGAATGCAGGAAACTTCATTAACGGAGGACTGAACGCCGTTGGCGCTAGTAAAAAATGTTCAAAGAATCGAAGCTAGCAGTTCACAATCTTTTTGTCTTTTTGTAATTATGGCATACAGAGCTCCAGGCCAATAAGGCCACTTTCTCTTTCATCGTGATGTTAAGTTTATGGTTGTTAAAATAAAAAGTTACATTTCAAATTAAGCAAGAAAATTATTTTTATTTTTAAATCACAGCAGATAAGTTAGATAATAATAAAAAAATGCAGTTATGGTATTAAGAGGTTGGTAACTTTTATTTTTATCCAATTTTTTTATTACATTTTTGCATATATTTAAGGATATCGAGTTTGAACATTTAAAATCTAATGAAAGTAAATTTGGGGCAATGAAATATGTATGTCTCTGTTTTCCTATATTTGTGTTGATTAAAAAACTTGCAGTGGCCATACAAATAAATCATGTGAATAAGATATGTGCTATGCGTGAATGCTCAAATAAGACCAAACAAAGATTATAAAACATCACTTTTCAGAGGTATTTCAACAATTTAAAATATTTTTGACCGGACTTTAGAATTTTCACCTTTTTAATGATATAAAGACATAAAATCAACAAAAAGCTTCCATCATTATTTAGGCAAACCTTCTGTTATTAGTCATTAGTGTTTGTGTGATATTTTGACTTCAAAAATCATTTTAATAGTGTATTGATATAGTTTTGTTTAATGTGTTCAAATATATTCATTAAAAATGTCCGAACTCTATGTGGGCGGTAACTAATAGGCTATCCGACATCCTTTAATATATATTTGTCTCCATCTATCGAGTCAGTATAAAGTCATCAATACTGACTACACAGTTTCGCAAAGGTACCTCTCCATGTATATTGTTACTCCAAGCTTACATTCCATCATTGCTCTACTTATAGCCCAGCTGCAGCGATGTGCATCTGTCGCGCGGAGGAAAGTCAAATAAATGGTTACCCCTGTTACCAGGGGGCGCTCGGGGGGCGAAGTCCTATGGTAGAATCGGGACCGTTCATTGAAGCACCGAGTACTAATGACGATTTCTTCTCAAGTAACGGGCTACGAGAATTTCCACTTCTCTCAATTGTAATGATCTGTTTTATTTTGATATCGTATGTATATTTATACTATTCGTGTGTTTATATTTGTATATTCATTTTTATGTTTTTGTCATGCTTAAATTTTGATTCTTAAAAGTTTTAAATAAATATTACAAGAACTATCTTAATGTGTTTTTCTACTTCTCTTCGGCACTGTTAAATTAACTGCGATCATCCTTACAGTACATAAAAGCGGTGTGTTTTTTTTGCTGTCTTTTTCTCTCTCGTGGTATACGATGTAAAAACTCGGAGAAAGTGATTTATAGGTTGGGTAAAAATAATTAGCTATCTCTCCATACATTGTTACTCCAAGGTCTCAAATTAGTTTGTTTGGATAAGTTTTTTTCCTTTTTTAAAATGTGCACCGTGAGAGCGGAAGTCAGGAAGGCATGATATCTCAAAATTAAAACCTTTGGTTATTTACCAGACCATTTAAAATTCTAACACTTCCTACACATATGTTTCCTATTTCGTCAATTTTTCCAGCATAAAAAGGGAATTTTTGTATTCATCTGCAACGGTTTGTCATTTTTCATTAAAATGCCTTGATACTCTTGATAGCATAATGAATATGGGGCCAGCAACCAAAAATTATGCTAAACGTCACTTATTACGTCATTTACACATCATTGCTTGTATTACTTGTAGCATTCTACGAGTAATACAAGCAATACTACATATGATTTATCTGCAAATGTTATGTGGGTAGTTAGAAAAATGTCTGAGGTTTCCAATTAATACAATTTTCGAACGGTAATCCATTAAATTCTATGAAAAACACACTGAAATATCAGTAAAATGTGCAGTTTTAAAACCAGCAAAGGCATTTTTTAGCGTTTTACCTTAAATCCCGGAATGCATTTCATAAATACACACTGTTTGAGAATTTTGTTCACTGGAAACCTTAGGCATTTCTTCTTAATCTGTTAATTCTAACTACCCGTTTAGAATTAACAGATAAAGAATTTGTATATTCCATATCCGTAAAAATATGTAATACAGTCCTTCATATTATATAGGTAAGCCATCTCGTAGTGTAAACATTAGAATAAGTGAACATGTAAGATGCTTAAAAAACAATAATTTTTCAGAGTTCGCCAATCACCTCATTACTACTAATCATAATTTTAATAGGGATACAGGGGTTAAAATTCTTCACCGTTGCAATAAAGGGATAAAATTAGATAACTTAGAAGCACTAGAAATTAGAAAAACATTAAACAGTAAATGCAATATTTTAAACAATCAAATTAATTTATCTTATAGTCCTATCCTAGATATTTTTCCAATAAACCGCTCGGTTATTCCCATAATCCCCTCAATTACCCCAGTATTTTGTATTTCAGATTAATTTAATATTGTCCTGATGATGGAAGGGTACTTCCGAAACCGGTAGACATAATATTGAATAAAAAAGTGGTTATAAACAAAGTGTATGTGTTCTATTTATAAAGAATTTGTAGTTTGCTTGTACTATAAAATCAAAAAGTATGTATTTTTGGGTACTGACCCTTAAACATTTAAGGCTTCAGGCGCTTCCCTAACTGTGGTCGGCAATACCCCTTCCCCCGCTATGTTTAACCCTGGGATACAGACAACCCTCCCGGTGGTTCTCAACTCATTTCCTGACAATCCGTCAACAAGTTACATTGTGACTGCCGCAGTTTGTTTCCTCAAAGCTGCATTAGTGAATTTCAAAATTTGTAAGTACATGTTCTACGCGACTTTCTTTAAACTCAACTTTTGTGTGAAATGGAATATTTACTGTGTGTCAATGATCTATCTCCTGTGACTACATCGAGTCTTCAACCTCTTCATATTTGGTAATTATCATAATTGCTTTACAATTTTATATTGTTTGTTTGCGTCATTCGGGAGGAGGTTCATGGAACGTTTTAGGCATGCCGCAAATCTTGTTAAAAGCTTTATTATTTGGTGATTTATATTTGAGATATTGAATTTAATTATGTTTTACTTATTTATTACATCGTTACGAACAATCTTAAAGAAAGAAAATAATAATAAGTAGATTAAGATAATAATTATAAATATTTTAAATGCGTACAAATGCTAGGCAGATTGCCTGTTCTAAGGAACCAAATACAACAGCTACGCGACGTGTCGCACCCTTGTGTTTGCGTAGTATCTATGAGGTCATAAAACATTATATCTATAGTATTGAACATAAACGATAATCAGTATAAGTATAATAAGCAGTAAGAAGGCAGGTAAATAAATTAAAAATACAAAAAGCAAACGGTATTGAAGTTTAATGTAGCTAATATGTTGGTAGGTACTTTACAAGTATCAGAAGCTACTGTAAATACAAATTAATTTTTGATTAAAAACTACACACCTTAATAATGTGAACCTTCCCTTGAACTGATTTATTTATTTAATATGGAGCCATTTATTCAGGAAAAATGGTTTCATGAAGAAAATCTTTACTTTTAAACATTTGTTTTTTATGTCGTTTTCCATTTAAATTACACTATTAACCGAAACTATATATACTCCTTCTGACTTCACTCGTTTCGATCAATGACGCACGACCTGGCTGACCAGCACTTTCGGTCTCACAAGTAAAAAATTGGGTCGATTCGTGGATCGCTTCAAAAGATGACCAGTTTGATTCAACGCGGGATTCGTACGCTGGCCGAAAGATGGGAGAAAGTAGCGGCAGCGATGGACAATACTTTGAATCATAAATGTACAACCAGTTTTTTACAATAAAGCTTTGAATTTCGAAAAAAACGGCGAAAGCAAAGTTGTTCATCTAATAGCTAAATCATTTTTTAATAAAAAAACTCTTAACATCAAAAAAGCTTAACTAATATTATAATATACTGGTTATGAAAATACTTAAAGGCATTTTTTTAATTATATTTATTTGACTCTCCATAAGTTGTGCTATTAGCTCGTGGTTATAGGCAGTGGCGGCTCGTGACTTTTTAGTGTGCTAGATGGTAAGATTGAAAAAAAACATCATCATTGATGTTGTTGTAGCCGAAAACATTTTTTTTTTTTTCGAAATTTCAACTTTTTGTGTGAAGATTTTTCAGAAATCCGTGCAGTGCACCACCAAAACTGAAAAATCCTGAAAATCTTCATACAAAAAATAAAATCTTGAAAAAAAAATAAAAATCATTTTCGGCTACAACAATACTAACAATGTCGTATTTTTCAATCTTAGCACTCCAGCACACTAAAAACTCACGAGCCGCCACTGGTTATAGGAGGAGTAATTATATAATATATAGAGCTAAGTTTTGATAGTGATAAGTGTGATAAATTATTTAACGAAGATTAAATAGCATAATCAAGTAAATAAAAGCATTAACTAGCACACTGCACAACTAGCGCTATTAAAAACTGGTTGTTGCCCGTGAAAAATCAAACTTGAAGTCTAAGAAAAAGTTTTAAGTGCCAAGAAAAAATATTAGCCGCTTCAATCCACCCATTTCAAATATAGATTAATGTCTGCTGAAATACATTATAGGTAGGTACTTTATTGGGCAGGTAGGGATTTGAAAAGATTGTCTTAAATTTATCATTTCAATTGACATCAGTTCCAAATTTGAAGATTTCACACTCGTACAGCCGTACGTTTTCACAAAGGGAATAATTCATTGTTAAAATTATTCCACTTTTGAAGAATCTCCTTCTATACGTTTGCATGTACAGTCAATTTGTTGTTACTGATAGATTCCATCGTTTTGTCCGCAGATCCAAACACTATCTGCAGCCATGTGCAAGCTTAAGAAAGAGGGCGGCCGCCGGCCAAACGGCTACAGAGGGACGCACGTGGGGCAAAACCTGGTGTTTGAATTCGACGATTATATAGACGTCCGGACCATCACCGACTATGAAATCATGGAGAAGTTCGTTGCCATGAGGGCCAAGAGAGAACGGAGAAACCCACCCACAGAGAGCGAAGGAATGGTCTACTACGACATGTTCCCGATGACTTTGACATACTACGGGCCATTTGGGTTTATGCACGTTCACAACCTGGAGGCTTACGAGGAACGCGAATTGACGAACGAGGAGCAAGTGACGGAATGGACGGAGGGAACAAACCGTCCGCCGGAGGAAGGCTTTGATTGGGGGAGTCGCATTGTTCCAGCCTATGCTCACCAGAACGAGGAGGCGGTTGCTGAGGTTGCAGATGGAAGAAGAGAAGCGCAGGAGGAAGATGTTCCAATCTCCGAAAGTGAACCACCGATGGATCCGCAAAATAGACACACAACGGATCAATAGAATTGCGGATTGGATGAATGTGAGATCAACATTCCACAAAATAGACAAGACGATGAAGAACGCGTGGAAGCTGACGCAGACATTCCACCAGACAGACTGACGGTGAAGAGGAAACTGTGAGCAGCCACTCCAGTATGGAAACTACCTGGATAAACTTGATAACACTCAGTCTTCTTTAGATTGTTGGTGTTCTGTCATTCATCTTGCATTTCTTACTATCGCCATTGAGGCAACAGATCAACAGGAGGAAGACCTTCCAAACTCTGAAGACGATGCTCCAATGGACCAAGAAGATAAACAACTGAGAAAACCTAAGATGAACAATCATGGTACACGGTGTCCCCGATATTTAAACTGTAGTACTGACCCAGCCCGAGTACTTCTAACTGACAAATTAATAATCATCTGCATGTTAACTGGAAACCATATTTGCATTTATTTTTAAAACTATAAGAGATTAACCGGAATCTTATTTATATCCTGTTTTTTTTTATATACGAGTATATTTTTAAATAAATATTTAATTACATATTGTTTTACATTATTTCTCCCTTCAGCGATGTTCATAACGTTATATTTTATATTCACAATCAGTTTCAGCACATTTAAATATTTTCAAAAAAATATTGACACAACTTCTCAAAACACAAGAAGGAGCAGGCAAGGCTTGTGGCAAAGATAAAAGATAATTGTAAATTTTACTTCATCTGGTCTCCATTGAAAAATATTAGAAAATTTTATTTTCAAAACATTTACTACACGTACATTTATTATAACTTCTTCGGAGCTATTGAAAAATTCGTATTTAAAAAACAACTTTTACATTTATTGAATACCTATAACTAAACCTACAGGTTTACAATTATTATTTATATGCATTCTTCGTATTTATTTGTATCCATTTGTATTAATATGTATCATAACACATTTAATTCATACAAAATAATATAAAGTATATTTGCGGCACGTTCCAGAGTGGTAGATACTCTAAGTATCGCCCTGGTGAAAGACCACCACTCAGAATCGAAACGTTGCCTAAAAATGGTTTTAGCCGTATTTGGTGACCAGATCTGAATAGCCAGGCAACTCCCAATCTTTCTCTTCCCCATCTCCTCTCCTCCACACTACCTTCAGCCTCACAACATACCCCGATTGGGGATGCCATAGTCTCACTGGCTCTAGACGGTTGGGAACAGTTGGGACTCTTGTGCGGTATTAATTATAAAAAAACAAGAGTCCCAAATGTAATGAGGTTAAAGGTAGTGGGGAGGAGAAGGAGATGGGTAAGAGGAAGATTGAGAAGTACCTGGCTATTCAGATCAACTCACCAAACACGGCTAAAGCCATTTCAAGCACCGTTTCGGATCTTGGCGATAATTAGAGTATCTACCACTCTGGAACGCGCCGCAAATATACAATATATTATTTTATACAAAATAATTGTATTATGACACATATTGATTGAATTAAATTTATTTGCGTACGCCGGACTTGAACCCGCGACCTCTGGACTCGGAGTCGAGCGTCTTACCACTCGACCACGCAGGCCGTAATAAAGATTATTATAAAATCGAATTAATAAATCATTGATTTGAATGTCCCGGGTGGTTCACGAACACTTAACTTACTTAACACGAATTTAACACAAATTAAGTAAAGACTTAAAATTATAATTTACAGCTTAAATCTTCGATCATACTTTTCTAAATAATGCTTTAAATAATAAAAGGATACGTTAATAATTAAAATAATTAAAGTTAACGTTAAAATAAATTCATACTCGAAGGGCCGTAAAGTCAAGCGGATGAGTCATTCACATTTCCTGTCCGGGATATTCCACGGAAACGTCATAAAACAACTGCAATTAACTAATTACTTTAGAATTATAATCCTTGGAATTCTTCTCAATATTTTTATTGAAGTTAATTTGAAGAATTTCGGAATTCCTACTCTAACGACATCTTCTGAGAAATGTTAAGGGTGACTCATTACGCCATCTGTTACTAATGTGATAAACATACCCCTATCTTTATGTATGTACGGTTTAGGGTTCAATATTAAAAAAAAAATACTTTAAATAAACGAGTTTCACACCAGAAGGCAACCCCTAAGGTAGTGGGGAGGGGAAGGGGAGGGGAAGGGGAGGTGAAAGAGAAAGTTTTGGAAGTACCTGGCTATTCAAATCTGGTCACCGAACACTTTTAAAACCATTTCAACAAAGTTTCGTTTCTTGATGAGGGTCTTTTACCAGGGCGATACTAAGCGTATTTTTCATTCTGAAACGCGCTGCAAATGTACTACTTATATTTTATTTTGTTTTGTTGAGATACTCTTAGTATCGCCCTGGTGAAAAAGCCCCATATAGAAATGAAACGTTGCTTTTTTCAAGCCTTTTTAGCCGTGTTAGGTGACCAAATCTCAATAGCCAGGTAGGTACTCCCAACCTAGTCTCTTATTCATCTCTTTCCCGTCCTCTATTCAACCTTTTAACACACCCTAATTTTGGATGTCACAGTCCCACTTGTTCCGGACAGTTGGGAATTTTGTGCGACATTCGTATTAAAAAAAAACCGCGATTTGAATTCATCTTTATGTTTGTAAGCAAAGATTCCAACCAAACTAAACTGCAAACAGAAATATCCATTTTATTTACGGAAAAATATTTGTTTTTTTTTGTAATCTAGAATTAATATTTAATAATAATAATAATAAAGTTTATTCCGTAAGGTATGCAGGAGTAGTGCAATGCAATACCTTCCATAATTGATATCAATACATATTAATAATAATATGCTTGAGTTCGGGATCTGACGGGGTTCCATGATGAGATCATTTCTGGAGTTGTTAATTAGGTTACTTTATGTGTCTATCTCTTAGACATATTGTTTGAAGAGTAAATATTAAAATGAAGTTGGAGGTAAGCTATTACAAATAGTGATCATTAATTTCTATTACAAGCAATCTTGCTTACGTCAATTCAGACGGCCTGCATGGTCAAGTGATAAGACGCTCGAATTCGAATCTAGAGGTCGCGGGTTCAAACCCGGCGTGTGCAAATAAAATAAATTTAATTAATTTGTATCATAACACATTTAATTTATATAAAATAATATATAGTATATTTGCGGCACGTTTCAGAGTGGTAGATACTGTAAATATCGTATTGGTAAAAGACTATCATTTAGAATTGAAACGTTGCTTGAAATGGCTTTAGCCGTGTTTGATAATTAGATCTGAATAGCCAGGCCCTCACTACCTTCAGTCTCTTCAAGAGTATATCTTAAGGTAAGGTAGGAGAAATTTCTTAAATAGGGGAATCCTCAGCCCTTTCAGAGATAGTTAATACCGGAAATTGGGTGTCGCTGCCACTCCAGTTACTGGCGACTAGCGAGGAACCGGTTATTTATCCAGTTATTTTTGACACCGGTTCCTGGTGTCAAGAAGATTTTTAAATTAAGAAGTCAAGTTTATATTATTGGGAAAAGATTCCTGTGTTTTTTTTATTTCATGGGGAGAAGGGGAGGAGGGGTTGCTACCAGTATTCCAAGAACGGGGAGAATTGAAACCGGTTCCTCACCAAAGAAAATATTTTAAATATGGGGGGGGGGGTTGCTAGCGATATTCTAAGAACGAAAAGAGCTGGAACCAGTTCTTCGACGAAAACTCACATCGTTTCATGGGGGGCTAGCGATCGTCTATACAAAAAGCACTGGGTCTGTGGAACCGGTTCCTGGTTTCTCGCTAAATACTGGTTTCCCTAGGAATTTCTCGCCAAAAAGAACCGCAACCGCAGCTTTGCGGCGAAACGCATTTAAAGGATATTTGCCATTTTTATTTGCAAAAAATTGGAACCGGTTCCTCGGAGTAATAATATTGACAGTTCCAGTGATCGGATTGGAACCGGTTCTTTTTAACCGGGGCGGGAATATCAACCATCTCTACTTTCAATCAGTATCATTCTACCATCGGCGGAGTCAACACTGTGAATTGTTCCAATATTACTGCAATTATTTTTTACAACTAAGTTACTTATTTATTATAAAAGTGGACGGAATTCTAAAAGTAAAGTTTTAATAGCGTAATAGCTTTCGCGTATACCATTGAAGTTGTCATCGTGCTACACCAATATTCACGTGAAAGGCTGAGATCAATCAAATAAATTAGTTGATTTCAAATTTCGAAGTTCACTTCCTGGATTGTGGTTCCGCCCTGGAATAAACGAAATTAAAAACAAAATGGTGAGCATTTCCTTATAATAATGTATTATACTTTACTCTTTTTCACTTTGGCTCTAATATCCGATAAATGGAGAAATCTGGAAACATTTAAAACCGTCAATTGAAGCAGGAAATACAAGTCAAAGAAATTAATCATAATCCTAAAATTTTCATTTTAACTGTCAGTACCCAAAAAAACAAACTTTTGGCTTTCTAATACAAGCCATACTATACATGATATATCTTTTAATTGTATAGGGGTAGTTTTTGAAATGTTTAAGGTTTTCAGTGAATAAAATTTTTAAATAGTAATCTTTTAAATTATTTATGAAATGCATACTAGAATTTTATGTCAACGTAAAAAAATGGCTGCGTTGGTTTTCAAACTTTACCATTTATTATTATTTTCATTGAATTTAAAAGATTACAGCATAAAATTTGTATTCACTGGAAACTTTATACATTTTCCTAACGCCCCATGTAGAATTTGCAGATAAATCATGAGTAGTATTGCTTCTATTAGAATGCTACAAAGTGACGTTTAACGCCATTTTGGGTGCTGGGCCTTAGGTGTCTGAATAATAAAATTTGATACAAGTCGCTCCTGGCATATAGGCAATACACATCACACGTTAACTATATAAACGTTTACCCTAACTTCAACCGGTTTCGGACCTACACTACACTAGGGCAGATCTAAAGTCTTTACATCAGCCTTGATGAAGGCTTGATTGCGCTGAAACGAGTTGGCATGATGGAAATTAATGTGACTCTAATAAATTTATCGTATTTTATTAAGTAATGTTTATTTATTTACGACCATTATAGGCTTTTATACAAATGTTGACATTTTTTTAAAAACAATAACCTCATTAGTGCAAAAAATTATTTTAAAATAAAAAAACAAAAGAGTATTAAATAGCAGATACAAAATATTGTAGAAAAAAAACTAATAATATTCAATAAATAACAGGTTCTAAAATATTGTAAAAGAAAATAAAAAATAATATTAAATAACAGGTTCAACTATTAGTTTAGCTCTGCCAGATGACAACAACTGTACTAAATTAGACTTATAGTTTGATATTGACGTGTTAAATATATCAGCGACATCGGAGTATGTGTTTCCCAGCTGTTGCATTCGTCGCATAGGCGTGGAACACATTCCTAAATGATAAATGGAACACAATCACGCAATTAAGTTATGCGTTTTGCCTATACGCCAGGAGCAATTTGTATAATTAAAAAAATAATGGCTTCATCCTAAGAGGGTGAATAAAATTAATTGTAGGATGTAACTAATGAATCTTTTTCGTTTTTTCTCAGAATCCGAGCTTCACGCAGATGCAGTCCACCACCCGCCGGCAGCAGTTTCCTTCCGAAACAAAAACAGCATACGCCAACAACAACTACCAAGTGGTGAGTCAGGACCTCGACACGGAAGAGGCCTATGTGCCGCAATCCGCGACGGATAGCCAGAAGGAGTACGCCCGCTGGAAGGTGTTGCAATTCGAGGAGGACTTGCAGTCCTGCCTGAAGAAATTCAAACGGTGCAACCTCAAGGACGATGGCAGGTTTAAGACGGTGAAGAAGGCTTCGAAGGATTTTACCGAAAGCCTACTGAAAAGGAAGAAAGGCTCTACGAAAGCCTGGTAAAAGTTTCTTCTCGTGATAATTGACATTCAGAAACGAAACATTGGATGTAATGGCATTAGTAGTGTTTGGTGACTAGGTCTGAATAGCCAGTTACTTCCCAACCTTCCTCTTCCTTATCTGCTTTCTGTCTCACTACGTGAGGATGCCATAATCTCCACCGAGTTCGGGTAGTTAGGAATTTTGTGTCGTACTAAATAAAACATTTCTATAAAATAAGATTGGCAATAGAGATATTGTATCATATTATTAAGGCTATAAACTAATTTTAAGTTTGTGTGTATTGGTACTAATTGTTCATTATTAAAAAATAAAACAAGTTTTTTTATACTATTTTTGTTTAATTTACTAATAAATTATATTCGTAAAAAGCATTTACTTTGTGGCTTGCCATATTTATAAATAAAACAGATAAATATTTTTTCCGAAACCGATCGACAAAATATTAAAAATAAAAATGGTTTTAAACAAAGTTTATCTTAAATAAAAGTAACTTTGTTTTGACACCACTTTATTAGATACATATACCAACCGGTTTCGGCTCTACTTGAACCTTCTTTAGGGTTGAACAATACATATTAGATACATTTACCAACCGGTTTCGGCTCTACTTGAACCTTCTTCAGGGTTGAACAATACATATTTGTAAGCGTAATGAATAGGATCCAGAAAGGGACGCTTGGATGGTTTGAGCATGCAGAGCGAATGAAAGAAGGAAAGAGTGTGAAAATGCGAAAATTAATGAAAGGAGAAGTCGGGGGCGCCAGAAGGATGGCACGATCAAGTGAATCAAATACTTGAATCGGGCCATATGAAGAGTCAGAATAACAGAAGAGTATGTATCAGACAATCTATGAATGTGGATGAAGCAAGGAGTATGTGCCAAGACAGAGTTGTATGGCGGTCAGTCCTCTCTGCCTACCCCTGCGGTGAAACGACGTGATGGTTAGTTAGTTAGTGAATACCGCACAAGAGTCCCAACTGCTCCCAACCGTCTGGAGCCAGTGAGACTACGGCATCCCCAATCGGGGTATGTTGTGAGGCTGAAGGTAGTGGGTAGAGGAAGGAGATGGGGAAAAGGAAGGTTGGTAAGTACCTGGCTATTCAGATCTGGTCACCAAATACCGCTAAAGTTATGTCAAGCAAAGTTTCGATTCTGAATGGTGGTCTTTTACCAGGGCGATACTCAGAGTATCTACCACGCTGTACTAACCAGTGGAAAATCATTCCAGCACCCGCATCAATGACACTATTTATTCAGAGCACCTTCCATTAAAATACCAATAAAACAGACGCAGCATTCTCACCCGACATCTTTATTCTATAGATTACAATCTCACTAAGGTAGGGTTGTTTAAAGCTCTTGTCACATTTGACGACCATCAAATCAACCATCGGCGCCATTTTGAATGGTCTCCGTCAAACGTCGTTTCTCGGTCCATTTAAGATCAAAATCATCAGCTAGCTGATAATCATAACAAGATGACCGCTATACTTGAAAACTGATCAGAAGCTTAAATAGATGAGGAAGAGAAGAGTAACCGATCCTTTATAGTAAACATTATACCGCCCACTGCGGCCGGTAATCTACTGCGCAACTGACTCGCTAAATGCGAAATCTGTTCGACTGACCGTAACCCAACGGCTGATTGGCTACGCACATACACCCATATGAGTGGACGGGTACCTACTCCCGCCAGATGTGTTAGCGATGAAGTGAATTATTGTAAAGCTACAACCACAATGCAACTTTCCAACTATTTAAAACAAAAAATATTGAAAAGTTGAATTGCTCCGTTTGAAGAACTCGTTTGGATTATTTTCTCAGAATGTCTATCGTGAATAATACCCCCCTGAAACATGGCGTACAATACCTTCTAATATATGAATAAATGAAACAAATTTAAGTAAGTTTTTCGTTACAGTTTAATTATTTACAAAAAGGAGTAATAAATGCAATAAAAATACCACATATTATTTATAAATGCACCAATTAAAAAATAAAGCCCTTATCAAAATGTCTACATCGTTAATTTATGGCAAATTTAACTACTAAATAAATACTTTTTAAAATCACAACCTCAGACAGAACCATACTTATTAAAATTTCATATTATTTTTATACAAGTTTTTTACACCTCACCACTGTACAGATAATCCCTAGAAGTGTGATCAATACCGTTTTCAAAAAAAAAACTAATGTCGCCAGTTTACGACTCCTAGACGGCAGGCAAATTGAAATGTTTAGAATTTAAGTGAGGAAAAATTGAGCTTACTTCGCCCAAAACACACTTCTATCGGCTTACCTCTTCAGTGCGCTTCACATGAATAAAGGAAGACATGGAATGTTATAACTTATTTACCACAGATACAATAATATCACATGGTGTCGAAAAAAAAGATCATAAAATATCTCATAATTTTTTATATAATTCAATTAAATTTTATTATTATTGAATTCTGCTATTTTAAGTTTTTTGTTTTTAGTCACAGCTATTTCGGCTTTTAAGGCAATTGTCAAACAGTTTGATAATGGCCTTAAACGCCGAAACAGCTGTCACTAAAAACAAAAAACTTAAAATAGCAGAACTCAATAATAATAATATTACATTCAATATAATTGAATTATAAAAAATAAATAAAATGGAGTCCTACAAATTGAACACAAAAACTATAAAAAAATAAAATATATAAATATATATTTTTATACATATATATATATATATATATCACGTAATGTTAAAAGGAGATACAAAAATATCTCGTCTGACACGGCAATGTCGTGCGATTATGGGCTCTATATAAAGCTACTTTAGAGTGTATTATCGCATAGCAGTGCGATGTCAGATGGAACTTTGTCATTCCAAGGGGTCGTAATGTTAAAAAAAGATACAAAAATATGTCATGTTGGAAAAAATAGTCAAAAATATTTCAAAATGTTCACAAAAGAGTGAGTAAAAAAAATTGTCATGGAAATTGCAAAATTACATGATTTAATTTAAAATAAATATACAGCCTTCAAACACTTCTGTTCTGGCAAGCAAACAACATTCACACTTTGGACGGAGGCAAGTAGCTTTTACAAGTAGTTCTCACTTAATGATTACATATATTGTCGTATCAACTATACGTCAGTTCAACTTTAGTTCAATCCTTGGAGCAAGAATATACATAGAGGGAGAGCTAAATATTTTACCCAACCTATACAAATTTACGATAAATCACTTTCTCCGGGTTTTCACGTCGTAAACCGTGAGAGAGAAAGAGACGAGAGAAGTTTTCACATAATATCGCACCACTTTTAGGTATGCAAGAGTGTTTTCCGTCTCCAGCGTCTCCACCCACTATGTTTTGTTATGCGACATAACTCAACGGTCTTTGAGGTTATATCCTATATTTTTGTTGACAACAATTCTCTGAAAAAGTGGTTATACAAATAAACGAAACATTACGTCGACATGTGCTATGAATGGATGTAAAAAGGTGTCCACGAAAACCCTATTCGCACCCGAGTCAGGAAAAATCAACAATCTTGACTACACTGTTTCGCAAAGCTATCCCTCCTGTACATTATTGCCCCGAGGTTCAATCGAAGTGTAATGAAAAGGGCCATGAAGCGAAAACCCGGATATTCAGATCTGATTACTAAACTTTTAAAACATTGCTCTTTGAGTATTACAATTTGGTCTCGTGTTTGATCATCCCTAGCTTACTAATGCCGTACATTCTGTTTCGCAGTTGGCGCCCGTGGGCCGGCGAAACCCCGGCGTAGAACGGCTGGCGATCGACGCCGTTGCCGTAAACCCCGTTTAGCCTCCCCTCCAAGTTGGCAGTCTTCATGTTGAACTCGCCCGAATTTCCTGTACTCTTCTCCGATTCCGGAGTGTTGTTGCTTTCCAGTCGATTGCTTTCGAGTCGTTCGTCCGCCGTGCAGTCTTCGGAATTGAAGTCGTCCTGCGAATTTGTGTCCGCCGTCATTTTGCCGTAGATACTGACGTTCTGACAGCTCAACGGTTGTTCTCGGTTGCCAGAGTGCTGCCCCTTCTTCGCCGCGTCTTGGTTGCTCTGCTGCAGCTGGTGTATCTGCTGTCTCCGGTTGCTCTCGGATTGGCTCGTGTTCTCGTTGAAGTGGGAGCTGCTCGGTTGGCTGACCGAGTGTTGGTGCTGCGAAGGGTTGGCCAGTTTGTTGGCGGGTTGTTGGTACTTTTGCTGAGCGCCCTCCGTTGTGTTGGGAGATTTGATCGGGGCCCCTCCCTGGTGGTTGGGGGACTTTTGTTCGTTGTGAGACTTGGTGGAGTTGTTGGAGAGACGTTCCGATTCGTTGTCGTCACCGCTGTCGACGTCGCCTAAAATATAAACATTACAAAATTTGAGAAATGGACGTGACACGGTTTTGCTGCACAAGTACGAGGCCTGTTCAAAAGAAAAGGTGAATTTTGAATTTTCGCAGGCTATGTACATTCCATTATCATTTTTTTTTTTGTTATGTTGGTACACATGTTTAAAATATGTTAGCATTACCAGCCATTTTGGATTAGTGGTTTGTTTATGACAACTGGAAAGGTTAGTCACGTTTTTGTGTGTTCTTCGATTTTTTACTTTTGAAAAAAAATGGATCAAAGAATATGTATTAAATTTTGCGTTAAAAATGGAATAAAGTGCTCCAACGCACTTAAAATGTTGACTGTGGCATTCGGCGAGTCTACTTTGTCTCAAAAAAGTGTTTATAAGTGGTACAAGCGCTTTACAGAAGGCCGAGAAGATGTTAATGACGATCATTTTTTCAAAAGTAAAAAATCGAAGAACACACAAAAACGTGACTAACCTTTCCAGTTGTCATAAACAAACCACTAATCCAAAATGGCTGATAATGCTAACATATGATAAACATATGTGTACCAACATAACAAAACAAAAAAAATCGATAATCGAATGTACACAGCCCGCGAAAATTCAAAATTCACCTTTTCTTTTGAACAGGCCATGTATGCTGGTGAAGAAATATAATTTCAAAG
The DNA here is from genome assembly GCA_022651775.1 of Drusus annulatus. Lineage (NCBI taxonomy): Eukaryota > Metazoa > Arthropoda > Insecta > Trichoptera > Limnephilidae > Drusus > Drusus annulatus. Next base: position 566,168 of record JAGWCC010000280.1, read on the forward strand.
TGAAATAAGCGATAAACTTACCGTCGCTGCTATTGGTGCTGGCCACAAAGTGGTCGGGCCTCAAGAGGCGCCGCTGCCTGTTTCTTCGGTAGTATTTGAACTCCCGGGGCAGGGTGTAGGAGCGCGGCAGGGAAATCTGAAACGAAAGAGAGTTAAACCGTCATGTCACTCGTGCAAACTTTTACGTGCAGCAAACGTTTTAGGACCCAATAGTTGAATTTGGAAGTGGAACATCAAGTTACCTGGCTGTCGATGTCGCTGGGAGGCCGACAAGGGAGGTCGGGAGGGTCCCCTTCTCCACTGCTGAGGGCCTCTCCGTGCACTGATTGTTCGCAGCAATCTGTGTCGTGTTGACCTCTGGAATAAGACAGACAATTAAACTATGAATACTAATTAAGAAAAATGTTTAAGGTTTCCAGTAAATACAATTCTTAAACAGTCATTTTTTTAATTCTTTATGAAATGCATACTGGAATTTTAGGTAAAACGTTGAAAAATGCCTTTGGTGATTTTCAAACTGCACCTTTTACTGACATTTTAGTATGTTTTTCATATAATTTAAAGGATTACAGTTGAAAAATTGTATTCACTGGAAACCTCAAACATTTTCATAACTACCCATAGAAAATTTACAGATAAATCACTTGTAGTATTACTTGCATTAGAATGCTATTATAAAGTAACGTTTAACGTCATTTTTGAATGACTTTCAAAAACCTTATAAGAGAGTATCACTGTAATTCATATAAGTAAGATATTAATAAATTTTTAGAAAGTGCATTTGTTAGATCCACCATCTTGAAAATCGATTGGTCATAATACATATATGCTCCTGGAAAATAAAGTACAGCTTGTAGATCCAAATGCCTTTCAATCTAAAATAAAATAACTTTACCTCATGCTGTAGGGCATCCCCCAATGGCAGCAGGTCTGTCTCTGCTCCAAGAAGTGCGGGGCCAGCAGGATCTCCGGAGTCTTGCAGCGCTGCATCTTCCTGGCCTGCTCCACCATGTTCATAGTCCTGTCCAGCTTGGCCTTCGGGGGCGGCACCACTTGATACTGATACGGGAAACTCAAACTTGACTTCTCATTCCCGTCCGCATAGATACTCCTCGAACCTTCGCGATTATGTGAATTATTATTCGACTCGACGGCTTTATCATTGCTCAGATTACGCTCGGGAAAGCTGACGAAATTGTGACGCAGATACTCTCCGCCTTGCTTCGTAACAGCGCTCTCTTGACGCGAGTCCGTGTAAATGCACCCGTTCTGATTTAAAAATGAGGGACTCGACGCATCGTGATTCGTTACGCTGTACACCCCGGAATATTGACGTCCGTGCGAATTTTTTTCTGGATACATGCCGCTGTTTGACGCGTTGGAGTTTGCGTTGGCCATCTGTCTCGGGCTGATGTTGTCTATCAGTCTGTTGACTTGAGCGTTGCTGGATCGTTCGTATGAATTAGCCGCCGACCCTGCGCCGGGGTAAACGGTGCGCGGACTCATATTCGTGATGTTCCGTGGACTTGCCGATTTACCGTTTTCGTACGATGCATTCCTGGCGACAGATTCAACCGTCGACACTCTCGGCGTGGGATTACGATCGCCTTCGCAAGGATAGCTTCTTTGAATGCGAGCATTGTTCTCGCTCGGCAGACTCGTATTCTGATGTTGCAGCACTGTTCGCGGGCTGCTCGAGTCGCCGTACAACAGCCTAGCTTGCTCGCTGGCCCGCTGCATGTCGCTTATCTGACTCGGGTACACATTCTGCCTGTGCTGTCCCGAGCTGGAAATAAACTGACGTGGATTTTTGCTCCGCGGTAAAATCTGTCTCGTCAGCGAGTTATTCTGCTCCCCGTTTGAAATCTGCGAACTCGGTGACATGTTTCTGTTATTGCTATTATTCTGAGGAACACTCTCGTAGTTTCCCGGTATGTTGATGGGTGAAATTGTCGAAGAATTCTTGTTCCCGATGTTGGGCGGTATTTCCGTGTAGCTCGGGAAGCTGCCCAAGAACTGTCCGACTAAATTGGTCGCCGCTAGCGCGTTCTGCGAAAAGCCGCTGAAATTTTCATACCCGTTGTTTTGATGGCCGCTTTGGTTGTTTGCATTCATAAGTCCGGCGCTCGATAGTCCGTCGTACAACTTCTGGTTTTGATTAGTTTGTCCTAGCGTGTTTAAATTTTCAAAGCTTTGCCCTAGAGAGCCTAATTCGGGGCTAGGAGGAGCCCAAGTCAGCGGTTCCAGGTCGATGTGTTTCTTGGTTCGAGGGATGGGCTGCCTTTGAAGACTGGAGTAGATTTCTTCTCCGGATATCATGGCGTTATTTGCCAGCTTTCCTTGCTTGATTTCTTCCTCGATGATCTTTAACTCTGCGAGCTGTTTTTGTTTTTTTTCCTGCAGCTTTTGGTGGATGTTGACTCGAGAGCCAATTGATGATCCCTCATTTTCTGATGACCCCTAAAATTTTTATTAAAAAGATTGTGTAATAAATTAAAATTGAAAAGGAAGTGGAAAACAAACAATGATGTAGGGAACCACCTTGAAGGAAAGAAGGCTCAGATACCTGGGTGAATACCCAATGACTAAATTTATTGGCAGATGTTTTTGGGTAAACATTTTTATAAGTTGATTTCTGGAGGTATTTATAACCCATATATAATACTAAAGGAGATCAACTTGCTTGTCTCAATCAAATACATTCATGTGACGTTTTACACACAGCGAAAGTCAGAACTTCCTCATACAAAAACACGCCAATATATAAAGCGATGGAACTATTCAATGAAGCTGCATCTACCTTAGATATATGTATTTAGATGCACATATTTAGAGTTCTGTCACTATCTCTTGATATACGTACAAGAGTGACCGTTAGCTACATAACGATCTACATACTCTTGAATAAAATATTTTTTTACACACATTTTTACAGTTGCCAATTCAACGATTATCTCATAACATGTGTATAAGAGTGAACCACTCTTATATCTTATCTTTTTTTTTTCATTACTAACATTATTTGCGTTATTATATCATATATAGTACGAGTCACACTACTTCAGTTTGTACTCATATAACTCCTTCGGGTATATAATACCTTGTCTATATGTGGGGTGTACACATAAATGTTTAGTTTCTTTTATTACACTATGCATGCATCTACAGAATATTTTTACATCATTCATCTCTTAATGTATTTGGCGAACAACTGTTTTTATGAGATCTTTGTTAAATAAATAAATGACAACCGTGGCGAAATTCACTAAAGGGACTGGGCTACTGTTAAGGGAAAAGGGTAAACATGGGAGAGCACAACTCGTGACTGCTTACAAAAGCTACGCCGACTGTTAATTACTCACGCAGTGGGAGTGGTTGTGAGGGGCGGGCAACGGCCTCCTCCAGAAGGGCAGGGGTGCCGGGCGGGGGCGCGAAGGGGGGCCGGGGGCGCAGCGGGAGGAGGCACGAAGGAGGTGGGCTTCTTCTTCTTTCTCTTCGTGGCCCCACTGGAAAACATCACAAAGCTTATAAATTTCAACAATTTTAGTACAGACCTTTTCACCAAGCTTGGCTCGTGTTGAAAAGGGAGCTGAAAATATCGAAGCTGATCTATTCGACTGCTAGCCGAGGTACTCACTATCCCCAAATAGGGTATGTTGTGAGGCTGAAAGTAGTAGGGGAGGGGAAAAGGAGAGATCGGGGAAGAGGATGGTTGGAAAGTACCTGGCTATTCAGATCTGGTCACCAAACACGGCTAAAGCCATTTCAAGCAACGTTTCGATTCTGAATGGTGGTCTTTCACCAGGGCAGTACTTAGAGTATCTACCACTCTGGAACGTGCCACAAATATACTTTTTATTATGCTTATATGCATTAAATGTGTTATGACATATATTATATTGTCGTGGCGGCTTTTAGCAGCTGCCCTGACGTATTTTAGTTTTCTTGTTATTTTTCATACAAATAAAGGGATAACAAACTACTTCTTTAAAATTACCGATGTTGTGTATAGGTTAGGTTAGGTTAGGTTCTAAATAATTTTAAAGTGACTAGTTTTGGCGTAATTTCGATTTTTAAGAAAATATTTTAATCTTTAAATATCCAGTGTTTTAAATCATAGCCCAGAATGGTCATATGTTGAAGATGTGTCCCTTCGACCGACCGGCCTGGGAAAGGGGGCGGGTCCTCTTAAAAATGATCTCGAAACCGACTGTTCCAAAGTTATTGTGCAACCAGGCATCAACAAATCACCCAAGTGACACCCTTACGACAGCCAGATGACATTTGCCAACACGTTGGTCTAAATCTGTTGGGGCGGCCGCATTCCATCTTACACTAAACATTACAATTTAACAAGATCTGTACAGCGCCCTTGAGGTGATTTTCACAAAAACGGCGCTATAAAAATCATCAAATATTATTATTATTATTAATTGAATAAAAAGTTATTGGCGCACGCCAGGTTTGAACCCGCGACCTTTAGATTCGTGGTCGAGCGTCATACCATGGTGGCCGTCAAAATTAAACTAATCAAAAAATTCAAAGTCTGCTGTTGTATATACATACAAAGGGATAACAAATTATAAAATAAAATAACCAAACAATGAGAAAACAATAGAATAACCTTTAAATTATAACAAAGGAACAGAGAGAAAAAGACAGATAATATGAATTGAAAGAGACAAAACGTCAACTGAGAAGGTGATTAAAGAATAATGATAAATTTTGTGAGTTTACAGGAAATATACCTAATATGGACTACTGGACAAATTTATTTGGTGGGTCATAAAAATTAAAATAATTATTGTGGTATTATACAAAGTTATTTTTTCATTTCTTTAAATATGTCGAACCATAAAGTGATACGAAAATGTTAAAATGTGTAGGTACTTATTACTCACTTCCCAATGACAGGGTTTGTAAATCTGCAATTGGAACCCCCTGGAATGGCGTTCCTTTGGGGATGGTATCCGGTTCCGCCTCCACAATACAGCCCCTTTCCCGGTCCGTGCACCCGGTGCTCCCCCGCTCCAGGCGCGGCGCTGTCAATGCCGGTCGGGGCGTCGTAACAGCCGTCGCCATACTGGCCGCCCAGCTTGGCGTCCGGGCCGCTGGACGGCAGGGGCGGCAGGCGACCGCCCAGCTCGTATCCTAACCGGCGGACGTGGAAATATCTGCAAAACAAAATAATATTAACAATAAATGTTCAACGATTAAAAAAGTTACGCTTAGATGGTTTGGACATTTAGAGTGGATGAGTAAAAGTGTAAGGAGAATGTACGACTCAAAAGTCAATGGTAGAAAAAGTCAGGGAAGCCCGAGGGAGGCATGGCATGATCAAGTGAATCAAATATGTACTCAAAAAGTAGTATGAGGGAAAATATATCTGTGTGCAAGGAAGAACGGAATGAGTACAAAAATACAAGTTTTGAGTTAAGTATGCAGAATTGTTCCTTAGATACATATCTAGCAAGGAAAAACGAGATGAGGCAGAAAATAAAATAATGTGCTATTATTTTTTTAAAAAGGACATGTGACATATGACATGATTACATTCAAAAAACAAAATTCATAAATTTTGTTTTGGCTCTCCTGAACATCTGCGTTTATTGACTCATTCCAAGCAACACTACAATGTTCACTGAAGGGAGGGTGCACTCATTCCTCTCCTTACTTCGCCACCGACTAGCCAGCTTCTAACGTCATTGTCGCGGCTGCATCTGAATGGCTCAGCTCTCCTCTCAACGAGAGATGGCTGCAGATGATGCGGAGACCAGCTTGAAGCACGCTCGATTAAAATGAGATTCACTACTAAGAGGAACAACTTGTTCAGCTAGCGTTTGGATGGATCGAGTTTGAATCCCACAGCGGGATCCGTACCCTTTTTAGCACGTGGAAAGTAAGATATTGGCCCCATCAATCTTAACGCTGTCAGGATGGACTCTCTCTTGATGGCGTTTTGCAGAAATGAGGTCTAATATCCTCCATTAATATTTCAATTAATTTTTTTTTTTCTTATGAATTTATGTTTATTTTTCTTTATTTGTATTTTTTTATTTTTTTTATTAATTACAATATAACATTTTGAAAAAATATATGATGAAAAAACAGATATGTTGAAAAACAAATAATATTTTATTCACAGTCCTCCTCACTAGGGATTCCTGTTCCGAGGGGGACTGTAGGTTGCTGCGTTGGTGTCGCTGGTTCTACGATTACTGCATAATCTTCATAATTTCCTCGTCTTCATGGTTATTGATCCACATTTTTATGCTGCTCTTGAACATTTGCATCTCGGTGGTATCTTTTATATGTTTTGGGAGAGCATTATATAATTTGACAACATGAAACATGTGGTTTTTCTGTCCAAAAGATGTGTTCAATCTTGGAATATTGATTTTATTTAAAGTTTTTGTTCTTGTAGTGTGAGCGTGTTGGTCAGTAAGGTACTCACTATTTCTTTTAAAATTAAGTAGAGCATTTTTTGTGTATATTTTTGTGATGCTGGGAACATTAAAGTTTTTTTAAATTTCTTTTGACGGAGTTCTTATAGGTACCTTTAGGATTGTTTTTATAATACTTTTTTGTGCTTTCACGAGCTGCTTCATATGGGTGTTTGAGGCAGATCCCCATCCAATAATTCCATATTCTATACGTGATTGGCAAAGCGTATAGTAGACTTTATACAGATCATTTTTGTTGAGAATATTACGTATGTTTCTAAAGAAGAACGTGAGTTTGGTGAGTTTTTTTGTAATGTTGTTTATGTGGGAGTCCCATCGAAGATTTTCGTCGATTTCAATGTATGTATGTATGTATGTATTACAACTTTTATTTTATTATTATTATTAGTATGTATTATTATCAATTATGGAAGGTATTGCATTGCACTACTCCTGCATAACTTCTGGAATAAAACTTTATTATTATTAGGTGAAGCAAGTTACCTGTAGTAGAGCAGCATGAAGGCGATGCCCGCAGAGAAGGACGCCAACACGAGCAGGGGCAGGGCGGCCAGTCGCATGCCTTGCATGCCCTCTCCGCCCCCTTTGCCCCACACGCCCGCCAGCCACACGCACACCAGCAGGCAGTTCTCCACCAGCATTACCAGGTAGAAAGTCACCTGAGAAACAAACAAACAGATATTAATAAATATTATTTTTTCATTTTATTTATTTTACGCATTGAGTGTGTTTAGGTAAAAGGTGTTACTCCACATTTTTTTCGCAACTAAATTTTTAAGCCTCAACCATAGAGTTGGTAGAGTAGTATCTATCGAAGGCAGTGAAGTCAGTTTTTGACTTGTTTTTGATGATTTAACCTGACTCGGCGCACCTGGGCGTGGCTAAGACTAAGGCTACGGTATTTATACATCCATTCGTATCACTTATGGACATAATGTTTTTATTTATTCGTATAGCCACTTTTTTACAGTATTTTTATCAACAAAAATATAGCATACAACCTAAAAAACCGTTTAGTTGTGTCAAGTTTAGTGGCATAATAAAAAATGTAGGCGGAGTACCGCGGTGAACCAGGACCTTAAGATCATCCTTACAGTATATTGAAGCGGTCTATGAAATTTGTTGTCTCTTTCTCTCTCATGGTGAACGGCGTAAAAACCCGGAGAAAGTGATTTATCGCAAGTTTGTGTAGGTTGGGTGAAAATAATTAGCTCTCCCTCAATATATTGTTACTTCAAGGCCTCAACGATCATGCTGTTATTTTTTAAGAGTCCCAACTGCTCCCAACCGTCTAGAGCCAGTGGGACTATGGCATCCCCAATTGGGGTATGTTGTGATGCTGAAGGTAGTGAGGAGGGGAAGGAGATGCGGAAAAGGAAGGTTGTAAAGTACCAGGCTATTCAGATCTGGTCACCGGCTAAAGCCACTTCAAGCAACGTTTCGTTTATGAATAGTGGTATTTCGCCGGGGCGATACTAGGAGTATCATCACTCTGGAACGTTTGACACCTGATCATAATTTGACCAAGCGGTGAAACGGGCCGAGAATCGGTGGTTAGCGGGGACCATTCAAATGGAATGTTAAAACAACCCTACTTTTTTTTTTTCCTTTTTTTTATAGTGAATACCGCATAAGAGTCTGCTCCCAACCGTCTGGAGCCAGTTGGACTGTGGCATCCCCAATCGGGGTATGTTGTGAGGCTGAAGGTAGCGGGGAGGGGAAGAGGAAGGTTGGGAAGTACCTTACTCAATAGATGAAGGATAGAATGGATCAATCATATTAGATAAGATTACAGAAAAAATGTGATAATTTACCATCTTCTGTCTATGGTTCACCTCCTGCAGGTTGACATACGCAAACACATAGACAAAGGCTATCAGCGCAGACAGGTAGGCCTTACGCGGGCGGCTGATCCTCTCTCCGTGGAAAACGTTCTTGGGCGATATAAGCCACAGGAACATGGACACCCAGTGGAGTCCTAAAATCCAAATCGGAAAGAGAAATTAAATAAAAACAAAAAATATTTTCAGTGGAACACTCTGCCCACTGAACAGAAAAACAAGTAAAGAACACACAGAAACGCCCACAGCCCACTTCTATTGGTTTATCTCTTTCAGTGTCCATACCTAACTAAATAACTAACCATCACGCTGTTTCTCCGCAGGGGTAGGTAGAGAGGACGGACCGCCATATAACTCTGTCTTGGCACACACTCCTTGCTTCATTCACATTCATACATCGTCTCATACATACTCTTCTGTTATTCTGACTCTTCACATGACCCGATTCAAGTGTTTGATTTACTCGATCGTGCCATGTCTTTCTCGGGCGTCCTCGACTTCTTCTTCCATTCACTTTCGCATCATATATTCTTTTCGCACTCCTTTCTTCGTTCATTCGCTCTACATGCCCAAACCATCTAAGCGTCCCTTTCTTGATCCTATTCATTACGCTCACATAAGCTTTGCATTCTTTCCGGATATCCACTTTCTTAATACGGTCATACATGGTTTTCCCGCACATTCGTCTCAAGGATCTCATTTCCACAGCATTCAGTCTACTTTCGTCCTTCCTCTGCCAGTTCCATGCCTCACTGCCATACATCAGGGTTGGTATAAGCACTTCATTGTGGACTGTTAGCATCGCTTCTTTGGACAATTTCTTATTTGTCCACACCTAATCAGCGCTATTCTGCTAGCGAGGCGCATGGAAATATGGTACAATGACAAAAGAGATTGCAACCCAGTTTGTGAACCTCATTTCCGGCCTGTCTTTTGCTCCAGCAACAGTGTTCAGCGATACTTTTACTTTACTATAGTTAACACGTGAAAATTGATATTGCAAACTAGTTTGCGAAAATCGTTGAAATAATATTTGAAACTTTCTGTAACCACAAATTATATATATGGAGTCACGTTAATTTTATTCTGTTCCTTTACACAAAGTTACAAAATAAAAATTAACTTAGACTCGTGGTGGATGCATTCTTCCAAAGAACCTTCGTGCAGCATCCATATTTGTTTTTAAGTCGATTTGTTTTGAACAGAACAATTAGACAATGTTGTATCAACTTACCGATAACGAGAAACACCCAATGCTCGTAGAGGGAGGCGTACACCGTTAGGGCGGTCACTCGGGCTGATATGGTCCCCAGTCTCCAGGCAAACTGAGAAACAAATAAAAGCATTAAAAAAAAGCTGTACAATTGAATCAACTGAAAATTGACTGACTGTGTAGAAGAGGATTGGAGCAGGACGGGAAGGACCTAGGACTGGAACGAATGACGAGGAGCCGCAGCAAGTGGATGAGACCAAAGACGTTACCTGAAAGATGACCCCCAGCCAAGTGAGCACCAGTCTGTGCACATTCTGTAATCGCACGTTCTTGCTGAAACTGGCCAGCGCCCAGCAGACGGAGAACAGACTCAGCGATGCGGAGATCACATTCAGCTCCGTGAAGGCCGCACTCGCTGCAATTGATAATAACATTTGTTTAGGAAAGTTTTTATCTGCGAATTTCATGATGACATTATGATTCAACAGTGTATACTTTATATTTATTTCAGTTTTTATTCCAGCAGAACTGGGTGGATGGGGCGATAACTGATCTGCCATATGACTGACTAACTACCTAACCATCCCCGCAGGCGTAGGTAGAGAGGATAGAACATCATACAATTCTGTCTTAGCATACACTCCTTGCTTCAATCACTTTCACACATACTCTTACGTTATTCTGACTCTTGACATGGCCCGACTCAAATATTCGATTCACTTGATCGTGCTATGTCTTCTTAGGGCATCCCTGACTTTTTCTACCATTCACTTTCATATATTCTTCTCACACACTTTTTATCGTTCATCCGCTCTACATGCCCAAACCATCTAAGCATCTCATTCTTGATCCTATTTATTACGCTTACATCAGCCTTGCATTCTTTCGGATATCGACATTTTTAACACGGTCACAAATGGTTTTACTGCACGTACGCGCTTCAGTGTTCTCATTTCTACAGCATTTAGTTTACTTTCATCCTTCTTCTACAAGTTCCATGCCTCAATGCCATACATTAGGGTTAGTGTAACTCTCCATTGTGGGCTGCTAGCTTCCCTTCTTTGGACATTTTTTTTATTGCGCCAACGGCGTTCAGTCCTCCATTAATGGAGTTTCCTGCATTCACCCTTCTTTCAATATCCTTATCAGCTTTTCCGTCTCTGTAGAACATACTTCCTAAATACACAAACTCATCCACTTGTTCCAAGTATTCATCATATGACAAGAGTTACAATACTGGTATTGAGATATGGTGACTAGAAAACACCGGAACGGATGGTCATTCTCAACGGGAGGTAAACTCAGAGTTTGAAATCAGATTTGCAAATGCTAACACCAAATAATTTATAGAAATGTAGGAAAAAGAGAAAATAATTATGTTATTCGGAAGTGACCGCCAGTCAAGCCCTAAATAAGTCTACGTCTAAGTGTCTGTTGGATATTTACCGCCTCGGTCCACCGTCAACACTGGCCTGGAGGACGGAGTGGTGGTTTGGACGGCCTGCGGAGCCGCACCCGTGAAGCCCTCGGCCAGCACGTGCAGTTGTAGGAGCAGCATGGGGGCCGCCTCGCAGAAAGCATGCACCAAACGTAGCATGCCTGCAAAACAAACATTATTTTTACCATCAATTAATAATTTGTGAGAGAACGCACATCAAAATTTATTTACGTTAGGGTTTTGAACATGCAACCTCTGGCACGGAGGTAGGTTTTGAGGGTGTAAAAGAAACCATGATCTGGAACGGACAACTCACATAGGTTGCGGACTTCATGCTTCACATATCGCAGGTCCACGGGCACAAACAGTTTAGCGTAGCGCCACAGCACGCCCAGCTGCAGGCAGTGGAGCACGTGGGGGGCGTACCGGGCGCAGCCCTTGCGCTTGGGGCCTCCCCCGTCCGCCACGTGCAGGTACCAGCGCAGCGAGACCACCTGGAATCGGAAAAATGTGTACGGATGATTCAAGAACAAAATATCATCAAACACCGAATGTGTTTTCAGCTTCAGATTAATTTGGAAAATAGTGGACTATAAAACGATAAACCATACTACTTGATGGAAGTTATTATATATAATTATGGATGTGGACAGATTATGGAATGAAGGAAGTAAGAAAACCAATTCACTCACCGATGAAGATGATATTTAAGTTCTTGATTATTCTTAAACATTGTATTATTAACGAACACCACAACAAAAACACACTTAGTTTAATATTATTTGAAGAACAACAACAAAACGAACGACCAAGCGAGACACCAACGAACGAACACGTTTTTCAAATGACTCTTCTGTTTCTTGTTTTCAAATTCGGTGTTGTTGAATACGGAAATTGAATATGGTGAAATGGTTGGATAGGTAGGAACTGGATGAAAACCAAGAAGGTAAGAAATCCAACATTCACTGTTATTTTTTTTAAATATTTGAACGGTCCCGGTTTAATGTCGATTCTTGGTCCGTTTCCGTTTTAATCAAATTGTGATCAATTGATAAAAATAACCACAAATTATACTTAAAAATTGATCACAGTTTGATCAAAAGCTGAAACGCACCGAGAATCGACGTTTAACAGGAACTATTAAAATGTCAAAAACTGAAAATGGCGCTGATCGTTGATTTGATGGGCATCAAATGTTACGAGTTTGAAACAACCCTACCTTAAACATTATGACCTTTTTTCCTTATAACCTGCTAGAAGCATGGTTAAATATATCCTATTTGTTTTTCGATAAAATAACCAATCAAAAGACAGTCAACCGACTGAAAATCAGGTAAATGTTAAAATGTTCATTGTAAATTAATTAGCGAATACAAATTAAAAATTAAAAAATGGAAATCGATGGTCAATTGTATTTATGTTAGGGTAGGTTTGTTTGATTAAATCATTGATTGTGCAATATGTTTGCAAGAATTAGGTCGCTATTGTGGAGGGTGATTAAAAGGCTTTCACTTTAAAATTAATAGGACAAGGGGAAAAAGATGAGATGACTTATCGTTCGTTACCTGTGATATCAGTAGTGAGCACGCTATGATGGCGAGGGCGGTGGCGGCCGTGGCGGTGCGCCCCCGCTCCAGCAGGGCGTAGCACATGACCACGTCGAACACCACATCGCAGAAGTAGCCCGCTAGCGAGATCACGTTGAACAGCACGTCGCACAGCGGCAGGAATTCCGCCGCCATGGCAACAGATCATCGGGCATCACAACCATCTGGAAAAGATAAATAAAATATTTTTTATTAAGAGTACGTTCCGGAGAAGATTATGCGATTATCGCTCCAGGGGGGCTACAAGATTAGACCAACCGCTTCAACGAAGAGTGTATGACGCCAGGAATGAGAGGATGAGCACCTCTAAAACAGATGTCATGTACAACCTTGGAGTAAGAATATATGGAGAAAGAGAGAGAGATAAATATTTTTACCCAACCTATACAAATTTGCAATAAATCACTTTCTCCAGGTTTTTAAGTCGTATACCATGAGAGAGAGAGAGAGAGAGAGAGAGAGAGAGAGAGAGAAGAGAGAGAGAGAGAGAGAGAGAGAGAGAGAGACAAGATAAGTCGTCACATAATATTGAAGCACTTCTAAGTATGTAAGGATGTTCTCCGTCCGTGCTAACTTCACATCATCGAGTCGCATAACTTACGTCAACGGATTTTGAGGTTATTTTCTATATCTGTGTTGATTTAAAAACTTGCAGTGGTTATACAAATAAATCAAACATGATGGTGATATGTGCTATGCGTAAATGTTCAAATAAGACCAAACAAAGATTATAAAACATCACTTTTCAGAGGTATTTAAACAGTTTTAAATATTTTTGACCGAACTTTGGAGTTTTCACATTTTTAATGATATAAAGACATAAAATCAACAAAAACCTTCGATCATTATTTATACAAACCTTCTGTTATTAGTTTTTGTGTGTTATTTTGACTTTAAAAATCATTTTAATGGTGTATTGATATTGTTTTGTTAAATGCGTTCAAATATGTTTATTAAAAATGTCCGAATTCCACGTGGGCGGTAACTAATAGGCTAATCTTTGTCTCTTTCTATCGAGTCAGTATAAATTCAACCGTCCTGACTACACTGTGTCTCCAAGTGTACAACCTATATATAGGAAGAGACGAAATTCAGTGCAACATCTCCGCCAACGGGGAATAATTAAATCATGACCGGTCAGTGGCCGAGTGAAACGCGTCGGATTCCCACCCGGGCGTTGTGGGTTCAACTCCTCTGCTGGCTAAGTCCTCCATCATTGCACAATCAACTTATTATGATGGTAGTAGGAGTGTTTTTTTAAATATTGTAGGGTTATTCGTAACCCGGGTATGTTCGTCTTTCTTTTTAAAAGTTATTTAATAAAAAAATAATGTTGACCAATGCAAGTAGCCTCCATGGTCGAGTGGTAAGACGCTCGACTACGAATCCAAAGGTCGCGGGTTCAAACCCGGCGTGCGCCAATAACTTTTATTTAATTAATATGTGTCATAACACATTTAATTCATATAAAAATAATAAAAAGTATATTTGCAGCACGTTCCAGAGTGGTAGATACTTAAGTATCGCCCTGGTGAAAGACCACCATTCAGAATCGAAACGTTGCTTGAAATGGCTTTAGCCGTGTTTGGTGACCAGATCTGAATAGCCAGGTACTTCTCGACTTTCATCTTCCCAATCTCCTTCCCCTCCCCACTACCTTCAGCCTCACAACATACCCTATTTGGGGATGCCATAGTCTCACTGGCTCTAGACGGTTGGGAGCAGTTGAGACTCTTGTGCGGTATTCATATAAAAAAATGGAGATGAATTCTTAAGTAAAGGCTGGCAAGACAGAGATTGGTCGTAGAATAGCAGCGACAAGCAGTGTGCTGCTTCCTTGTTACAGCTCGGTTATAACAAAAGTAAGGCTAAGTATTGAGACAAAGTTATCAGTGTATCGCCCACCCGTATGTATACGGAAACCAAATCTGATTAATGAACGAGAGAGTGCATCCTAGGATCCAAGCTGCTGAAATGAGATTTCTGAGAGAGGCAGGTGTTACAAAATGGGGTTGAATGAAAAGCCCGACGAACTGAGATGTGTTTGGCTTCGAACCCCTGCTACTCCTTATAGAAAGGTTGCATATGAGGTGGTTACACATGTACTCATAATGCTAGTAGAAGACAAACTTCCAGATAAAATTCTTGAGGCATTCTAGAAGAAAAATGTCCAGTGGGCAGCCCCAGATAAAGTTGGGGAAAGCAACTCCAGAGGCTGGGCCTGCTGTGGACGGAGGCCCCTAAAATAGCGCAGGACAGGGACGCCTGGAGGCGCCTTGTCGAAGCTATGGGTCCCCCCGACCCGAGCAGGACAAGGGGAAGAAAATTGTGATAAGACAATATATATTTTTTTTTTCTAATATTGAAGAAATCTTTCTGAATAAATGCGATGAAAGTGTGTTTAATTAAAATAGATATTTTTGTAAAAATAGCAATAATTTATTTTATATTTCAATTATATATCAAACGTTATTGAATTTTAACATTTTCCCGCAGGGGTAGGCAGAAAGAATGAAATGCCACACAACTCTGTACCGGAACACATACAAAAATATTCCTATCGATTTTAAGACGGTTATCGGTTTTAAACCAATACGCTTTTGATTATTTTTTTCTATAATTAATGGCCCTCCAAACTAGCAACTTATAAACGTATTGCGCATTCAAAGATGCAATTGAAGGTCTAAATAAATCGCAAAATAACCGAAAATGCATCTCTGCTACCCTGACATTAATACATTTCTAATTGATATTTGCTGTTAGAACAGAAGTTTAAACATATCTGCATAACCCTGTACCAAAGTGGCGTGTTTTCTTAAATATGTTCTTTTTCAGATGCCCTCTCCTGTCGGAGGTTAACAATTATCACCCTGCTGCCTGCAACCCGAACTGCACCTGTACCAGAATTTACTAAAGTTTCAAAGCCGCAAAATGCAAGGTCTTCTCTAATACGTCTTCCATCAGATCACCCAGCATGGTTTTTCGATGAATCTCTTTTACATCCCTAACACTATTTTTTTCAATTCTTGGCCATTCGATGAAGAACTATAGTACATTCATTATCCATCCATATGTCCAGGATATGAGGAGGCATCGATTGATTCATTCATATTGGAAAAGATTGTATCTTCCGTGCCAACGTTTGATTTAGAGTCCCCAGGTTACAATGCCGTACAGAAAAATAGAGAAATATAACAACAAACCATTCTGATACCTCAACATAGCTTTAGGTCACGGTTACAGGAGAGATTTGTCAACACAATGAAGGCTTTCCTAGCCGTCTCAGTGTGAATTCAAACTGTTTGAAATGGATTCCATTTGTTGTTGACCCACAAGCAACAAAATACTGGCAAACTTTTGAAGAACTTACAGGATATTAGCTTTTGTCTCGGATTTGAATAAAATAATATCAAACCCTCGCAGTAGTCTAGCCAGGTATACAGTTTCTCACAAACTTAATACCATTATAACAACAAACTGTTCCACTTTTCACGACTGTGGGTTACTTTGCAACATAGAAACGTCAAAAGTTTAGCGCAACTTTCTACATCTAGTCTAGATATCTAAAAAACATTATGGATGTACTTAAACCACCCAAAACTTCGTGTATTTAATTAATGAAGCATTCCCTACAGATGACATAGGAATTACAAAATTTAAAATCATATAAAGTATAATAAAAAACTATTTGGATACACACCTAAACATTCTGTCGCATTCCTAACCTACACATTTTTAAAAACTTCTCTTGAAACTTTATTAACAAACTCAATTTGTAAACACAACACGATTAAAGTAAACAACACAATTTTTTATTATTAGATCACTTTTACACAAATACCACATAAGACGTTGTTTTCTATTTATTTAAATAACAATTACCAATATACGAAAGCTGACAAAACAACTGTTGCGCGTTGTAGAAACAAATACTATGGATAGAAACATTTGACAATACAAATCGCTTTCGCAACGCAGTTTTTTTTCAAAGGAGTGATTCTTGCGTCGAAAAACAGAACTACAAAAATGTCCCATTGTAAAAAATTTACATATTATTTTTTTCCGTACAAAATGTATTAGTTTGCATTTACTCCGCTAGATGGTAATCGTTTAAAGTGTCGCTTTCTCAATTGTACAGGAATTTCGATGAGCTTCTCATATTGTCTTGTATAGTATTTAGTGGAATGCAGGAAACACGGAGTTTACAAATAATGTCAATGACCGACTTCCTTAAACTAGTGAAAAAATAAAACGCTTTTGTATTCATGTTAACCAAATGTTTTAGTAAGTACATAATGTCTTGCGTATATTAGTTGTCTTTCACATTTTATTTGATATTAAGATATCGCACAAATGATTGATGAATAAATAATATAGTCGTAATTTTATAATCATCTTATAGCTGTCAGAGGAATGCGGTAGGTGGCGCTCTCTCGTGGTGAACTTTTGAAACATGCTGAACTTCGGTCGGGTAGCTTTTATAATTTGCGTAAAGATGTCACGAGCTTACCAACTTTTACAATTATAAAAATTAAAATTTATCTGTGCAGTCGGGTGGCACTTAAAAAGCAATCTTAACTAAAGGTGTACCGCCGATAGCTCCATTATAACCTCTCCCTCTTTTTCACAAAAGACGAATATCATGAATCAAGAAATCTGGAACAGTGAGATCTGGCATAGTGAAATTTGCAGAATTTTTGTATATGTAGAATCTTAGGGTCAACTATTTTTAGCTCGCATGGTGATGGATCATGAGGTTTTAATTATGAATCTAACAGTATTGTCCATTTCATATTGCTCAATAAGATATTTCAGTGATATATATAATTACTTCAAAAAGGAAATATATTCAGAATGCAGATAGAACAACTAACTAAGAATATATCAAAAGGGCTTAAGTGATACTCAGGACCGGTCCTGTGCAGCCACAATTGTTAAAGCGCTGATAGTACCTAATTACAGTAGTTTTATTACGTGCTCAGAGAAATATGGTCATTGATAAAAATGGCAGTATTTAAAAAGGTTTCGGTAGCTCAATTGACAGAGGTGTTGCTCTCGGATAGATTAAAGGTTCCGAGTTTGAGTCTCGGTCGAAACCTAATTTATTTTTTCTGTGAATTCTTCCGTTTCATATTTCTTGCGTGTTTTATCCAAGTCTATGAGACTATGGCATTCCCAATTTGGGAAAGGCTGAAGGTAGTGGGGAAAGGAAGGAGATGGGTAAGACGAAGGTTGGGAAGTACCTGGAAAATCAGATCTGGTCACCAAACACGGCTAAAGCCATTTCAAGCAACGTTTCGATTCTGAATGGTGATCTTTCACCAGGGCGATACTTGGAGTATCTATCACTCTGGAACGTGCCGCAAATATACCACATATCATTTTGATATGAATTAAATGTGTTATGACCTCAGAGCAATAATATACCAGGAGGGATAGCTTGCGTAGTCAGGATTGTTGATTTTTTCCTGACTCGGGCGTGGCTAGGGTTTTCATGGACATACCTTTTTACATCCATTCACAAGCATGTCGACATAATGTTTTGTTTATTTGTATAACCACCTTTTCACAGTATTGTTATCAACAAAAATACAGAATATAACCATAAAATTATGTCGCATAACAAAACGTAATGGGCGGAGGAAACACGCTTACACACCGAAAAGTGGTTCGATATAATGTGACAACTTGTCTTCTCTCTTTCTCTCACACGGTTTACGACGTAAAAACTCTTAAAAAAAAAGTCTTAGATTATTTCTCAGATAGAGCGCTACTTTGGTC